>JAGHMJ010000771.1:112500-140734 GCA_018749465.1 Paracanthobrama guichenoti
TTTTGTACAAGTTAATATGATTCTTTAGTGTCTAAATGAAAAGTTTGGTATATACTTTAATTAAAAATTTTCATTAGTATTGTAAGAAAACACTCATTTTACCTGGTCACAAACAGCTCTGTTTTCAGCAGGCCATTTCAGTGCATGTGTCTTTAAATGATAATGAGCTTGGCTCACCCCGCCCCTCTGTTCTGTGGTGCGTTGACACAACACACGTGGAGTGTTGCCTTGACAACAGTTGAGGGTATATTTTGGAGAAAGAATGGCAACGGGAGTCTCTGAGGACACATCTGTGGAACCGTATCAATTTGAACCGGAGTCGGACCCGGAACAAGATGACGGCCCCAACGAAGTTGGACAGTTAAGGCTCAAACAGGACGTTTCTGAATGGTTGGTTAACGTAATGTCACTTTGATCTGTCTTTGTATGTACTGGCAGGGGAGCGTAGTGAGATACGAATGCTGTGTGTTTACTGATGTATACGTTAGTTCATTAACAGACTGATGTCACAGATAATGGTCATGAAAAACTGTGGGCTTGTCAGTGACGCGTAACGTTATCTGTGCAGTGTTCGGTACAGCCGTCAGGGCTGAAGCGCTGACATTAGGTCACCACAGGAGTGTTTCTCGCAGGAGTTGAAGGACACCTCAGAATTTGTTGTAATGTATATTTATGTCCAGTGCCATAACGCGTTGTTCGTTATAAACGTGGGATTATTATTAGGGAAAACATATAAGGAGATAAAAAAAAACACTGGATGGATTTTTATCATTATAGGATGGTTGTATACAGGCACTGCCAACACACATTTCCGTACAATCAACTTGTAAAAGTGCATGTACCATTATATGACCCCTTTAAGTTAGAATTTTGACAAACTTATAATTATGAATTTTTAATTCGATATAATAGCCATAATTATAAACAAGCTGAAATTACGAGAGTCGAAACAGTCATAATTATGAGATTAAATATTCATAATTTTTACTTTTTAAGTTAGAATTTTGACCTAATTTTATAATTATAAATTAATTTCAATTTTAACATTTTGACTTAGGATGTCAATTTCAACTTTTTAATATCATAATTCTGACTTTTTAAAGCAGAAATTACGATTAATTTCAAATTATGTCTTAATTATGACTAAATTCAAATGTTCTACTTTTTATGTCAGAATTCAGACTTCATCTAGTAGTAAATCATCTTGTAATTATGATTTACAGAAGCATGATTTTATATTTTATAATTAGGTAACCTACTGATTGTGTTTAAATTTAATTTTGAATATCATTTTATGACATAATGTAAGAGACAATGTATAATTTACCCCCAGTCTTGAAATTCACTTAAACTGTGAACAAACAAGCATATTCATGACAAAGATTGTATCTGTCAGAGTAGGTATTTTAAATAATGCTCAAATGGTTTCATTTTATTTTATTAATTTGATCTAGAGCCGCCAGTTTTGCCGCCCATGGTCATGCTGAAACTAATGAGTGTTTATAGTTACAAAGTCTAAACTAAATACATTTATTCTGTGTTTCTATCAGATGAATCACAAACGCTAAACCAGTGAATTTATTTAGTAATAGTTTTATTTAAAAATCTCTCCTCTTAAAAATATTTATCAGAGAATCTCCATCCATATTAAACACTAAAAACAAACCGTCCATCCACCTCTCGACCCGCCGGATGGAGCCGCTGTGAGGTCTTTTCCCAGAATGCACTGCCAGTTTCACATAGAGCTCATTACATCATGTAAACAAGTTAAAATATAGCCTCGTGTAGCACCAAGATTAAGAAACACTCAAACGAACAAATAAAAAAATACATCAACATCTCTCAAACAACAGTACAAAATAAATGTGAATCTCTGTGAAAAACAGCTGAACACCAGAGCACCTGGATGTGTGTAATCATGTCACATGATCTCCCTTCAAGCACAACTTCCTGTTATCAGACAAACGCAAGCACCTGGAGGACTGATGTATAAATATATATGCTGTGAAAGTCTTTTCTTGACTAGCCGTTGAAGCAAACCTTCCCCACACTGAAGCCGAACTTCTGTTTCGAGCTCCCGAAATCCGTCATGGCCACGTCCACGAGGGGCAGAACGTCCGACTGCGGAGAGTCCACCTCCAGAACGGTCCGGTCCTGTCCCGAACGTGACTACAGACAGAAACACACAAGACACGATCATCACATGACAGCGGGAGCCGCATTCACTGAGTCATTCATATGGATTGACACCCAGTCGTTCACACCCAGACAGTATCATCATAGTGTCTGCCCAGATCCGGCCCACATCTGGTTGAATCCATGGATCTGGGCCGACACTATGATGCTGTCTGGGCAGTGAGATGAGGCGAGCGTGTACCTGACAGCCGTCGTGTGTGGGCTGGATGAAATGTGCGTTCTGCTGTGTCAGCTCCTCTCCGTTGCTGCCTCTGAATCGCAGCGCATGTCTGAAGCTGAGGGAGGCGCTGTCGAGCCAGCCGGCCGAGTTCTGGCACACGTATGTGAAGCTCTGGTGGGCCGTGGCGCTCAGGAGTTTCAGGAAACCCAGCTGCACGATATGAATGGGGTTTCCATCCACATCCACATACGAAAACTACACAAGGCAGACAGACAGAGTGTGAATGAGAGGACAGAGGCTAAAGATAACACAATGACACAATAATGAATGACCTGTGAGCCCTTCTTGAACTGGCTGAACCAGGTTCCTGGTTTCTCTTTGCTCCATGAAGCCATTTTGACCTGTGCACAATAAACATCATTCACTCGTCAGCACATGGCATATAGAAAAGCTGAAAACATTCATCCAAAGCAATGCTTCTGCTTTACATCCCAACACTATTAATTGAAAATCTCACCGATTGTATGCTGCTGTGTGGCTGGAGACACGTTTCACCTTCTGCTGTGAAGTTACATAACACCTTAAACGCGTCTCTATGGCAACCCTGGTTGGGGTCAATCCAGTAAACGCCTGAGGTCCAAGGTCATACAGAGAAAACAGAATCGGACTGAGAACGCAGCAATAGAATGTGAAAAAGTGAAAGTAGATCATCTCAAAAACATTCTTGAGTGATGAATAGATTGCCCATACCATCGGGATACTCAGGGTGGCACATCCAGAGCTCTTTGCAGGTGCGGGCGGGACTGTGGTAGGTTCCCAGTGGATTTCTGAGCCCCTCCACGTCCGTCCTCATAGACGACAGAGATGCAAATACCTCCTCCATGTCCTTCTCCTCCCCCTGAGCCTCCTCGTCCTGCATCTGTCCGTCCTCCACGGAGGCTCCATCCACTTCCGAATGTCTCCTTCTTTTCCCACGGCCGTCTAGTGCCGAAGGAGCCACCATTCCCACCGCAGGAGAACCCTGGACAGAGACGTTTGGCTCCATCACTTGTTCTGTTAATGTTATTCTGCCATTTGTTAGTACTTTGCATGTCTAACAATGTGTTCATCGGTGACTGGAGACTCACCGGGGGTCCAGGGGGTCCAGCAGGACCAGTATCTCCTCTGGGTCCAATAGGGCCCTAAAATAAACCAGATCATTCACACACATCTCATGGGTTATTCAGTATATGCTGGTGTTCATCAGCTCACAGACTGATAAGAACAATCTCATTTTCCAGGCCCTTCACCCTCTCTGTTCCAGTGTGGTGGAATGAGCTCTGAGACAAACTGCTCTATTGTAAAAGCATCTGCTAAATGCATAAATGTTGCATGCTAACATGCTCATGCTAATACACTACATTGCCAAAAGTTTTGGGACGCATGCCTTTAAATGCACATGAACTTTAATGCCATCCCATTCTTAATCCGTAGGGTTTAATATGGAGTCGGCCCACCCTTTACAGCTCTAACAGCTTCAGCTCTTCTGGGAAGGCTTTCCACAAGGTTTAGGAGTGTGTTTATGGGAATTTTTGACCATTCTTCTAGAAGCGCATTTGTGAGCTCAGGCACTGATGTTGGACGAGAAGGCCTGGCTCGCAGTCTCTGCTCTAATTCATCCCAAAGGTGTTCTATCGGGTTGAGGTCAGGACTCGTTCTCGACAGGCCAGTCAAGTTCCTCCACACCAAACTCGCTCATCCATGTCTTTATGGACTGACGCTTTGTGCACTGGTGCGCATGTTGGAACAGGAAGAAACATGTTGTTCCCACAAAGGTGGGAGCATGAAATTGTCCAAAATGTCTTGGTATGCTGAAGCATTAAGAGTTCCTTCCTCTGGAACTAAGGGGCCAAACCCAACCCCTGAAAAACAACCCCACCCCATAATCCCCCCTCCACCAAACTTTACACTTGGCACAATGCAGTCAGGCAAGTCCCGTTCTCCTGGTAACCGCCAAACCCAGACTCGTCCATGGGATTGTCAGACAGAGAAGCGTGATTGGTCACTCCAGAGAACACGTCTCCACTGCTCTAGAGTCCAGTGGTGGCGTGCTTTACACCACTGCATCCCACGCTTTGCATGGCACTTGGTGATGTAAGGCTTGGATGAGCTGCTCGGCCATGGAAACCCATTCCATGAAGCTCTCTCCCCACTGTTCTTGAGCTCATCTGACGGCCACAGAAGTTTGGAGGTCTGGAGCTATTGACTCTGCAGAAAGTTGGTGGCTTCTGCGCACTGTGACCCTCAGCATGCGCTGACCCTGCTCTGTGATTTTACGTGGCCTACCACTTTGTGGCTGAGTTGCTGTTGTTCCCAATTGCTTCCACTTTGTTATAATCCCACTAACAGTTGAGCGTGGAATATTTAGTAGTGAGGAAATTTCAGGAATGGATTTATTGCACAAGTGGCAACCTATCACGGTACCACGCTTGAGTTCACTGAGCTCCTGAGAGCGACCCATTCTTTCACAAATGTGTGTAGAAGCGTCTGCATGCCTAGTGCTTGATTTATACACCTGTGGCCATGAAGGGATTGAACACCTGAATTCAATGATTTGGAGGGGTGTCCCAATACTTTTGGCAATATAGTGTACATGTAATCTCAAATGATCAGTGTGGAATAGCGGTGTGTGTGTCACCTGGTTTCCTTTAGATCCTTTCTGTCCCATAGACCCCTGAAACACAATGAATGATACAGACAGAATCTGTGACACCAGAACAAACCCAAACGAATCCAGAACACCCTGACGGGTCTGAAGATTAAAGTTTCGTCAGACTCACAGACAGTCCCGGTGGTCCCGGTGGTCCATTAAATCCTGGAGGTCCAACTGGACCCTGTCAGCAGAGAGACAGTTAAACCGTCTTCTTATACGCATTTGTGAATGTGTGTGTATCAGTGTGTGCCTTCACCTCCTCTCCTTTGGCTCCCTGCAGCCCCTGGTTTCCCGGCAGTCCTCGGTCACCTTTCTCTCCGAACTCACCTGGCGGCCCAATCAAACCAATCAGACCGCCATGACCCTGAAGCACAAACACACAGAGATATAATCATGTGTATTTCCAGTGTGTGTATGTGTATGAGATGCCATACCTTCTCTCCTTTCTTGCCCGGATCTCCCTTCAGTCCTGCCAGTCCAGCAGGGCCCTGCACACATGCAATGAAATCATCAGTCTGATGTCATATTAAAGTTCAGCGCATTAGTAGTGATTATTAAAGCGTTACCATTGGCCCCGGGGGTCCCGATTGACCTGGGGGTCCGTTCAGCCCTTGTTCTCCCTACAGTAGAGAGAAAGAATGTGACTTTAAGGATATAACTGGATCATAAGGCTGTTTATTAACTCATGATTTCATTATAGTATGTTCCTCATGAAACTGCAGTCACGTGGGTTTGAGTAGAGAGTAGTTTAATATGCATCTGTAGAAAACCATTGGAGGAATGGAGCTCACCGCTGGTCCAGGGATTCCTGGAAGCCCCTGAGGTCCGGCCTTCCCCGGGTTCCCCTGACCGCCCACTGGCCCTGGCTTTCCCATGATGCCCTCGTATCCCAGAGCTCCCTGAACACGGACAGAGATCCAGTGTCAGCAATTCAAGTGAACGTGAAGGACAACAGGAGGATGATTAGATTGCTAGAACATCCACTCAGATCACATTCAGGAGTTTGCAGGAACTGAGGGTTTGCTCCTGTGATGCTGTGCTCATGTCAAGACAAAATTACTGAAACTACAGACTGGTTTACGTGTTTCTTACTCAGGGATTCGCTGCTGATTCAACATGCTCAACTGGCCAAAAACCCACAGACGGGGTCTAACTAGTGCAGAACACACCACAACAACAGTTGGTTTGGTGTGTCACTGCTTTCACACCACTGGATTTTAGACCAATGAGATGTCACAGTGGGCGGGACTTACCCAGGGTGAATGAAGCCTTAGTGATTTATCATCAAGTTCAGATGCAGTGTGTCTGTGTTACTGACTGATTGTCTCACCTTGCCTCCTTTCAGGCCTGGCCGTCCCTCTTTCCCAGCAGGACCCAAATGACCCTAAATGAAGATACACACCCACATAAACACACAAAGTACACAAACACAGTTGAATCATGTAGTGCTTGAGCTGATTGATCACAAACACACACTCACCCTGCGTCCTGGTCTTCCTACAGGTCCTGGTTCTCCAGAGGGTCCTGGAGGGCCCTGATCACCAGAGTAACCAGTTGAAACTAGACTTATCATCATTAACTAAAACTTATTTGACAGAAATATAGAACAGACTCACAGATTTCCCTGGATCTCCATGATCTCCTTTAGATCCAGCACTGCCGTCGATCCCCTGTGAGGACAGACGAGACCTTTCATCATCACTGATCACAGTGTCTTTGACTGATGTCACTGGAGATACTCACATTAACACCCGGCTCTCCAGGAGCACCCATATCTCCAGGAAAACCAATAGGACCCTGTAGAGAAACAGAGAGAGGGTTCAGCATACACTGCAAAAATTAGTTTCTTACTCAGTGTTTGTGTCATGTTGTCCAGTACAGATGCACTTAAAGTCAACTTGAAATTAAAAATTGACAATTTTGTATGGAATATTGCAGTATTTATCGTAATCATAAAGCGACTTCTCTTCTCTGATAATGAGGGCGGGTCAACCTGTCACTCACATGAGATCCACCAATAGCAAACCACAAGCAGCCAATCAATTCCCCACAGACACAATCAAGCCCTGCCCTACATTTGTTCTTGTTTGAGAAGCGTTTCACTCGATATACGGCACAATAGAGAAGAAACGACTAGTGCAACTTCCCTTTCATGATGACTTTAAAAACACTGAGGAAGAATATCATTTTTTGCACACACACACACACACACACACACACACACACACACACACACACACACACACACACACACACACACACACAGACTGACCGCATTCCCTTTCGTTCCGTCTTCTCCAGATGCTCCTCTGGATCCTGGTGAACCTGCCGCTCCGGGTGGTCCTGTGTCTCCTTTCTCACCCTGCTCGCCGTTCTCGCCCTGACAACAAACACACACACAATGTTACAATGGTGATACAGGAAATGATGTGCGTCATGCAGGATATTCAGAGGAGGAGAACGACTCACTGCGCTGCCAGGAACACCAACAGCTCCAGGATCACCTGACTCGCCGTCTTCACCCTGTCAATCATCATCATCATCATCAGCTCATGTTTAATGTGCTACACATCAGCAGGAGTGTCTGGATGACGTACCTTCTCACCCACTCCACCAGGCTGACCACGCACTCCAGGACGACCGGGAGGACCCTGAAACACACAAACGTGTGAGTGTGTGTGCTGTAGAACAGTGATTACCAAACGTTTTGAAGGTGTGTGTGTACCTGTCCACCAGAGGGCCCTTGAGCTCCTCTAGGCCCGAACTGACCAGGAGGACCCTGGAAACACACAAACACACACACACTGAATCACATTATATTGAGATCAATAAACATGATCATAACAGACAGATGAATCTCACCAGTAGACCAGCGTTCCCGCTCTCTCCTTTCTCTCCAGGAGGACCGGGCATTCCCTACACACACATACACACACATCTGTATTATATGATGGTCACATGATGTGTCATTGAAATGGAGGAGGAACGGTTAATGATCGGGTACCTGCAGCCCACCGGGGCCCCTGGAGCCCTTGAATCCTCTCAAGCCCTCGTCTCCCTTCTGTCCGTACATGCCCTGCTGTCCTGGAGGACCTGTCTCACCGTCCACACCCTGACACACACACACACTCGATCACACACACACACACTCTCAAAACACAACGACGGTGTTCCTCCTCAAACACACTCACCGGTACTCCCGGCTGCCCCTCGGGCCCCTGAGTGCCGGCTGGACCTGCGGGCCCCTGAGAGCAGAATGAAGCTGGTCATTGGTAACAATGTGACATGAGTGTGTGTATGTTTCAGTATTTCAGTCACTCACTGATTCTCCTTTGTCTCCTTTACTGCCTTTCTGTCCCGGAGCACCTGTTTCCCCCTGACAAACACACAAACACACATGAGAATAAATAAATATGGACTGCGAAACACAATGACACTATGTTAAGGTGTTCTGGGTGGTTTTTAGGTGCTTTCTTCCTGTCTGGTGTGAAAAGTGTCTCTGCTGTCTTCTGGTCTAAAGATGTGCGTCTGTGGAGCTTCATCACTATCGCTAATGCTAGTGATGATTGACTTAATTCACAGCATTGATAAAACAACACAACAAAAAGTGCATTACAGTTGACAAACATCATCTCTACTAAGCACACATGAACATACGCCCTCATCACCTTATCTCCATCCTCTCCCGGGGGTCCTGGAGGGCCAGCGACTCCTGGTAATCCCACCGGCCCCTGCTCACCATCCTGTCCCGCGGGTCCGATCAGACCCTTCTCTCCCTGTACACAAACACACAGTTACACACACACACATGGGACATTGGCTGTGTATGTGTTTGGGGGAGGGGGGTGTCTTACTGGCTCTCCCTTCTCGCCCATTGGTCCAGGCCCACCGATGGTTCCAGGTCGACCAGGCTGACCAATGGCCCCAGCCAGTCCAGGGGGGCCCCGTTCACCTGTGGGTCCCTGGGAAGATTTGTGAATATATGTTAATATACTTTCTACATACATATAACAGAGTGTTAAAAACCACAAAAACAGTCTAGAACATCTCCAGGTTATAATTTCACCTCAAAATCAAAAATAAAATAACTTCTTAAAACTAGATTTTAGGGTGAAATGAGCCCTCTATGTGTTTTTGTGGGATTATTGGATGAGATCACATACAGAAGGTCCAGGGGGCCCGATCGGCCCCGACCCGCCTTTTAATCCAACCGGCCCCTACAAGAGAACACAGGTCACATGACAACACTGGCCAATCAGAAGGAGCCTGACAGATAACAACCTAAAGATACACTGGCAACAATCATAAAACAGCCGGATACAGTATTCTTACCATGGCACCCGGAGCTCCACGACTACCACGGAAACCCTTCAGACCTGCTGGACCATTCTTTCCTGAAGTGCCTGGACCTCCAGGGTCGCCCTGATGACCAGTCACATGCATGTTATGATATGATGATGATCAAAATAAGAGTACAACGACAGCAAAGAAAAGACAGAGCAGACCGAAGAAAAGGGTTATCATTGATGAGGATGATTTTCTCACCTTCGCACCCTCCTTCCCAGCGGCTCCAGGTAAACCTTGCTCTCCAGCAGTTCCTGCAGAGCCCGGGTGTCCTCTGTCCCCCATTGGTCCAGTTTCTCCTGTATTACCCTAGAAACAAAGTCACAACCAATGAGAACAACAGCTGATTCAAGATTCAAGATTCAAGAGTTTTATTTGTCACATACACAGTTATATACAGAATATACAACCGGCAGTGAAATGTAAACAGGTCCGCTCCATGGACAGTGCAAATTCACAGTTAAAAACACAAGGAAGAAATTATAATAGAAATAGGATATAAAAAAAGTACTCTCTATATATATATATATATATATATATATATATATATATATATATATATATATGTCTATATATCTGTAGAATTATAAATAATCAAGTCAAGAGAAAAAAAAGGTAACAAATAAGGATAAAGTGGAATAAAATAATTGAAGTAGACTTTGCAGTGAGTAAACTGTAGACTTATAAATATGTGGTTAACAAATGTATAAAGAGTATAATGTGCAAACAGGTTTATGACAGGTTGTTACACAGTAACAACGAGAACAGAAAGTGCAGTGCAATGTCAGTGTATCGATGTTTATCCTGACGTGAAGTCACGTGATGTTAAGTGACTGAGTTCAGGAGTCTGATGGCCTGGGGGAAGAAGCTCCTCCTGAGTCTCTCAGTTTTGGCCATCAGGCTTCGGAAGCGCTTACCAGATGGTAGCAGCGTGAAATGAGGGTTTGCAGGGTGATTAGAGTCCTTGATGATCTTGGTAGCTCTACCTTTGCAGCGTTTGGTGTAGACGTCCTGCAGAGACGGGAGAGCTGACCCTGAGATACGCTCGGATAAGCGCACTACTCTTTGCAGGGCTTTGCGGTCATGACTGGTGCTGTTCCCATACCACGCTGTGATGCACTGAGTTAAAACACTTTCTATCGCCCCTAAATAGAAAGTTTTCAGGATAGCTGGTGAAACCCTGAATTTCCTCAGCTGGCGCAGGTGGTACAGTCTTTGCCTGGCTTTTTCACCTGTGTCTGAATGTGAGCAGTCCAGGTCAGGTCCTCGGAGATGTTTACTCCCAGGTACTTGAAGCTGCTCACACTCTCTACTGGTGACCCGCTGATCATGAGGGGAGTATGTCCGTTGCTGTCTCTTCCTGAAGTCCACAATCATTTCTTTGGTCTTGCCAACATTCAGAGAGAGACAGTTGTCCTGGCACCATGATGTTAGATGCTCCACCTCGTCCAAGTATGCCGTCTCATTGTTGTTGGAAATGAGGCCCAGGACAACAGTATCATCAGCAAATTTGATGATAGAGGTGGAGCTGTGTGTGGACAAACAGTCATGCGTGTAGAGAGAGTAGAGCAGGGGGCTCAGGACACAGCCCTGTGGAGCTCCCACACTCAGGGTGATGGAGGTGGAGGTGGACTGGCCTATTCTCACCACCTGAGGCCTGCCAGTGAGGAAGTCCTCAATCCAGTGGCAGAGAGAAGGATTCAGGCCGAGATCCAGGAGTTTGGACGTTAGCTTGGTGGGAACTATGGTGTTAAAGGCAATAGATGTGGCCATATACACCGATCAGGCATAACATTATGACGGTGAAGTGAATAACACTGATTATGTCTTCATCACCTGTTAGTGGGTGGGATATATTAGGCAGCAAGTTAACATTTTGTCCTCAAAGTTGATGTGTTAGAAGCAGGAAAAATTTGAACGAATTTGACAAGGGCCGAATTTGACTAGACGACTGGGTCAGAGCATCTCCAAAACTGTAGCTCTTGTGGGGTGTTCCCGGTCTGCAGTGGTCAGGATCTATCAAAAGTGCTCCAAGGAAGGAACAGTGGTGAACCGGCCACAGGGTCATGGGCGGCCAAGGCTCATTGATGCACGTGGGGAGCGAAGGCTGGCCCGCGTGGTCCGATCAAACAGACGAGCTACTGGAGCTCAAACTGCTCAAGAAGTTAATGCTGGTTCTGATAGAAAGGTGTCAGAATACACAGAGCATCTCAGTTTGTTGTGTATGGGGCGGCATAGCCGCTGACCAGTCAGGGTGCCCATACTGACCCCCGTCCACCGCCGAAAGCACCAACAGTGGCACGTGAGCATCAGAACTGGACCACGGAGCAATGGAAGAAGGTGGCCTGGTCTGAGGAATCACGTGTTCTTTTACATCACGTGGATGGCCGGGTGCGTGTGCGTGGCTTCCCTGGGGAACACATGGCACCAGGATGCACTATGGGAAGAAGGCAAGCCGGTGGAGGCAGTGTGATGCTTTGGGCAATGTTCTGCTGGGAAACCTTGGGTCCTGCCATCCATGTGGATGTTACTTTGACACGTACCACCTACCTAAGCATTGTTGAGACCATGTACAGCCTTTCATGGAAACGGTATTCCCTGGTGGCTGTGGCTCTTCCAGCAGGATAATGCTCCTGACACAAAGCACAAATGCTTCAGGAATGGTTTGAGGAGCACAACAACGAGTTTGAGGTGTTGACTTGGCCTCCAAATTCCCCAGATCTCAATCCAATCGAGCATCTGTGGGATGTGCTGAACAAACAAATCCAATCCATGGAGGGCCCACCTCGCAACTTACAGGACTTAAAGGATCTGCTGCTAACATCTTGGTGCCAGATACCACAGCACACCTTCTAGTGGGCTGTTTTGGCAGCAAAAGGGGGACCAACAATATTTGGTCATAATGTTATCGTAATGATTGGTGTATACTGTATATAAAAATAAAGTCTTAGACCTAGGGGAGTTGAAACCATCGTAGTCCATTAAAATACATTTCAAAGATACTGAGGTCTGGCATAAAGGAGGATACGATGAACTCACCTGCGGCCCAACGACACCAGATGGTCCCGGAGGACCCGTCTTGCCTTGGAAACCCTGTCGGGGAACCAAAAACGTCAAACAACAAACCATCAAAATTAGGGCTGGGAAATGAAAATCGATTCCCAATCTGGAATTAGATACTTAGGATCAGGAATGTGTGTGCATTTTAATGTGGTTTTAAACTATTCAAGCACAAGAAGAGGCGAAAGAGAACTCAATTCGGCACTCACACGCTGTTTTCTGTGCCGGGCACATCCAGAGCTCAAAGCCAAGTCTCATATCGTACACGAATACGGAGCTCTCTTTCGCGTCTTCTTGCGCTTGAGCAGACAAATACACACATATTATTCCTGTAATCAAAGTCGGTTATGTCTTAAGTGAATGTAAACGGTTGAGAAAGAAAGCACATGTGTATCAGTATATTGGATCTGTGCATTAGCTCTTATAGTGACAGCAGCCTAACCAGGAGGATGCTAACTAATGGGTTGGCCAACAAAAATACGTCATGACTTCTATAGTTTCCACAAGGCTGTGTGTAGATGTTGCCAGACTCACCGGCTCCCCCCGCTGGCCTGGATGACCCGGCAGGCCGTCTTTCCCACCAGGACCCTGCAAACAGGAAGCTGTTGAGAATACTGTGTGTGTTGGATTATCATATGACGTGAAGATGAGGGTCACTCACGTTGGGTCCTTTGGGGCCCATCTCACCTACACGTCCCTGAGGTCCTTGTGGTCCCTGCAGCATTTGAGCACATGCATTTATCAAAATAATTAACAACAATAAATCACATGATCATTCACTCTTGTTTACTTCCATTTGATTAATCACACATTAGTCGCACAGTCTGAAATTTTTATGATTTTACATCACTTTTTAAGTGATGAGTAAGTACATCACTCTCTTACTCTCTCTCCTGTGGGCCCTGGGGGGCCGTCATGTCCCGAAGAGCCCTAGAACAGAGACGGGTCAACCCTTTACAGTCAATAATATAAACAGAGGGCATCAGAATAGACTCTTACTGAATGACAGTAACACAGACACTAAATGTTTGGCTTCAGTTCATTCGTTGTATTACATGTGCTGCTGACCTTGTCTCCTGATTTCCCAGTGGGTCCTCTTGCACCCCTCCCTCCTCGAGCACCCTAACAACACACACATACACACACACACACACACACATTAGTGATGTTGGGTGTGACTCCAGTTGGATGCTGATAATCATCAGTGTGGACGGAGACACTCACATTGGGTCCCCTTTGACCCGCGGCCCCTGCAGGACCTGGTGGACCCTGAGAAACACAACACACTCACATGAGTGCACATTTACATACTTGTATGTTCATACTTTATGACAGTGTGGCTCTTTAGTGTCGTCGAGTGATGTTTTCAGTGACCTTCTTCCCTTTTTCTCCTGGAACTCCGACGGGACCAGGAAAACCATCACCGCCCTGAGAAGAAACAGCAGTTATTCTCCCACCCAACTGAAATGTTCATCTGTTCATCATCTGCTCACGCTCCTTTCACCTTTAGGCCCTGACGTCCCGGGTAACCTGGCAGACCTGGAACACCCAGTTTTCCCTGAGAAGAGAGGGACATAATATCATAAGGAAATATTTCTTTCTATTACAGCTGATATTGATGATGATGTTGTATCAGACTATTTCACCTTTTCTCCAGCGATGCCCGAGGGTCCAGCTTCACCCAAGGGCCCACCCTGCCCTTTGGGGCCCTCAGGACCGTCCTCACCACGCATCCCTGTAGCACCAGAGTCTCCCTGACAGACACAGATGGGGCATATTAGAGTGTATGTGCGTGAGTTTGTGTATTTCATTAGTGTGTTTGTGTCGTGTGTCATTACAGTGTCTCCTTTAGCACCCATTTCTCCTTTTGCTCCTGGGAAACCATCTTCACCCTGAACACAATACAGACACACACACATTACTGTTCACTTCACATGTTTCAGAAACCTCTGTAAAACATCTGCACATCTGATCTACACATGAACATGGTGGACATGTTATGATGTCTCAAGATGTCTGGAGATACATGAAGATGTGCTGAAGTCTGGGTACATTGTGATATCTGTATATGTGATGATCGTTGGAGATATGGGGATGTTGAAGACCAGATAATATGAATTATGATGACTGATGTGTAAGTGATGATCTCACCTTCTCTCCTTTACTGCCCTTTAGTCCTCTAAGCCCATCAGCACCTAAAAACACACACACACACACACACACACACACACACACACATACAGTCAATACACATACACACACACACACACACACTGAGGTGTGATAGAGAAAGACATCAGTACTTTGACTCCTCTGGGTCCAGGATATCCCACAGGCCCCTGAACACCTGCCGCACCCTTCAGGAAACACAGACATTAACACTCAATGACGTGAACACAAGGACACTGAGATGACCTCTGACCTCGTGCGTATCTCACCGGCAGGCCTTTCTCTCCGGGCGGCCCCTCTCGTCCGGGATGACCCTGTGTGCAGTGGCATCATGAGGAACAGCAGGGGGCAGCACAGACCAATAACCACATGTGTTCAACACTCACCGGAGGGCCGTCCACACCAGGTAAGCCCTTCATTCCCTTCTTCCCCTGAGGACCCTGAGTCACACAAACACACCTGTTAAAGTCTACTCCACCTCGAGAGTAACACTACCTCACGGCACACTGACCAGCTCACTTTCATACATGTTTAAGAGCAGCTAAATGTGGCATATTTTCAGTAAGTTTCTCTCTAAAACATGCCCACACGAGTCAGTGTTAGTGATTTACGTGACAGAGAGAGCGGCACCTTTTCTCCTGGTAATCCGATCGCTCCCTGAGGTCCAGGAAAACCCTGCAGAAAAGAAGAGAGCGTCAGGAGTGCGTGTGTGTGTGTGTGTGTGTGAGTGTGTGTGTGTGTGTGTACCTGGAATCCCGGGTTGCCCTGTTGTCCTGGAGCTCCAGGTTCTCCAGGTGGCCCCTGTGCGAAGACGAGAAGAGGTCAGATGTCAACACTACATGACCTGAATCTTAGATCAGTGTGTACTCACCAGATTCCCCTTTGAGCCCTGAACTCCATCAATCCCACGAATACCCTGTCAAACAACACACACACACACACACACACACACACACACACACACACACACACGTGTCATTGACATGAAGAACTCTCATGAACACAATAATGAAACCCAGACACACAGCATGAGGAGATCATCCACTCACCTGCTGACCTGGAGGACCAGGAGGACCCCTCTGACCCGTCAGCCCCGCCAGACCCTGACACACACACACACACACACACACACATCAACGAGGAATATCTGTTAACACACAACTGATCCTGCACACATCAGTGGATCAGTGAAGATGATGATCACAACATCATGAAGGAGATTAAAGGAGTAACACATACTGGCTCTCCTGCCTGACCTCTCGGCCCCGACTGACCGTCTGAGCCCTGAGAAACAATCAGAGAATCACTGTCAACTGGATTCATAGATAGATGTTGCTAAGTGTTGCTATGGTGTTGATAGGGTGTTCTGGCTGGTTGCTAGGATGTTCTGGGTGATTGACAGAGTGTTGCTATACTATTGCTAGGATGTTCTAGGTGGTTGATCGCATGTTGCTATGCAGTTGCTAGGGTGTTCTGGGTGGTTGATAGGGTGTTGCTATGCAGTTGCTAGAGTATTCTAGGTGGTTGTTAGGGTGAATCAATGCAGGTGCTAGGATGTTCTGGGTAGTTATGGTTTTCTGGGTGGTTGATCTGGTGTTGTTATGCAGTTGCTAGGGTATTCTAGGTGGTTGTTAGAGTGTTTCAATGCAGTTGCTAGGGTGTTCTGGGTGGTTGTTAGCATCTTTCAATGCAGTTGCTAGGGTGTTCTGGGTGGTTGTTAGGATCTTTCAATGCAGCTGCTAGAGGGGCCTGGATGGTTGCTAGTTGTTGTAATGAAATAAAAATATATATTAAAGAATTGTTCACTCACTTTTTCTCCAGGGACTCCTGGAGGACCAACTGGCCCTTTCTTCCCTTGATCTCCCTGATTGCACACACACACACACACACACACACACACACACACACACACACACACACACACACACAGAGATGTTTATGAACCTCATGAACATTTATTCATATTGAGGTTCATGTGTGTAAATGGAGTGTGTTTTACCCGGTGACCCTTGTTTCCAGGCAGTCCAGGTAAACCATCAAACCCTCTGTCACCCTGATAATGACACACACACACACACACACACACACACACACACACACACACACACACACACACACACACACACACACACACACACATAAATAATCTCAGGTGTCCTACAGGCTCACAAATGAGATCACTTATTGTGCATTCTCTGATCTTCATCTTCACATCTTCAGTGTCTCATTCGTCTCCTCTAACATCTCATGTCTAACTCATGAGGTACAGTGTGTGTTTGATGGGTCAGAAACAGTATAAATGATGTTTGGTCAGAATCCATCTGCATGAGGTCAAACTCATCACATAACTTACTTTAGTTCCTGTTTCTCCTGGTTCACCTCTGCTTCCATCGATCCCACCGCGACCCTGACACACACACACACAGACACACACACACACACACACACACACACACACACACACACACACACACACACACACACACACACACACACACACACAGGTGTATTTCAGGTGTTTAGGCAGATGTCTGCTGGTGTGTTTTGTGTACAGATGAGACTCACCCTCTTGCCTGGTTTACCGTTGAGTCCCGGAGCCCCCGGCAGCCCACGTGGACCCTAAAAACACACACACACACACACACACACACACACACACACACAAACAAGAGACTTATTTCACAAAAATCTTAATTATTCCCAACTATGGTATTGTGTGTATATATGTATATCTGAATATGAATATGAATATCTGATGAGCGTCATAATCTCGTACCGGTGGTCCTGTGTATCCATGATCACCCTTCAGACCCCGCGGCCCTGGATTACCCTGATAAGCACAGTCATAAAACACACAGCTACAAACATACGCTTCTTCACTCAGATTAAACTTCATTTATGATCTGATCAGTTGAGCTCTCTTGGTTTGGTTTTTATTTGTTCTTTTGTTTGTGTAATTGTCCAGATGAAGGTAAAACTGTAAATGATGAACCCTGTTGAACACAATCTCAGCTGACTAATACAGAGCACAAACACACAGCAGCACTAGAGGGCGCCACACACACTCTCACACACACTGCAGCATGAGACTGACGTCACTACAGTCACCAAACCTCATGAAAAACATCTAAATATTGATTTTCCATAGACTACTGTTGAGGTTTTTACAAATACAGACTAACCTAAGACTGATCTTAATAGAAAACTCAATTTTTAACAACATAATGTTTATTTAATACCATGCATTCGCTGTTCGGACACACTCACCAGCGGTCCCGGGCGTCCGGTGAGTCCTAACGGCCCCGGCGGTCCTTTCAGAGACAGCTGAGACACAAACATCAGTTCAGCAATGTGATGCAAATCATGTTAAAAGTGCATTAGGGAAAATATGAATTATGAATTACCATTAATGTAGTAAAGCATTAGTGTTAGAGTTAGTGTAAAGGTAGTGTAGAGTTAGTGTAAAGGTAGTGTAGAGTTAGTGTAGAGTTTGTGTAGAGTTAGTGTAGAGTTAGTGTAGAGTTAGTGTAGAGTTTGTGTAAAGGTAGTGTAGAGTTAGTGTAGAGTTAGTGTAGAGTTAGTGTAGAGTTAGTGTAGAGTTTGTGTAAAGGTAGTGTAGAGTTAGTGTAGAGTTAGTTTAGAGTTAGTGTAGAGTTAGTGTAAAGGTAGTGTAGAGTTAGTGTAGAGTTTGTGTAAAGGTAGTGTAGAGTTAGTGTAGAGTTTGTTTAGAGTTAGTGTAGAGTTAGTATAAAGGTAGTGTAGAGGTAGTGTAGAGTTAGTGTAGAGTTAGTTTAGAGTTAGTGTAGAGTTTATGTAAAGGTAGTGTAGAGTTAGTGTAGAGTTTGTGTAATGGTAGTGTAGAGGTAGTGTAGGGGTAGTGTAGAGGTAGTGTAGAGTTAGTGTAGAGTTAGTGTAGAGTTAGTGTAGAGTTTGTGTAAAGGTAGTGTAGAGTTAGTGTAGAGTTAGTGTAGAGTTAGTTTAGAGTTAGTGTAGAGTTAGTGTAAAGGTAGTAGAGTTAGTGTAGAGTTTGTGTAAAGGTAGTGTAGAGTTAGTGTAGAGTTCGTTTAGAGTTAGTGTAGAGTTAGTATAAAGGTAGTGTAGAGGTAGTGTAGAGTTAGTGTAAAGTTAGTTTAGAGTTAGTGTAGAGTTTATGTAAAGGTAGTGTAGAGTTAGTGTAGAGTTTGTGTAATGGTAGTGTAGAGGTAGTGTAGGGTAGTGTAGAGGTAGTGTAGAGTTAGTTTAGAGTTAGTGTAGAGTTAGTGTAAAGGTAGTGTAGAGTTAGTGTAGAGTTTGTGTAAAGGTAGTGTAGAGTTAGTGTAGAGTTAGTGTGGAGTTAGTGTACGGTTAGTGTAGAGTTAGTGTAGAGTTAGTATAAAGGTAGTGTAGAGGTAGTGTAGAGTTAGTTTAGAGTTAGTTTAGAGTTAGTGTAGAGTTAGTGTAGAGTTTGTGTAAAGGTAGTGTAGAGTTAGTGTAGAGTTAGTGTGGAGTTAGTTTAAAGGTAGTGTAGAGGTAGTGTAGAGTTAGTGTAGAGTTAGTGTAAAGGTAGTGTAGAGTTAGTGTAGAGTTTATGTAAAGGTAGTGTAGAGTTAGTTTAGAGTTAGTTTAGAGTTAGTGTAGAGTTAGTATAAAGGTAGTGTAGAGGTAGTGTAGGGGTAGTGTAGAGTTAGTGTAGAGGTAGTGTAGAGTTAGTGTAGAGTTAGTTTAGAGTTAGTGTAGAGTTTATGTAAAGGTAGTGTAGAGTTAGTGTAGAGGTAGTGTAGAAGTAGTGTAGAGTTAGTGTAGAGTTTGTGTAAAGGTAGTGTAGAGTTAGTGTAGAGTTTGTGTAAAGGTAGTGTAGAGGTAGTGTAGAGTTAGTGTAGAGTTAGTGTAGAGTTTGTTTAGAGGTAGTGTAGAGTTAGTGTAGAGTTAGTTTAGAGTTAGTGTAGAGTTAGTATAAAGGTAGTGTAGAGGTAGTGTAGAGTTAGTTTAGAGTTAGTGTAGAGTTAGTGTAGAGGTAGTGTAGAGGTAATGTAGAGTTAGTGTAGAGTTAGTTTAGAGTTAGTGTAGAGTTAGTGTAGAGTTGGTTTAGAGTTAGTGTAGAGTTAGTATAAAGGTAGTGTAGAGTTAGTGTAGAGTTAGTGTAGAGTTAGTGTAGAGTTAGTATAAAGGTAGTGTAGAGTTAGTGTAGAGTTAGTGTAGAGTTAGTATAAAGGTAGTGTAGAGTTAGTGTAGAGTTAGTGTAGAGTTTGTGTAAAGGTAGTGTAGAGGTAGTGTAGAGTTAGTGTAGAGTTAGTATAAAGGTAGTGTAGAGGTAGTGTAGAGTTAGTGTAGAGTTAGTGTAGAGTTGGTTTAGAGTTAGTGTAGAGTTAGTATAAAGGTAGTGTAGAGTTAGTGTAGAGGTAGTGTAGAGTTAGTGTAGAGTTAGTTTAGAGTTAGTGTAAAGGTAGTGTAGAGTTAGTGTAGAGTTTATGTAAAGGTAGTGTAGAGTTAGTGTAGAGTTAGTTTAGAGTTAGTTTAGAGTTAGTGTAGCGTTAGTATAAAGGTAGTGTAGAGGTAGTGTAGGGGTAGTGTAGAGTTAGTTTAGAGTTAGTGTAAAGGTAGTGTAGAGTTAGTGTAGAGTTTATGTAAAGGTAGTGTAGAGTTAGTGTAGAGTTAGTTTAGAGTTAGTTTAGAGTTAGTGTAGCGTTAGTATAAAGGTAGTGTAGAGGTAGTGTAGGGGTAGTGTAGAGTTAGTGTAGAGGTAGTGTAGAGGTAGTGTAGAGTTAGTGTAGAGTTAGTTTAGAGTTAGTGTAGAGTTTATGTAAAGGTAGTGTAGAGTTAGTGTAGAGGTAGTGTAGAAGTAGTGTAGAGTTAGTGTAGAGTTTGTGTAAAGGTAGTGTAGAGTTAGTGTAGGGGTAGTGTAGAAGTAGTGTAGAGTTAGTGTAGAGTTAGTGTAAAGGTAGTGTAGAGTTAGTGTAGAGTTTGTGTAATGGTAGTGTAGAGGTAGTGTAGGGGTAGTGTAGAGGTAGTGTAGAGTTAGTGTAGAGTTAGTGTAGAGTTAGTGTAGAGTTTGTGTAAAGGTAGTGTAGAGTTAGTGTAGAGTTAGTTTAGAGTTAGTGTAGAGTTAGTGTAAAGGTAGTGTAGAGTTAGTGTAGAGTTTGTGTAAAGGTAGTGTAGAGTTAGTGTAGAGTTCGTTTAGAGTTAGTGTAGAGTTTGTGTAAAGGTAGTGTAGAGTTAGTGTAGAGTTAGTGTGGAGTTAGTGTACGGTTAGTGTAGAGTTAGTGTAGAGTTAGTATAAAGGTAGTGTAGAGTTAGTGTAGAGTTAGTTTAGAGTTAGTGTAGAGTTAGTGTAAAGGTAGTGTAGAGTTAGTGTAGAGTTTGTGTAAAGGTAGTGTAGAGTTAGTGTAGAGTTCGTTTTAGAGTTAGTGTAGAGTTAGTATAAAGGTAGTGTAGAGGTAGTGTAGGGGTAGTGTAGAGTTAGTGTAGAGGTAGTGTAGAGTTAGTGTAGAGTTAGTTTAGAGTTAGTGTAGAGTTTATGTAAAGGTAGTGTAGAGTTAGTGTAGAGGTAGTGTAGAAGTAGTGTAGAGTTAGTGTAGAGTTTGTGTAAAGGTAGTGTAGAGTTAGTGTAGAGTTGGTTTAGAGTTAGTGTAGAGTTAGTATAAAGGTAGTGTAGAGTTAGTGTAGAGTTAGTGTAGAGTTAGTTTAGAGTTAGTGTAGAGTTAGTATAAAGGTAGTGTAGAGGTAGTGTAGAGTTAGTGTAGAGTTAGTGTAGAGTTAGTATAAAGGTAGTGTAGAGTTAGTGTAGAGTTAGTGTAGAGTTTGTGTAAAGGTAGTGTAGAGGTAGTGTAGAGTTAGTGTAGAGTTAGTGTAGAGTTAGTATAAAGGTAGTGTAGAGGTAGTGTAGAGTTAGTGTAGAGTTAGTGTAGAGTTGGTTTAGAGTTAGTGTAGAGTTAGTATAAATGTAGTGTAGAGTTAGTGTAGAGGTAGTGTAGAGTTAGTGTAGAGTTAGTGTAGAGTTAGTTTAGAGTTAGTGTAGAGTTAGTGTAGAGTTGGTTTAGAGTTAGTGTAGAGTTAGTATAAAGGTAGTGTAGAGGTAGTGTAGGGGTCGTGTCTGACCTTGGTGTGCTGCAGGATGGCTTGAGCTTGAGCTTCTTGAGCCGATATGACGGGACCCAGACGAGCATCACCACCAGACTGAAACTAACACACACACACACACACACACACACACACACACACACACACACACACACAGAGAGACATGTGAGACCATACTCACTTATGAACTGGTTGAGTTATGGATAATTTAACTTAAACAATAGTGTATTTGTCAATTCAAACAAAGTTTTAAAACAAAACAAAACAAAACAAAACAAAACAAAACGTCTCAGTGACACACACCGGTAACATCAGCAGGTTGCCTGGAGGTCCAGGTATCCCATCAGCCCCTGCAAGTCCTTGACGGCCCTCAGGACCCTAATGAGAGACAGACAGGGTAATAGTGTATATATCAGTCATGAGCCTGGCGATCATGACGTGTGTGTATGTGTGTGTCTCACCGGGTCTCCTGGATCTCCGATCGGTCCCGGGGGTCCCATTGGACCATGTTCACCCGGTGGCTCCTGCGGGAAACAAGCCAAAACACACCGTCTGTCACTGACACACACACACAAGACATGGTAAACACAGTCATGTGATGTCGCGGGTGAGGTTACCTCAGCACCATGCAGGCCCGGGGGTCCCATAATCAGAGTCCCCTCTCCCAACACCGCCGGCTCGCCCTTCTCTCCCTTCTCTGGCCCGAGTGACGACTGAAGGAAAGAGTCTTCAAATCATCACATATTTCTGTAACTTAGTCTTAGTCATATTTTAGTCATGCAGCATAATGGATAAACTGATAATCATGATTATTTTGATCAAAATTGTAATCTTGATTACAGAATGTTTCATCAGAGTTGCTGCACTAGTTTCCTGGTTTATAATATGATCATATTCATTAGCATGAATCAAACAATCACAAACAAAAAAACTTCAGATTCATGTTTAGATTTATTACAGTTCATTTTTTTGTCTTAGTTTGTGTTTTTGGCAACACTATTGCATGTTAATACAGTCACAGTTCGTGTTTAGTGTTGTCTTAGTCACTGAAGAAAGGTTGTTAACATCTCCGCTCAGGAAATGAGGAGCAGAGCGAGTGTGACACTAGAGAGGTGAGGAGAGACAGACGGCACCTGTCCGCTGAAGAACTGCTCCTGTCTCTCTGCCGGACGGAAGTCGTACTCGTCATACTCCTGATACTCAGTGTACTCCTTAAAATACTCCGTCTCGTTCTCAGCGTCCTCGTACTCCACTATCTGACACACACACACACACACACACACACACACACACACACACACACACACACACACACACACACACACACACACACACACACACACACACAACATGAGAACATCACTGTAACTGCTGAGAAATTGTGCTTGAGTTCAAGTACAGATACAAAACTTTGTAAATAAACCTGTCAACCTGTTTTCTCATTGTTGGAGTTTTTAGGTGTACATGAAATTAGACTTATAATGGAGTACAAAATAACTCTAACCAAGTAAACAAAGTTGAGTAAAAGTACAAGTATGGTGGCTTTAACAGACCTCAAGTACAGATTCACCCAATCATTCTTAAGTATTGTGATGTGCTATTACTCAAATACAACACACACACACACCTCATACTCGGTGACATTGTCTCCAGCAGTCGAGACAGACAGGTCATTGTAAAGGTCGTTGTAAAGGTCATCATCAAACTCTTCTTCGATTGGCTTCCTCTGCGGCTTCTTGACCTGTGTCACCATGACAACAGACACCGTAGAAACACATTTTTCTCAATGTGTCAAACCAATGGAGGAGAATCACAACATTACAAACTGTGATCTAAAGCAAAAAAGTCTTTGAAAATATGAAAGATACAAGACTGTGAACTTAACGGCTTCACTGAGGGAAAGAACTACAATCCCATGAAGCACTGCAAATGACATCATCACATTAAAAACATGGAGGAATAAAAAAAGATGCTTATTATATCTATACAAACGATATATTTTACATTTATTACAAAATATGCATATGTATACAAATATTTAAACAAATTTGAGACTCTATTATATCATTCGCACTGCATTTGCATGTCATGTCTCTTATTGGTGGATATTACTCTGCAGAATCATGGGTAATGTAGTTTTTCATCAGGAACTCTGCAGAATATTATATATAGTATAGTATAACTTTATAACGTGTTAAATATGGATATTTTTCTGACACAAACCCATCGATCCGCTTGAGAAGGCTTTTATTAACCCCCGGAGCCGTGTGAAGCACTTTTATAATGGATGGATGTGCTCAAATACACACCTAGGATGGCCTGAGGGGGAGTAAATCATGGGCTGATTTTCATTTTTGGGTGAGCTATCCCTTTAATGGCTTCAACAAATCTCGTAGCTCACAGTACGTCTGTCTTTATAGCGGTTTATGAGTTATTGTTCAAGTCCTCAGTGGAGATCTGAGTCTGTCTCTGAAGCGCCTCCGTGTTTGTCTCGGCTGTAAATCATACGTACAGTCGCTGAAGGGTGTGATCTAAACACTGGCTCGGGTCCCTGACAGCATGTTCAGCACTGAGCCAAACAACACACACGAGTGCCAGAGAGACTCATTATACTGTGGGCGGGGTTACCTCCACGGGGTCCAGCGATAGGCTGTTGTATGCGAGGGCGGAGTCACAGTCAGGAATGTGGGTGTGGCAGTAATCGGCCGCAGCTCTGGGGTCTGGAGCGATTAACAGCTGCTGAATCTCCCCCTGAAACACACACACACACACACACACACACGTGTTCCAGTAGGACGTCACACACTTTCACTGTGTTGTAATCAGCTAGATGATGTCGCTGATGATGGTGAGAAAGATGAACCCTCCTATTGGCTCTCGGGATTGCACTTGATTATTAAACGGTTTAAAACACTGGTTAAACTGTTGTTTCTTCTTGAGATGTTGTGTTTTTCCTCATTTAGGGTCATGCATATGCATGCAACATTTCAATACATAAATGTGTTCTGGAACGGATGGAAACATGTTAGATACTATTTTACACTTACTTTGTCAAACTGACCCCTAACACAAAGGATAAGACTTTTTAACACAACAGGAGTTCATTATTTATGTTTATACATGACTCTTTAGCGTTTTCCACATTGTTGATTTTTGGTGAATTGCATAGAAACCAATGAGAGTAGCCTTGGTGAGCAGAAGAGCGTCTTTTAGAAACATCAGAAGAGCTTTTGAGCACTCGTGTTCGTGTAACAGACAGTGATGTGTTCACGTGTCGTTCTTCAGGTCAGATCTGCAGTGCCAGCGACCTCACTGACCCCGTCTGTAATCAGTCCTCACTCACCTCAAACACTTCTTCATCCAGAAGTCTCGTCCCGAACACCGTCACTCCCTCCGTACTGACCCTCGGCTCCGGCCCTCGAGGGAGGTCAAGGGTCGCCACCTTCTGACAGTCCAGGTAAAGCGTGACCTTCTGACCTTCCACGCTGTAGGCCACTCTGTGCCACCTGTACGGTCACAGCGAGTTCATCATCTCACATCTGCAGGCTGATTCATGGCTTTTAAAGAGTCAAAAACGATCATCCTGTCTTCGTTTACTCATTCTCACGCTGTTCAAACATGCATGACTTTCTTTCTTCTGTGAAACAAAAACGGTTTTTAAAAAGAAGAAGATGAGCAGTCAGGCCGTCCATCTCCAAAATGAGCCAAAAAACAGAAAATAACTGACAAATAGAGCTGACAAATAGAGCTGACAAATAGAGCTGCGAGCAGCAGTTATCTGGGTTTAAGTGTCTTAAGGCCTTTAAGCACATATCTGTAAAAAGATATTGTGTTTTATTTAGCAAGCATGTAACCACTTAGATCATAGATGGAAAAGACCATTTACAGCCAATACAGGCAATTTACCAAAGGAAAAATAAGGTTTTTAAAGATATTTAGCAGTCATCACCTATGGTCTGGTGTCCCTAAATGTTGGCATGCTTGATTAGAACATGTCGCATATGCTCACATAGTTTCGTGAAGTTCTGAGCTCTCGTTTAGGATTTATAGGCTTTTGAGTATATTTTGCCACACAATTTCTAAATGACCCTGTTATAGGTTCAAATTTGTTTTGATAATTATTGATCTAGAGAGTTCAGAGAATCGTACTGCATTTGGTTTATTCAAATAAAACCTAGGACTAGTTTGCAAATTCTTTACATAATTGTGAATATGTAATGAACGATTTGATTGACAGCAGGGGTTCTTGAGGCAAATTTGTTCAGTATGAGGAGATCTATCAAATGATATCAATATTGTGTGGATATGTGAAACACCACATGATTACAGTGGCATAAAACCCGTTAGCACCAACTAGTGGCCAATTTCAATTTAAAATTCTCAGAGACCTCAAGGGCCATGAGCCAAACTTGCCCACCAAGTTTCGTTCCGATTGGCCTCTGTTAACCTTGTCTAATAGGTGCTCAAACTTCATTGGCCGATGGCGGCCACGTTTTTTGAGATACGCCAATCTCCTGACTGTCGTAGCACCTTGGACAAAGACACTGTACACCCATTTTCAAGTCAATCCGACCAGTGGTTGAGTGGTTATAGCCATTTTCATGTTTTTTTTTCCATGTTGTAGCGCCACCAAGTGGCCAATCGCAGTGTTTTTTGTCATGTGACCTCAGATTGAGCTCATAAACACGTGTCCCACGTTTAGTGAAAATATCCCATTCTGTTCACGAGTTATAGCCATTTTAGTAAAAGTGGCATCGCCCATATTGAACATTTTGGCGTGGTGAATCGAAATGTAAACTTTTTTTCATAAATATTGATATTCATTCTCCAGAGAATCTTGCTGCACTGGTTTGGTTCTGATCGGACCAAAAACCTAGGACTAGTTCGCAGAAGTAAGTTTTTCAAAAAATCCGAAATACCTGAATATTTCACCTATGGCAAATGCTTTAGGAGTTATGAGGCATTTGGTACTTTTGAGCGCTGTAGCGCCCCCGTCAGGCCGATTGGGACGAGCTTTGGTGTCGTTGTAAGCGGTGTGAGTACTACCATCCCTCAAAGTCTCAAGTCTCTACAACTTACGGTTTGGTCTGCCCGATCAGTTTATGGGAAAATACTGCATCATGGGAAAATTAACAATTGCAATAGAGTTTCAGCGCTTGAACCCCTAATAAAAGCATCACAGCATTCGTCCATGTGACTCGCGCTCTACATTTCAAAGCTTCTGAAGTCACATGATGGTTTGTGTGTTTATCCAGTCACGATCTTCTGCTCCAATGAAACTCACAAACCAGTTCAATTCACAAATGAATCAAACAGTTCATTCAAGTTCTGACTCAACAGAACATCTCTCATGAAAGTTTGATTCTGACTGAACTGAATCAACTCTGATGTGAATAATGACTCGTTACAGCTGAAATTGAATTGGTTTCATAGCTAATGAATTTTAACTGTTATTTCCCTGTTTATCACAGTAAAGCTGCTTTGAATCAAGCTGTATTGATTGAGAAATAAAGAAATAAAGCAGACTCTGTTCACAGGTGTCAGTTTGGGTTTGTTCCACACAAAGAATCATATGAGTTCAGAAGAGTCATATTCACCTCCTGTAAGATGCTTTTATGTCATTTTGAAGTCGCCATTTCATTATATGGAAAAGAATGAATAGGGTATTCTCTTTTGTGGTTCACAAAAGAAAGAAATTGAATATTCATGTTTGGTCGAATGATTAACTTCAAATAACGGATCTCAGCTCCATGTCCTGTTCTAAGCGGCTGTAGATTCAGACTCACTGATGCTCTTGTTTTCCAGGACATTTAAGATATCAAGTCACGATTGAATTTATTCTGCGACCAAAAGTGTGTGACGACAGAAGGGCTGGTGAGATACCGCTGGTCACGTGACCTCTGGATGAGTGAACGATGGCGTCACTCACTTGCCGTCGGCGAGGTTGATCTTCTTGAATATGGGGTAGAGGTCGGGCGTGGGCTGGCCGTTCTGGTCCTCGTAAAGGAAGACGGGCGAGCGTCCGAGCTCCAGGCCCAGCTGCTGCACACCCTCACTGTCATACACCGACAGCAGGAAACACTGAGCGCCGCGCCGCGCACGCACCGTCACCAGCACAGAGAAATCCACCGGGAACGCCGAGTCTGGGACACACACAGGGAAATATTCCTCCAGTGTAAATCAGCTGTTCTCTGTGTTAATATACAGTAAAGTGTGATTTATTCCTGTGATCAAAGCTGAGTTTATCATCATTACTCCAGTCTTCAGTGTCACATGATCCTTCACTGATGGAGGATTTATGATTATTATCAATATTTCTGTGGAAACTGTGATCTAATTTATTTTTCAGGATTCTTTGATGAATAGAAAGTTCAACAGAACAGCATTTATTTGAAATTGAATCTTTTGTAACATTATAAATGTCACTTTTAATGCATCCTTGAAGAATAAAAGTATCATTTTCTAATCTCACTGACCCCAAACTTTTGAATATTAGTGTATTTAATCATATTTTAGGGACAAATTAACCTAAACATTGAGCTAAATCTGACAAAACA
>JAGHMJ010000797.1:0-32500 GCA_018749465.1 Paracanthobrama guichenoti
GTTTTCGCCACTAGGTGTTATTACGGGTCTGACAGAGCGGTGGCGCTGTCGAGTAGATTCAAGATTCAAGAGTTTTATTTGTCACATACACAGTTATATACAGAATATACAACCGGCAGTGAAATGTAAACAGGTCCGCTCCATGGACAGTGCAAATTCACAGTTAAAAACACAAGGAAGAAATTATAATAGAAATAGGATATAAAAAAGTACTATCTATATATATATATATATATATATATGTCTATATCTGTAGAATTATAAATAATCAAGTCAAGAGAAAAAAAAAAAAAAAAAAAAAAGGTAACAAATAAGGATAAAGTGGAATAAAATAATTGAAGTAGACTTTGCAGTGAGTAAACTGTAGACTTATAAATATGTGGTTAACAAATGTATAAGAGTATAATGTGCAAACAGGTTTATGACAGGTTGTTACACAGTAACAACGAGAATTAATAACCTCTAGTGAGACTGTGTGCTTAGAGTCTAAGGTCCCAAAGGCACTCAATGTTAATTTAAAAATGTTGAATTTAAACTCAGTTTAAACCAAATTTCAAATAACCAGGTGCTAGAATAATTTTGGGGATTTGCTATTACAGTAAATAGACACTTAAAGCAGAAATAACACTTTCAAAGGAAAATCATGGGAGGAAAGATCTGAGCATGACCTCCAGGGGGCGTGTTACTCATTGGGTGCCTGTGGTGACACAGATACAACTTTATTTGAATTTAAGTTAAACTTGTTTAACATAAATTTAAATAAGTGTGAAGAGTCGTAGAGACAGAGAGTGTCAAATAACAGTAACAGTGAGGAGAATTACAGTTCTGAGCAGAACTACACAGCAAAAGGGGAAGGTACGAATTAACCTTCAAAGAAAAGCAGCAGAAGGGAAGCAGAACTACGAATAATGTCCATGAGATGGCGTTATCGAGTTCGCTACGGAGATGACGTAGGGAGGAGGGACTGCGTTCACCTGGTCAGAGGGGGCAGTACCAACTCTCAGCGCCTCGTGATTTCAATTTTGGGTGTGTGTTCACCGGTTCGGTGATTACACAAATCACGCATACAATAAATCTCTCTCTATATATATATATATATATATATATATATATAATATATATATATAACTTTAGTTTTCGATCGGAGGATCGAGGGAGTGCCTGGCATGAACCTTTCACTACCATTAAAGCACAACAAATAAACGAACAGGGTTTCTCCACTGCCGCTTTGGTTAAGCTGGATCAGAGCTTATACCTGGCTCCTGGCTAAGTCACACAATAGTGTCGTGATTTGCCTTGGGTGCACGCGATTAATTACGTCGCATGGACTCAAACGGAGCGAAATACGCTTAGTTTACAGCATCGGATATACACAATGAATTGAACTAGCGCAATAAAAGGCCTTTAAAAGCGATCGGAGGAACTCGCTCGGATCGCGTCTTTCCACTGCGGACTCGTTCGTCCTTACAGGGAGATAAACAAATATTAAAATGGTCTGCAACAAAATTTCTTCGTCTTTACAGAAGCGACTTTAATATTGTGACTGCAGTTTAACGGATTTACTTGTTAAAGGCTAAATGATAGACAAATAGTCGTGTTAACACACCGAATTCAGGAATATGAGCTCATGCAATTTGGCGAGTGCGTTCCGCTCGCAGGCGCGCGTGTGACGAACAAAACATATACACACACACTTAGTTCGAACTGAGTTTGCTCAATATAGGTTTAAAACGATGCCCGCATTCTCCACCAATAAATGTAACGAATATCTAGCCCCAGGGGAAAATGGTGCGGGATTTATGCATGCGTTTAATCGTGTTACGATCAAACATGCACAGATCCGCACAGAGGGGAATTTTGATATTAACAATTGATTAAAACGGATTAAAACAATTATTAATATCTAGGGCTTAATTCAACTTTTAGAAATTTCTTTAATTCTAGGATTGAGTTCAAAGGACGGATAATTGTCCACCAAAATATCTGTCTTTTAATAACTCTTAAACAACGTTTCTCTGGCCAGGAGAAATAGCTTTCTTTTAATTTGTAACAGGGTCGGTTCACCGTAAAAGTGACCTATGTATGAGCAAACCAAGCGCAATCACGTGTGAATATATATATTTTAATAAAATCAACAAACAATAAACAAACATACACAAATTAACTGAAAGCAGGAAGGAGAGAGAGGGAGAAAGAGAGAGAGAGAGAGAGGGAGACAGAGCAACGGTGATATTATCGACACAACCTATGAGCATAAACAAGGAGTCAGTCCAGCTTATTGGTATAAGCTCAAAACTTTATAACGACAGCTTATGGATACTTGCATATGTTTCCTTGGTGGTGAGCTCGTGTGTTTAAGGGAATTCCGCGATCCGGTCCGTGTTTCGATCTTGCCGGGTGGGTCCTTGGAGTCCGCGGGAAATTCAACTTTGGTTCCTTGGTGTGATGAGATCCGTTGGAAGGTGGCGAAGAGGAAGAGGAAAGCGAGAAGACGAGAGAGCAAGAGCGCAAGAGGCAAGAAGAAGAGAACAAGAGAGCGTCTGTGGCCCATTCTTAAAGGCCGCGACGGGGCACGTCTCTTTGGTCGGAACAGCCAATCAGAGCGAAGGAACTCAGAAGCGGGAAATCTTCCTTTGTCTTGGGTCTCACCTCATTAACATGTTTTATGACTCTCACAAATGGGCAGACTTGGGGTTTTTTGGGTATGCAGACTTTGGGGTTTTGGCATGAAAGAAAGCAAAATAGCATCATAGCACCCTACAACCCGCCTAGCTGGCCTACAAATTGCGAGACAAAGATTTCGAGACCAAACATGGAGGTTTTAACCCAAGAGTTACAGGAATGGTGAGAATTGACGCCATCTTTCCTTAAGCCTTCGCTGGCTATAAGTTTCTAACCTATCAAAACACATCTAAAATGGTTATAACGAAAAGCATGCATACATACAGGGAAGAGTACACCTAAAATGAAGAATAACTAAGTTAACAGTCATATGATCTGTTCGGATGTCCTTTGGTATGTGTGAGGTGGGGGCTGGTTTATGACGGTGAGCTGCACGAGCATGGTTTGTGTCCTTTAGCACCGTTAACCTGTCAGTCTGTAGACTCCACGGCGCCGGTCTTGCTTGAGTCATTATAAATAATCAAAGTATTGGTCCGTTGATCATTTATGAGCACCGTCCATACGCTACACTAATATATTCTAATCGTAGTAACTTATTCTATTCATTATTTAAAAGTGTTACCGTTTATTTCTCTCATTTGGCCAAAATCTCATGTTAGTGCTTCACAGTAAAGAAAACGCAGTACTTATTCAAACAACCACTTCGCATTGCATTGCAAACAAGCAGAGATCCTCCAAACTGTGTGCTGCCATTCATTCGCGATTGAGGTGGGTGGAGTTATGAAGTTTGATTGACAGTTTGAGGAGCCAGTGGAGTTAAAAAGTTTGGTCACAAGACATTTTAATACTTTTCATTGATTAAATCTCAATTTGTGTAAATCCACATGGGGTTCAGAGTTAACTAATTTCACACATGTCTAGTACAATTGTGGTTTTGTTTCATTAATACAGTGTGTACTTTTTTCTTGATTTACCCCAAAAGAATGGAAGTGATACGAACATGACAACATAGGTAAGGTTCACTGTAACATGAGCATATGACAGCTTAAAATATTTTAGTTTGTCTTGAATATTGTTTTGATTATATCAGATAACATTTTGTCAATAAAATACATTAACTTTTTAAAATAAAATAATGGCATTTTTTAATCATTAAAAATACACTAATTTTTGAGTTTGACAACAAACACATCTCTAAACACAGCCATACAGCAGAGTTACAAACATAATAATAATAATGAATCATTTCTGAACATTGACTCTCAGCCATTATTCACCCTTTTCTCATGGTTTCTCAAAAGAGTTCATAAGAGTATACACTCACCTAAAGGATTATTAGGAACACATACTAATACTGTGTTTGACCCCCTTTCGCCTTCAGAACTGCCTTAATTCTACGTGGCATTGATTCAACAAGGTGCTGAAAGCATTCTTTAGAAATGTTGGGCCATATTGATAGGATAGCATCTTGCAGTTGATGGAGATTTGTGGGATGCACATTGTAAGGAGCGGTTTTACTGCTAAGACAAAAGCTGAGATCCAACACCCTGACCAAAACCTTCTCCCCCTCTCTACCTCCCTTTCCCCCCTTCCAACCAATCCAAGTCCAAGAATGCAGATATACTACATATGATTTATCTTGTGAATCTCCCTTTCATGTCTGGTGTCTTTTTAAAGGTCATAGTGTGATTGGTAAAATGGTCTCAACATCACTGAAGTCACTGGTAGGGTTAGAAAGAACATATGAGAATTGTGTTCTCCTTTTTTGAGTGGTCTCTCCAAAGATATCTGATCTCCTCCCCCCAAACTAGGTGTTTGTGTTGCAAATATTTACAACCCTTTGTTCTGGTCTGGGTATTTAAGGAAGGGTAGCAGGGCTGCCATTGGGGAACATTCTGTAGACAGAACCCCCATGCAGTGTTGTGTCAGTGTCATAAGAGGCACTCACACACACACTGTATGTATTGTGCCAGATATGACCCTTTGAAACTATTTTCATATTACTTGGTAATTGTATTTTATATTCTTATGCTGAAAGTTGTGTACCATGGATTCATGTTTCATTATGTTCTTTAAGTTCTGTCTGGCCAAAATAAATGTTAATCTTGATTTATTCTGTATCTTTCTGAAATCATTTTTATAGTAGTGTCGCATGAGGAGTTTGTAGGAGTTTCCGTAAATCTTTCTGTCAGGGCAGATTCATACCGAGGACCCCATGACCGGAGCATGGCGCTAAGCATGAGGGGCAATCTGATTTCTGACTGTCACTGTTATTAACAAGCTGCAGCTCTCGTGACTATTGCTAAAATTACACTTTCTGTTATGAGTAAGCATGTGCGACTCACTTAAAGGTAAAATAGTTCACTCTGCAATCCTCTGACTAATATCAGAACTGACTAATTTGCGCCTGTGAGGTAATGTAATTAATCACAAGCATTATCCTCTGAGCGACTCTGGGTCCCATGGAGGAATGAGTATTTGAAATTAAGAGATACTCATCACAACTAAACTTATGATCAGCTGTTAAGTTACAAATGTAACGACTGTAACTAAGTTACAAAGAATTGGAGTCAGATAAAATTAACAATGGAGTCAGATTTAAAATTCGATGGTCATAAATTAAGTGAATCCAACAGAAGTTCTGAAAAGGCTTACACGCAGAAGTCCTTCGACCAGGCCATTAGATTCCGTCCTTGGGCTAACGGATGGACCTTACAACATCCAGGGCACGAAGCTCCCGTTCCACCACATCCCAAAGATGCTCTATTGGGTTGAGATCTGGTGACTGTGGGGGCCATTTTAGTACAGTGAACTCATTGTCATGTTCAAGAAACCAATTTGAAATGATTCGAGCTTTGTGACATGGTGCATTATCCTGCTGGAAGTAGCCATCAGAGAATGGGTACATGGTGGTCATAAAGGGATGGACATGGTCAGAAACAATGCTCAGGTAGGCCGTGGCATTTCAACAATGTCCAATTGGCACTAAGGGGCCTAAAGTGCGCCAAGAAAACATCCCCCACACCATTACACCACCACCACCAGCCTGCACAGTGGTAACAAGGCATGATGGATCCATGTTCTCATTCTGTTTACACCAAATTCTGACTCTACCATCTGAATGTCTCAACAGAAATCGAGACTCATCAGACCAGGCAACATTTTTCCAGTCTTCAACTGTCCAATTTTTGTGAGCTTGTGCAAATTGTCGCCTCTTTTTCCTATTTGTAGTGGAGATGAGTGGTACCCGGTCGGGTCTTCTGCTGTTGTAGCCCATCCGCCTCAAGGTTGTGCGTGGTGTGGCTTCACAAATCCTTTGCTGCATACCTCGGTTGTAACGAGTGGTTATTTCAGTCAAAGTTGCTCTTCTATCAGCTTGAATCAGTCGGCCCATTCTCCTCTGACCTCTAGCATCAACAAGGCATTTTCGCCCACAGGACTGCTGCATACTGGATGTTTTTCCCTTTTCACACCATTCTTTGTAAACCCTAGAAATGGTTGTGCATGAAAATCCCAGTAACTGAGCAGATTGTGAAATACTCAGACCGGCCCATCTGGCACCAACAACCATGCCACGCTCAAAATTGCTTAAATCACCTTTCTTTCCCATTCTGACATTCAGTTTGGAGTTCAGGAGATTGTCTTGACCAGGACCACGCCCCTAAATGCATTGAAGCAACTGCCATGTGATTGGTTGATTAGATAATTGCATTAATGAGAAATTGAACAGGTTTTCCTAATAATCCTTAAGGTGAGTATAGAATATAATAGTGTAGTTCAAATAGAGATTCACTGTGACAACATGCCCCGCCTGCTCCGCTGGGATTAACCCCGGCTCGTGTCTTCTGCTGTCAGATCAGCATTAAAGATAACCCCTGATAAATAACAGATATAAGATTACAATAATATCAGATTTGACTCATTTTAAATAAACACAAAAAGCAGAGATGAAAAATAAACTTAAGAAATGTTTTTTTGCTATGGTTAAATAAATGTTCAGTGATATCTTCCAAAGATTTCTTTATTTTGGTGCAGTTTTTTATCTAAATAATGTTGCTATGGCAACAAGTAAATACAGTAAGTTTGGTCGTCCTGGCATGTGTGGAGAGTGTTAAACCATGCGTGTTACAGCTGACCCGCGTTAGGCTGTGACCCAAAATTGACCCTTATGACTGGTTCTGTGGTCCAGGGTCACAAATAAATAAAAACATTATTTCATATTAAAGTTACAACTATTAAAATCCCACACAAATCTATATGCGAAAGCACACAAAGCATGCGTAAGTGTTTAACTATGTAAAATATTCATGTTAATGTTATTTTAGAAAGCCAGTGCAGAGCTGTGGTTTATGCGACTTCAATTCTTAAAATTCCTGTTTGGATTCTTGGTTCCACTTTATTTAGATGGTCCACTTTGGACATTCCAAAGGCTTTACATTTAACGGCTTGTGACTAAACAAAGGGCACCAATGTACGTGTGCACATCGCAAAACACCAGGCGTACAAGCATAATTTTTTAAAAATCGTTAAAAACTGGCCGACCAGTGAGATTGGCGCTTTCATGTGACTGGATCTGCTGAAGTTACAGTGAAACACAACCTGGTGGCGCTCAAGCACAAAATAGTCTTGCCGAGCACACATTGATACCTAAGATGAACGTAGAGCTGCTGTTCTCTTTGGTGTCTGAACACACAGAACTTTAGGACAAGCGCCACAGCGACACAAATCTCCATAAGAGAGAGCTGGAGAGGAATTGCAGATCAAATAGGATTCGATGGTGAGTTTCCATCTGCAATCAAATCAAAAGTGCCGTCTACTGTCAGGGAGGGAATTTGCACATTGATCGGCACTGAAAATCGCTCGGGCGATAAACGCTGGCAATAAATTTAGGGAAATGTTGCCATATACCACAATGGAGAATGGTCAAAAAAGTTACAATAAATAAAGATTTTTTTTTCTGTTTAAATGCACATTTCTTTTAGAAATCGATAGATTTATAAACTTGGGACTCATGGAAACCAAAAATACGTAGATCCCTATTATTTAATCCCTATAATTTGGCAAACTCATCCTCACTCTTCCTATTGCCCTTTCCGTAAAATATTGCTGTATTCATTTTCTGAAAATAAATAATTTTCGTTACTTATACATAAACACAACTACACTACAATAAGCACTTTACATACATAAATAACTGCAATCATATTGTTGATGCTACTCTCTATAAAAACCCCAATGCAGTTCCACTGTGGGACAGCGCTGCCATATGGAAACATTGATATTTTCTCACTTTACAGTAAAACTATGTTAGACAAAGTTGATTTGTGAATAGAAATATAATTTTTGTTTTTTATCAAAGATGCTGCATGTCAACATGTTCTCCTAACCCGAATCTTACAGTCTTCTGATACTCTAATGAGAGTTAGTTGACAACTGGCTAGTGAGTAGAATGGACTGTTGAAATAAAGTGTAACTGGATTGATTTACATTCACTGTTAGGTCTGTATCAGTGGACGTTTTTCTGATAGCCTTCAGAACTTATTTTTTGGGTTTCGGGTTGGTAAGTTCTGCTTTAAATGTGTTCTTTTACACTGGTTATTTTGAGGTTTCTTTGTTAGGGTTGATTTCAGTCGTCTAACTGGCTATTGTCTCATAATGTGCAGTCGTGTGCTAGATGAGATCCTGATGCCCAGCGTTCAGTGCTGGTCAGACAGATGAAGCACGGGATGGCAAAGTGTTATGGTCACTGACCTGTTAGTAACTGACGTGATGTGTAGCAATAGAGCGGGTTAATAGGTGTCCTAGTTCTGTATGATTATACTTGTTCAGTGTTACTAATGTGAGATCATGGGTTAGAGCCACTGATGTAAGAGAAATGCTGTTCATAATATTAAACAAATTGAATTCATAATGATTATCATTACTCCTTCCCCCAATCACGCTGTTGTACTGCAGAGATTGCAGTGATATTGCATTGTGTACTGTAATGCAGTAATATTGTATAATTCACGGACTTACCTTGAATAATAACATCATCTGTAGATGTTTCTTGCTTCCACTGAACAGAAGCTCTGAAATTCCTTTAACTTCTGTGTTTTTGTAAAGGCCTATGGGAGTGTTTTACTTCGGAGCATTTAATGAAACACGTTCAAGAACAACACATGAAGCTGGTTTTTCAGGATTCATGAAACATATTTCAAATCAGTGTGATCTACATTTTTTTACTGTATTGTTTTAAACCAGCTTTACAGAATAACCTCTTCAATCAAAACATCTTTTATGTTATGGTTGAGAGAGTAAGTCCTACAGGTTTGAAACACAGACTGCTGACAGAATGATCAGTGATTTGACTGTACTATCTGTTGTGGTTTTCCATGTGTTGATGTGTCTGCGATGAGTGTGATTGTTGAGATTTCACAGCCACAGGCCGGCAGTGCTGAGACATGTGGCTGAACAGTGACTATTAAATAAGATTTTATTACATGAAAAACCTTCAATCATACATTTAGGTATTTCATACATTCAACGTAGTTTCAAAAATGTAGTTTTCTATAAAATTATGATTTTCTTTTCTATTTAAATGCAGATTTCAAAAAAGTTGGGACACTGTACAAATTGTGAATAAAAACAGAATGCAATGATGTGGAGGTTTAAAATTTCATTTAAAATTTCAGAATACAACATAGATGACATCAAATGTTTAAACTGAGGAAATTTATAATTTTAAGGGAAAAATAAGTTGATTTTTAAATTTCATGGCATCAACACATCTCAAAAAAAAGTTAAGGCCATGTTTCCCACTGTGTGGCATCCCCTCTTCTTTTTATAACTGAGGAGACAAGTTGCTCAAGTTTAGGAATAGGAATGTTGTCCCATTCTTGTCTAATACAGGCTTCTAGTTGCTCAACTGTCTCAGGTCTTCTTTGTGGCATCTTACTCTTTATGATGCACCAAATGTTTTCTATAGTGAAAGATCTGGACTGCAGGCTGGCCATTTCAGTCCCCGGATCCTTCTTCTACGCAGCCATGATGTTGTAATTGATGCAGTATGTGGTCTGGCATTGTCATGTTGGAAAATGCAAGGTCTTCCCTGAAAGAGACGACGTCTGGATGGGAGCATATGTTGTTCTAGAACTTGGATATCCCTTTCAGCATTGATGGTGCCTTTCCAGATGTGTAAGCTGCCCATGCCACACGCACTCATGAACCCCATCCCATCAGAGATGCAGGCTTCTGAACTGAGCGCTGACAACAACTTGGGTTGTCCTTGTCCTCTTTAGTCCGGATGACATGGCATCCCAGTTTTCCAAAAAGAACTTCACATTTTGATTGGTCTGACCACAGAACAGTTTTCCACTTTGCCACAGTCCATTTTAAATGAGCCTTGGCCCAGAGAAAACGCCTGCGCTTCTGGATCATGTTTAGATATGGCTTCTTTTTTGACCTGTAGAGTTTTAGCCGGCAGCGGCGAATGGCACGGTGGATTGTTTTCTGGAAGTATTCCTGAGCCCATGTTGTGATCTCCATTACAGTAGCATTCCTGTATGTGATGCAGTGCCGTCTAAGGGCCGAAGATCACGGGCATCCAGTATGGTTTTCCGGCCTTGACCCTTACGCACAGAGATTGTTCCAGATTCTCTGAATCTTTGGATGATATTATGCACTGTAGATGATGAGAACTTCAAACTCTCTGCAATTTTTCTCTGAGAAACTCCTTTCTGATATTGCTCCAGTATGCATTGGGGGAATTGGTGATCCTCTGCCCATCTTGACTTCTGAGAGACACTGCCACTCTGAGAGGCTCTTTTTATACCCAATCATGTTGCCAATTGACCTAATAAGTTGCAAATTGGTCCTCCAGCTGTTCCTTATATGTGCATTTAACTTTTCCGGCCTCTTATTGCTACCTGTCCCAACTTTTTTGGAATCAGGTTTTGTGTGTGTGTGTGTGTGTGTGTGTGTGTGTGTGTGTGTGTGTGTGTGTATGTATGTATGTATGTATATATATGTAGATAGATACATATATAGATAGATACTCACCTAAAGGATTATTAGGAACACCATACTAATACTGTGTTTGACCCCTTTCACCTTCAGAACTGCCTTAATTCTACGTGGCATTGATTCAACAAGGTGCTGAAAGCATTCTTTATAAATGTTGGCCCATATTGATAGGATAGCATAATGCAGTTGATGGAGATTTGTGGGATGCACATCCAGGGCACGAAGCTCCCGTTCCACCACATCCCAAAGATGCTCTATTGGGTTGAGATCTGGTGACTGTGGGGGCCATTTTAGTACAGTGAACTCATTGTCATGTTCAAAAAACCAATTTGAAATGATTCGAGCTTTATGACATGGTGCATTATCCTGCTGGAAGTAGCCATCAGAGAATGGGTACATGGTGGTCATAAAGGGATGGACATGGTCAGAAACAATGCTCAGATAGGCCGTGGCATTTAAACAATGCCCAATTGGCACTAAGGGGCCTAAAGTGTGTCAAGAAAACATCCCCCACACCATTACACCACCACCACCAGCCTGCACAGTGGTAACAAGGCATGATGGATCCATGTTCTCATTCTGTTTACGCCAAATTCTGACTACCATCTGAATGTCTCAACAGAAATCGAGACTCATCAGACCAGGCAACATTTTTCCAGTTTTCAACTGTCCAATTTTGGTGAGCTCGTGCAAATTTTAGCCTCTTTTTCCTATTTGTAGTGGAGATGAGTGGTACCCGGTGGGGTCTTCTGCTGTTGTAGCCCATCCGCCTCAAGGTTGTGCGTGTTGTGGCTTCAGAAATGCTTTGCTGCATACCTCGGTTGTAACGAGTGGTTATTTCAGTCAAAGTTGCTCTTCTATCAGCTTGAATCAGTCGGCCCATTCTCCTCTGACCTCTAGCATCAACAAGGCATTTTCGCCCACAGGACTGCCGCATACTGGATGTTTTTCCCTTTTCACACCATTCTTTGTAAACCCTAGAAATGGTTGTGCGTGAGAATCCCAGTAACTGAGCAGATTGTGAAATATTCAGACTGGCCCATCTGGCACCAACAACCATGCCACACTCAAAATTGCTTAAATCACCTTTCTTTCCCATTCTGACATTCAGTTTGGAGTTCAGGAGATTGTCTTGACCAGGAACACTTTACTTAAAGCCTTTATTTATAATTCATTATAAGAGTATTTTAGTGCATTAATTATGTCTTGTAATCACTGCCGATCCCACACTTCTGGGGGCAAAACTTTGTGAAGGGGCTTCCTTGTATATATACTGCCAGTTTTCTATATAATGGAATTAAAAAAATATGGAATTAAAAAAAAAATCTATATAATGGAATATAAAAAAAATATGTAAAGGGAAACACGTTAAAACAGCATTTAAAACTTTAAGTAAAATTAAAACCAAATTCGTGGACACACTCTAAAAATGGTTGGGTTAAAAACAACCCCATTGGCAACCCAGTGCTGGGTAAATATTGGACAGAACACATGCTGGGTTAAATTGAAACAACCAAGCGCTGGGCAGAAACAACCAAGCGCTGGGCAGAAACAACCAAGAGCTGGACTGAAACAACCAAGAGCTGGGCAGAAACAACCAAGCGCTGGGCAGAAACAACCAAGCGCTGGACAGAAACAACCAAGAGCTGGACTGAAACAACCAAGCGCTGGACTGAAACAACCAAGCGCTGGACAGAAACAACCAAGAGCTGGACTGAAACAACCAAGCGCTGGACTGAAACAACCAAGCGCTGGACTGAAACAACCAAGCGCTGGACTGAAACAACCAAGCGCTGGACTGAAACAACCAAGCGCTGGACAGAAACAACCAAGCGCTGGACTGAAACAACCAAGCGCTGGACTGAAACAACCAAGCGCTGGACTGAAACAACCAAGCGCTGGACTGAAACAACCAAGCGCTGGACTGAAACAACCAAGCGCTGGACTGAAACAACCAAGCGCTGGACTGAAACAACCAAGCGCTGGACAGAAACAACCAAGCGCTGGACAGAAACAACCAAGCGCTGGACAGAAACAACCAAGCCCTGGGCTGAAACAACCAAGCGCTGGACTGAAACAACCAAGAAGCGCTGGACTGAAACAAGCGCTGGACAGAAACAACTAAGCCCTGGGCAGAAACAACCAAAAGTTGCAACTCAGCAGGTTTAACCCAACAACTACCCAATGGTGTTTCAAATGTGATCAAATAAACCAACAAAAATTACCCAACAGTCTCAACCCAGCATTTTGGGGCACCATCTAGTGGTCAGAAAAACTATAACACAAATATAACAAAATTACAGCTTGATAAATAAAATAAAAAGGCATGGTTGTTTCAACCCAAATGTGGTTCAAATATGGACTAACCCAACCATTCGGTTTCATTTTTTGAAATACATTTTTTAACCCAGCAGTTGGGTTTGTTCAGTTTGACCCAAGAGTGGAGAAGTAAACATACAAAAATAAATCAATAATTCTCTAAATCAGCTCATGTTAGACTAATGGGTGTTACTGTTTTTAAAGTACCTGAGTCACAGGACAGCTTGTGCTAAAACAGCACATATATTTGTAAGGCTGCTATTTATTGACTATAGCTCAGCCTTTAACACCATAGTTCCCATTAAGCTAACCGCCAAACTCCTGGATCTCGGCCTGAATTCTTCTCTCTGCCACTGGATTGAGGACTTCCTCACTGGCAGGCCTCAGGTGGTGAGAGTAGGCCAGTCCACCTCCTCCTCCATCACCCTGAGTGTGGGAGCTCCACAGGGCTGTGTCCTGAGCCCCCTGCTCTACTCTCTCTACACGCATGACTGTTTGTCCACACACAGCTCCACCTCTATCATCAAATTTGCTGATGATTGTTGTCCTGGGCCTCATTTCCAACAACAATGAGACGGCATACTTGGATGAGGTGGAGCATCTAACATCATGGTGCCAGGACAACTGTCTCTCTCTGAATGTTGGCAAGACCAAAGAAATGATTGTGGACTTCAGGAAGAGACAGCAACGGACATACTCCCCTCTCATGATCAGCGGGTCACCAGTAGAGAGAGTGAGCAGCTTCAAGTACCTGGGTGTAAACATCTCCGAGGACCTGACCTGGACTGCTCACATTCAGACACAGGTGAAAAAAGCCAGGCAAAGACTGTACCACCTGCGCCAGCTGAGGAAATTCAGGGTTTTACCAGCTATCCTGAAAACTTTCTATTTAGGGGCGACAGAAAGTGTATTAACTCAGTGCATCACAGCGTGTTATGGGAACAGCACCAGTCATGACTGCAAAGCCCTGCAAAGAGTCGTGCGCTTATCTGAGCGTATCTCAGGGTCAGCTCTCCCGTCTCTGCAGGACGTCTACACCAAACGCTGCAAAGGTAGAGCTACTAAAATCATCAAGGACTCTAATCACCCTGCAAACCCTCATTTCACGCTGCTGCCATCTGGTAAGCGCTTCCAAGCCTGATGGCCAAAACTGAGAGACTCAGGAGGAGCTTCTTCCCCAGGCCATCAGACTCCTGAACTCAGTCACTTAACATCACGTGACTTCACTTCAGGATAAACATCGATACACTGACATTGCACTGCACTTTCTGTTCTCGTTGTTACTGTGTAACAACCTGTTATAAACCTGTTTGCACATTATACTCTTTATACATTTGTTAACCACATATTTATAAGTCTACAGTTTACTCACTGCACAGTTTACTTCACTTATTTTATTCCACTTATTTATTTATTTATTTTTCTACTTGATTTATTTATAATTCTACAGATATATATATATATATATATATATATATATATATATATATATATATATATATATATATATATATATATATATATATATATATATATATATATAGTACTTTTTTATTCTATTTCTATTATAATTTCCTCCTTGTGTTTTTAACTGTGAATTTGCACTGTCCATGGAGTGGACCTGTTTACATTTCACTGCCGGTTGTATATTCTGTATATAACTGTGTATGTGACAAATAAAACTCTTGAATCTTAAATCTTGTTATAAAGAAATATTCACATTATGGTAAATTACTGTCATGTTTATATAGTGATGAGCAAGGGCGCCCCCTGGTGGTTCGGGGGCCCTACTAAACCCTACTGGTGTGTAGTTTGTGTATAGGGAGGATCGGCTCTGCTTGTAATGCACCTTATAATGCATTGTATGATCTCATGAATACAGTTATAATACATTTTAATCTAATTATTCAACACAACGTTTATTCAAAGTATAATGCATTAAAACATGATAAACAGCCAGTTCCAGATGTATCAATGAATCTGCAAATATTATAATGCATTTTAACTTTGGTTACAATTATTTATGAAAATATATAATGCATTATAACATACCTATATAATGCATTATAAATAAAGGCTTAAACTGAAGTGTTACCAAATGTACTTATGTGTTTTTGTAAAGGCCTATGGGAGTGTTTACATTTTAATTATTTAGCAGACTATATATACACACTGATCAGGCATAACATTATGACCACTGACAGGTGAAGTGAAAAACACTAATGATCTCATCATCACTGCTCCTGTTAGTGGGTGGGATATATTAGGCAGCAAGTGAACATTTTGTCCTCAAAGTTGATGTGTTAGAAGCAGGAAAAATGGGCATGCGTAAGGATGTGAGCGAGTTTGACAAGGGCCAAATTGTGAGCAATGTTCTGCTGGGAAACCTTGGGTCCTGCCATCCATGTGGATGTTACTTTGACACGTACCACCTACCTAAGCATTGTTGCAGACCATGTACACCCTTTCATGGAAACGGTATTCCCTGGTGGCTGTGGCTCTTCCAGCAGGATAATGCTCCTGACACAAAGCACAAATGCTTCAGGAATGGTTTGAGGAGCACAACAACGAGTTTGAGGTGTTGACTTGGCCTCCAAATTCCCCAGATCTCAATCCAATCGAGCATCTGTGGGATGTGCTGAAGAAACAAGTCTGAACCATGGAGGCCAGGACTTAAAGGATCTGCTTTGGTGGATCTACCACCTGCCTTGGTGGGTGGTATAGTGGTGAGCATAGCTGCCTTCCAAGCAGTTGACCCGGGTTCGATTCCCAGCCAACGCATTTCATATCAAAATGGCGCCGCCGTTCAGGTCGCTCCGCGAAGACTGTGCTTTTATTTACTATTTTACTTTCTTTTACTCTCAATTTTTACAAAACTTATCAACTGCATTGATCTACTATGACAGCAAAACTCTTTTGGACATTGGTTACCTCTATACTGGACTGTTTCAGGACACTTTCACCGATCCTCTGTGGCCATCTGAGATCCTTCGGAACGCAGAGTTGAACAATGGACAGTGCTGGCGGCGAAGAACCAAGAAACACAGTGGGAAACGCGCCGGTATCCGTAACAGACTGAGGAAAAGGGCATTCAGCCCACCTCTCCCGAGCATTCTTCTAGCAAATGTTCAATCCTTGGAGAATAAGATGAACGATCTTAGAGCCAGGATAAGTTTTCAACGGGACATGAGAGACTGTAGCATCTTTTGTTTGTCCGAAACTTGGCTCACGCCCGCGGTCCCAGACACAGCTGTGATGCCATCGGAGAACTTCTCTGTTTTTCGGATGGACAGAACAGCCGAGGCCGGTAAATCCAAAGGCGGTGGAGTATGCTTCATGGTCAACAAGAAATGGTGCGATCCCAGGAACATCACCATTCTCTCGCGGTCCTGCTCGCCTCATCTGGAACATTTAACAATCATCTGCCGTCCATTCTATCTGCCGAGGGAGTTTTCTGCGGTTGTCGCGACCGCTGTTTACATTCCACCACAGGCAGACACAGCGCGGGCTTTATCTGGCCTCCATGATGTTGCCAGCGGCATCATAAACAAACACCCTGACACGGCATTCATTGTCGCAGACGATTTCAACAAAGCAAACCTAAAGAAAGTCCTGCCAAACTTTCACCAGCACGTCTCCTGTCCTATACGAGACGAGGAGCAAACAAGCTGGATCACTGCTACTCTCCGTTCAAGAACACCTATAAAGCGCGGTCACTTCCAGCGTTTGGCAAATCGGATCATGCCGCCATTTTCCTCACACCCGAATACAAACAAAAGCTCGTTCAGGAACCCCCGGTGAGGCGGGAAGTTAAGCGTTGGTCAGCTCATTCAGAGACCGCGCTACAGGCAGCTCTGGACGATGTGGATTGGGACATGTTCCGAGCGAGTTCAGCTGACGTAAACGAGTTCACAGACGTGGCGCTTTGCTTCATCAACACGCTTACAGAGCAAGCCACGCAAACAATAACAATAACGTCCTTCTCAAATCAGAAACCGTGGGTGGACAATTCAATCCGCGCTACAGTGAACACACGCACTGCCGCTCACAACGCCGGTCTCCTAACGGGGAATATGACTGAATACAGATCGTCCTGCTATGCTCTCAGACGCGCAGTTAAAGCTGCAAAACTCCGTTACAAAGACCGAGTGGAGTCTCATTTCCAACTCAACGACTCACGGCGCATGTGGCAAGGTCTGAGGTCCATCTGCTCCTTTGGATCTAAATCCTCTGCAGAGGCAAGCGCTGATCCGTCGCTTGTGAATGAGTTAAACTCTTTCTACGTGCGCTTTGACTGTAACCGCGGCAACGCGACTCCGCCAAGTGGCGCGTTAGAGGAAATTACTCAGAGCAGCAACAACCACCTGATCTCTGTCTCAGAGGATGAAGTTCGGAGAGCACTCAAGCGTGTGGACATTAGGAAAGCTGCTGGGCCAGATGGTATTTCAGGTCGTGTTCTGCAGTCCTGTGCTGATCAGCTCGCCGGGTTGTTTACATCTATCTTTAATGAGTCCCTCGCTACATCTGTGGTCCCCACCTCCTTCAAAAAATCCACCATCATCCCTGTTCCTAAGAACAGTAAACCCTCTTGCCTAAATGACTATCGTCCAGTGGCTCTCATGTCTATAGTCATGAAGGTCTTCAAGTTTCAAGTTCAAGTTTCAAGTTTCAAGTTTATTTGTCATTACACATGTACAAGTACAGTATAACGAAATGAAGTTTGGAGCAAGCCTCCGGGCCGCAGTCGATTATTCAGGCGCCGCCACACTTAGCAAGCATTACATAGCAAACACAACAAAACATAAACATAAACATAACACAGTACACGTGGTCACGTGATGGGATTTTTTGTATGGAGTGGGAGAGGAGATAGATAAAGACAGGCAGACGGTTGGAGGGGTGATGGGATCGGGTTAGGTTTGTGTATGGTGCGAGTGCGAGTGAGATTGTGTTGTGTGAGAATGTTAGCCATAACTTCAGATGTTTTCGAGTTCAGTTCTATGGTTTGTCCTTGAAGGGAGATAAGGCAGTGCACAGGGGAAGACCTCCCAACCGAGAGATAGGGACAAGTGAGGTTCGTTGGGGTAGTTGATTAGGTCAGGTAAATACAATTTTTTAATTTTTAATCCATTTGATGATCTTCGGTAATTTGTCTGGATCATAATCAATCAATCAGATCTGGTCCTCAGCATTCGCGTCCGGTCTGTGCAGTTTCCCTAGACATTACGTCCAGCCTCATGGCCAGACCGGTTACAGTCCGTAAAGTTCACCGATCTGACCCCCGATGGAGCCCACTCTTCCCTGCGTATCCGCAGTCCGGACTGCGTTGTTACGGTTCAGTTCCTCAATTCCTATCACTCTCTGATCTAATTCCTTCAAACGGTCACACACAGCCCCGAAGCATTCCTTAATTTCCACAGACAGCGGCTGGGTGAATTTGCTTGCAGCGTCTTACCAATCTTCCGATAGGTCAGGGCAATCCCAAAGCCAAAGAATAGGAACCCTGCCATCAATAATCCAATCATGTATAAATCTTCCGCATCCTCCACGGACAGAGCCTCCAGGCACAGGACTTGCCAGTTGTTCCATGCGTCCCTCACGTACCCTGCAGCAAAGGTCCCGTCCGGGCAGGTGGGTTCTCCCGGGGCACCCTTCCTTTGTGAGAAAATCTTGTCGATCGCGCTGATTGACCAGTTAATCAATTCCATTTCAATATTTTCAGGAGTCCAGCAAAGCAGCGGGTCAGAGAGAAAAAGAAGAGACAAGACACTAGAGCGCTAGAGCACAGTGGGAGCAGAGTGAAAACACGTCTGCACGGATTGAAGGACAGAACAGGACTGAGTCTCTTTGAGAGACTCATTAAAAACACCATTTGCTCCTTCATTCCTGACACTTTGGACCCTCTTCAGTTTGCCTATCGTCCCAATAGAGCGACTGAAGATGCCATCTCTCATGTCCTCCACTCCTCCCTCACTCACATCGACAGCAAAAGTGGGAACTACGTAAGGCTGCTATTTATTGACTATAGCTCAGCCTTCAACATCATAGTTCCCATTAAGCTAACCTCCAAACTCCTGGATCTCGGCCTGAACCCTTCTCTCTGCCACTGGATTGAGGACTTCCTCACTGGCAGGCCTCAGGTGGTGAGAGTAGGCCAGTTCACCTCCACCTCCATCACCCTGAGTGTGGGAGCTCCACAGGGCTGTGTCCTGAGTCCCCTGCTCTACTCGCTCTACACGCATGACTGTTTGTCCACACACAGCTCCACCTCTATCATCAAATTTGCTGATGATACTGTTGTCCTGGGCCTCATTTCCAACAATGAGACGGCATACTTGGACGAGGTGGAGCATCTAACATGGTGCCAGGACAACTGCCTCTCTCTGAATGTTGGCAAGACCAAAGAAATGATTGTGGACTTCAGGAAGAGACAGCAACGGACATACTCCCCTCTCATGATCAGCGGGTCACCAGTAGAGAGAGTGAGCAGCTTCAAGTACCTGGGTGTAAACATCTCCGAGGACCTGACCTGGACTGCTCACATTCAGACACAGGTGAAAAAAGCCAGGCAAAGACTGTACCACCTGCGCCAGCTGAGGAAATTCAGGGTTTCACCAGCTATCCTGAAAACTTTCTATTTAGGGGCGATAGAAAGTGTACTAACTCAGTGCATCACAGCGTGGTATGGGAACAGCACCAGTCATGACTGCAAAGCCCTGCAAAGAGTTGTACGCTTATCCGAGCGTATCTCAGGGTCAGCTCTCCCGTCTCTGCAGGACGTCTACACCAAACACTGCAAAGGTAGAGCTACTAAGATCATCAAGGACTCTAATCACCCTGCAAACCCTCATTTCACGCTGCTGCCATCTGGTAAGCGCTTCCGAAGCCTGATGGCCAAAACTGAGAGACTCAGGAGGAGCTTCTTCCCCCAGGCCATCAGACTCCTGAACTCAGTCACTTAACATCACGTGACTTCACTTCAGGATAAACATCGATACACTGACATTGCACTGCACTTTCTGTTCTCGTTGTTACTGTGTAACAACCTGTTATAAACCTGTTTGCACATTATACTCTTTGTACATTTCTGTTAACCACATATTTATAAGTCCACAGTTTACTCACTGCACAGTTTACTTCACTTATCTTATTCCACTTCTTTATTCTTATTTTTTTACTTTTTTCTTCTACTTGACTTGATTATTTATAATTTATATATATATATATATATATATATATATATATATATATATATATATATATATATATATATATATATATATATATATATATATATATAACTTATTTTATTCTATTTCTATTATAATTTCCTCCTTGTGTTTTTAACTGTGAATTTGCATTTACATTTCACTGCCGGTTGTATACTCTGTATATAACTGTGCATGTGACAAATAAAACTCTTGAATCTCTTGAATCTCTCTGCTGCTAACATCTTGGTGCCAGATACCACAGCACACCTTCAGGGGTCTAGTGGAGTCCATGCCTCAATGGGTCAGCAAAAGAGGGACCAATATTAGGAAGTGGTCATAATGTTATGCCTGTGTGTGTGTGTGTGTGTGTGTGTGTGTGTGTGTGTGTGTGTGTGTGTGTGTGTGTGTGTGTGTGTGTGTGTGTGTATATGTGTATGTGTGTATTATAATATAATATATGCAGCCAACCTCTTTTCCTGCATTAATTTCACTTATTGAGGCTTGTCAGACACAAATTATCATTTATAATCTGAACAAATGTGGCAAATGATAGTAACTGCAGATGTTCATTCGTATAGATGTAATGTTCCCTTTGACCAGCAGAGAACAGTGTTTGGTAACCTCCAGTGTTAGCATGTCTCCTCTGAGCGCTCATGAGATTTTGCTGCTTTAAACACGTCAGCTGCTTGAATCTGAATCTCTCTGCACACATGACGTTTCCAGCAGGATGTGCACTGGTATTTTACTCAAGCGCTTGTATTTACTGGACTTCAGATGTTGTGTTTTCATGATCTTTATGTTTGAACGGTCAACTTTTTATTTAAAAAAATAAACTTCTTAAAAGCCACATCGGTCACGTGTCCTAAATGACACAAAAGTGTGCTTTGACACTTTTTAATGCACAGTATAAACTGCTTGAATGGTTTGTAGGAAACGGTTGATCACACCTGTGAAAGATGTACGCCGTACCATCGCAATAATTTCTCATCAGAAAATTATGAAAACTTAGGGATGTGTAATTGTGACACAAATCTCAATGATCAGTTATTTAGCTTAATGCAGAAATTATTCATTTTGAATTTACATGCATATTTTGTGTGTGTAAATGGCATGTCATGATTCTGTTTCTGATTCACATACTATGGCTTTTTTACTCAGACAACCCAAGTTAAGATTAACTGATTGGTTTGAGCAAAAAAGTTTTTCGAGGCGAGGCAATTCTTAATAGTCTTTTGACCACTTTGCAGTTTTCTTTCTCTAGTCATTCACTCATTTCCTTAAGTCATCATGAATGTTGAATTGTCAATACAACTGAAAATTTTGAGAGAACATCACATAAGCCAACTTCATAAACTGATGTTGATTTTCCTCAAATGTTTGAAGTCACCATTATGGTGATCAGTATTCCCTTTGGTTGGGCACTGAATATATATATATATATATATATATATATATATATATATATATATATATATATATATATATATATATATATATATATATATATATATATATATATATATATAGTGAATGAATGCTATATAACATAACTATTTACTCTTATCATCCGATCGTGGTTGTATCTCTCTATTAGATCTTAGCGCTGCATTCGATACTATCGACCACAACATTCTTTTGAATAGACTCGAAAATTACATTGGCATTAGTGGAACTGCATTGGCATGGTTTAAATCATACTTATCTGACCGTTATCAGTTTGTAGCAGTAAATGAAGAGATGTCACACCGATCACAAGTTCAGTATGGAGTACCGCAGGGCTCAGTGCTAGGACCGTTGCTCTTCACCCTGTACATGCTACCACTGGGAGATATCATTAGGAAGCATGGCATTAGTTTTCACTGTTATGCTGACGATACTCAGCTCTATATTTCTTCACACCCTGATAAAACTTACCAATTCACAAGATTAACGGAATGCATAGCTGATATAAAACATTGGATGTCTAGTAATTTCCTGCAACTTAATTCAGAAAAAAATGAATTTTTAATTATTGGACAAAAACTCTGCAAGTAGTAACCTAGAATACTGTCTAACACTCGATGGCTGCTCTGTCAAGCCCTCGTCGTCAGTGAGGAACCTGGGTGTGCTCTTTGATACCAATCTTTCATTTGAAAGCCACGTTTCTAACATCTGTAAAACTGCATTCTACCATCTTAAAAATATATTTAAATTACGGCACATCCTTTCAATGCAAAATGCTGAACAGTTAATTCATGCGTTCATGACCTCAAGGCTAGATTACTGTAATGCTTTACTGGGTGGTTGCCCTGCTCGCTTAATAAACAAACTCCAGCTGGTCCAAAACGCAGCAGCTCGAGCTCTTACTAGAACCAGGAAGTATGACCATATTAGCCGGTTCTGCCAATGTAAGAATGGATTTCACCTGAGAGCAAACTCAAGAGATCTAAGCTGCACTAAGACAATAAAACTTCACTCATCTGAATAAGAAAAAACAAGACTCAATCTTATCTCCTCCCCTGCCGAGTTCTGACCCTCTCACTCTTCCTGCCTCGGAGACCACACAATCATGCAAATCTCACAGATACTGCCACAAGGTGTTTCTTTGACTTTTGGTGTTTCTGGTAAACAGGTTTCATTCCCACATCAGAGGAACAGGTCATAATAAAGACAACAGAGCTTGTTCCCCTGGTGTGGGAGATGCTCAGAAAGATCTTTTGATAAACATTTGCTGTCATCCCCCAAAGATAGGTGTGACCATTTGGTCACGAGAAAGATTCAACCAAAAGCTGCATAAATATTTGGGTGCTAAATGTTTATTGTTCTTTTGTTCTGGTTGAGTATTTAAAGGAATGGGGAGACCACTCATGGAAGCATCTGTAATCAGAACTTCCCACGCTGTTGAAGTGTGTCTCTATTGCCAGGTAACAATGACTCTTGGAAACTATTTTTATGTTTTTAGAATGATGTTTTATATTGTATGCTGATCAGTTGTGTATTATGGATTCTTTCTAAATTCTTTTATTTGATATGTTTACCTGGCTATAATAAACATTAATCTTGATTTATCTTGTATAAGTCTAAATTCCTTTATTTAAGTAGTGTCGTATGCGGAGTTTTGTAGGAGTTTCCGTAAATCTTTCTGTCAGGGCAGATTCATACCGAGGACCCCATGACCGGAGCATGGCGCTAAGCATGAGGGGCAATCTGATTTCTGGCTGTCACTGGTATTAACAAGTTACAGCTCTCGTGACTATTGCTAAAATTACACTTTCTGTTATGAGTGAGCATGTGCAACTCACTTAAAGGTAAAATAGTTCACTCTGTAATCCTCTGTAATCTCAGAACTGACTAATTTGCGTCCGTGAGGTAATGTAATTATAATCGCGAGCATTATCCTCTGAGCGACTCCGGGTCCCATGGAGGAACGAATATTTGCAATTAAGAGATACTAAGAAAATCAATGATCTAAATTAAATCACAACTAAACTTATGATCAGCTGTTAAATTACAAATGCAACAAAATTACAAATAATTGGAGTCAGATAAAATTATTCATGGAGTCAGATTTTTTGAATTGGATCTTCACCTTTTAATAAATTAAAGTGATTTTCTAGAAGCGCCAGAAAAGACATACACGCAGAAGTCCTTCGACCAGCTGCTGGATTCCTACGTTGGGCCAATCAGCTGGACCTTACAAAGTGGTGACTGCCCTCCGTGATCTCCCAGTCTCAGGAGAAGTGACGTCTTTTGGCGCGACAATTCAGATCCAAGCCAGTGAGCATGAGGTTTGAGGTTCTACTTTTCTGTCTACAAATGTCCTGGTAAGTTCATTTTTGTTTACCTTTTAGAAAGTGTTGAGGGAAAACCTAGGCACACCCAATATAAACACATTTGTAGAACGGGTCGGTATACCCACATTAGACCGGAGACCGTAGAAATCCGGTGGTGTTTAAGATTATTAGAAAACAACATGGCTTGTCAGGGAAATGGTAGTTCGAGTGTAGATAAGGAGGTAATGGACACTCTTGGAGTACAAATTAAAGATCTTCTCTTTCGCTTGCGTAACAAGGGAGTAGATTTTGAGTGGAGCAATGATCAAATTTTAGCCTGGTATAATACAGAGGGCCGAAAATTAGAAACTAAAGCTCCTTTTAAGAAAATTCTGGTCGCGATCGTCTATATGTTACGTCGAAACGATTTGACATCTATTACAGAAAACGAACGCGTAATAGCAAACATAAAAGAGCTAGAAACGCAGCGATCAGACGAGCTAAAAAAGCTAAGAGCACAGGTCGAAGCATCTGTATATGATAAACAAACTTGGGCAAGACAGGGCAACGCGATGGAATCGAAAATGAAAAAGCTTGAAAAGAAGTTTCGATTAGATAAAGAATACACATCTGCGCTCGAAGAATGTTGCGAATCAGCAGGATTTCCTGTATCTGCGGTAAAAGTCGCGGCGATAAACAGTAAAATTGGTAGCGAGATATATAGCGACAGCGATGATGACATTGCAGCTTTATCAAGCAGTAGGCAAGGCCATCTGGACCTGAGAGAGCGTGAGTTTTCCCTAGAAACCGCGAATGAGGAAAATAGGCCTGAAAAGCCGAAACAACGTAGTCCCATAATGACTCGAATTAAATCAGGCTCGGTTCACCGAAAACCAGTGAACATTGCTGTGCTTAAAACAATGAAAAATGCAGATGATGAAGTCACTACCATTAGCCGCCCTTTAACTTGCGAAGAATGCACCAAACACAAAGAAGTTGTGGGAATGATGCCCCGAAAAGGCCCGTTCCAACCCTACTGGGACAACTTAATGTTACAGGCATCAGTGTACAAATTAGAGATCAGGGATGTTTGGCAAGTAGCTCTCCTTACTATTCCAGACGAGTTAAAACCAAAAATGCCCGTGAATTGAGAAGTGTAGAAATTGTAGTCAAACAGGAAGATGAGGACGAAAACGATGTGTATGAAAGATTGAGGGGGACTCTATTAGAGTTAAGGGGACCAACGCACGCTGAGTGGAGTAGAATTTTAGAAATAAAACAGGCAAATAAAGAACCGTTTGAAATTTATGCTGAGCGCCTATGGGTGACCTACAAAGAGCATTCAGGGTTAGAAGATGCAAAGCGCGATCAGGAAGTTTTACTACAACTCCTGAAAAATAACGCCGGGTCCCATATACAGCAGGCATTAGCTCACGGAGCCGATCCACCAGAGAATACCTACCGGTCATTGGTGGATTGGGCTTCCAAAATAGAGGCCAGACTAAAACAAAACAAAGCTCGTTCCATTGCAACAACACAATGGTTGGCGAAGGAAAAGGTGTTGGAGATCCTAATCCTAAACCTCAGATACCGCCTCGTTGTAAGTATTGCAAGAAAATCAATCATACCGTTCAGAACTGTCTTAGATTGAAACGCGTGCAAAACAATCAAACCATGCATTCTAAAAATGACAGTGACATTCTCAGGCGTTTAGGGAATTTGATTGCAGGGAAGGATAATTCAGAAAACAGCTTAAAGCAAACTGAAGAAAAACAACGAGCCAAGAGAGCCCGTATAATAAATTGCAGACAGAGCTCGCCAGCCCTGTTAGCGAAATTTAGCGAACCCCAATAGGGGTGCGTGGCCTCCGTCGCTATAGGAAGCGTTGTCACCAGCGGTAACCGCATCAAAATACGAGCTAATCTTGGAGGCGGTTAGTTAATATTCTCGTTGATTCTGGAGCCGCCTGCTCTTGTGCGAACCTTCCGGTACCCCTAAGTACGAGAACAATTCAAATTAAAGGTATAGGCGATACTTTGATGACCGCAACACAAACAAAACCAGTGAGACTCGATTTGGGCATGGTAGTGCTAACAGAACATTTCTGGTATTTACCAGAGAATAGTGAAGGAACTGTGCTGGGAATGGACATTATGAGAAAGCATGGATTTGTCATTCATTGCTTTGAAAAACAAATTGAACTACAAACAAATAAAACCACAAAGAGATGCTTGCCTAAAGGCAATGCAAGCATTATGTCCATCTCCAGTTCAGATCCAATTCAACTTCTCATCAGCAAACACAGCAATGTTTGGGCTGATCATGAACACGACTGCGGCCTTGTTGACTTTGAGGTATGCATCGAGGAGAGCCCCTCCCCGCAAAAGCAATACCGCATCAAGCCAGAGGCAGAGGTCGCTGTTCATGAGATAGTACAACAACTTGAGAAAAGAGGAATAGTTCGGCGATGCAGTTCAACCACAAACTCCCGTGTCTGCCAGTGCCAAAACCTAATGGTAAATGGCGTCTGTGCATTGATTATAAAGCGTCTCAACAAAGTTTTACCCAAAGCGACACCAATAGTCGCAAATCCAGCTACTATTTTATCACAAGTCTCAACCAATGCTTCGTGGTTCACAGTGCTTGACATCAAAAATGGTTTCTGGTCTCTTAAAGTTAAGCGAGAAGACCAATGGAAACTAGCATTTACTGTAAACCAAATGCAGTATACATGGGAACGAATGCCACAGGGCCTTCACAACAGCCCAGCCATTTTCACAGAGCTGTGGCAGATGTGCTCAGTCCCTTACTAGGGAATGGCAAGGTCGTTCACTATGTAGGCGACATTCTGATAGCTACAGAAGAACCACTTGAGAACCACTTGCAACTGGTTGATGACGTTTTGCATAGGTTGGGTGGCGCAGGCTTTAAAATGAACAAAGAAAAAGCCCAAATTGCACTAAAAAGAGGTACACTATTTAGGGTACACTCTGACGTAAAGCCACAGAGCCTTAACAGACGATAGAAAGAAATGCATTGCCGAACTGCCTCGACCTCATACTTTAAACTCGCTGCAAAAAGTATTAGGAACAGCAAACTATCTTCGAGAGTTTATCCTGATTTTGCAAACACCGCTGCGCCGTTGTATTCTCTTCTAAAAGGAAAAACAAAACCAAATGAGGTCCTTGAATGGACTGACGAACACGAACAAGCTTTTAGCGATTTGAAACAGCGTTTGTGCTCCGCGCCTGCCCTGGGACTGCCCAACGTATCCAAAGCTTTCCACATTCAGGTAGACACGCATGAAATAACATTAAGCGGAGTCTTAGCTCAGGAACATGGGGGAAGACTGCGTCCAATCGCGCATATTACAGCCGTAAGAAATCTCTGGTCGAGCAAGGATTCGACCCATGTACACAGCATGTGCTAGCGGTGCATTGGATGCTAAAAATAACAGAACCCATTGTCGGTTTTCAACCTGTTGTTGTACATACCATGCACACGCCTGTACGAATGCTGCTACAGGGCGAATAAAGGGGTTTCCTCCCAGCGTTTAGCGAGATGGATAGCAGACATTCAAGCGCGTGAAATTACAATAAAAAACACACGAATTTTGCCGCATCTGCTCGGGGATGTTGAGGGAAATCCACACACATGTCAGCCTGTCAAAGAGGCACAAAGCCTTGTGCATGACCAGCCATTACCAGGCCAAGCACCTGTGTACATAGATGGTTCCCGATTCTGTCAGAATGGTCATTTTTATGCTGGATGTGCTGTGTGGGCTCCCCATCTTCCCGAAAGCGGATGCGAGACAACAATTGTTGTTTAAATTACCATCTAGCATATCCGCGCAAGAAGCCGAACTCATTGCATTGCTAGAAGCGATTAAGGCACACCCTGAACCACTTTGCGTGTATACAGACAGTCGGTATCGTTCGGTGTTGTAACTGATTTTATGGCCCAATGGCAGTTGCGAAAATTCCTCACCTCCGCCGGGAACGCCTATAAAACATTTCAGCACTATAACGTCAATATGGCAAGCAATACAAGCGCGAGAAACCCCATGTCTGTTGTGAAGTGCGCGCACACATCAACAAAAACCTGATGTGCATGAGGGAAACAATAACGTTGTTGACCAATTGGCTAAGCTGGCCGCAGTAAACGGCGACCAGTGGGAAAAAGAGACACCCTCTGCTTCTGTGGCAAGTGCTGTCCAAGTCACCCCATTGACCTCAAACAGTATCAACAAGATCTGTGGGTCTCTAATGGAGAACTTGTACCGCGCCTGAAGCAGGATCAGATGGTGAATGTAATTGAAGGCATAGTAATTCGAGATGGAAAATTTGTCGTTCCAGAAGCTCTTCAAAAACCAATAATCAAATTATACCATGAGTATGCGCATGTATCGGCGACAAGAACCACGCAGTTGATAAAAATCAGTTTTGGTGGCAGGGAATGACAGCTGACATTGAAAGATGGTGCAACACCTGCGTGGTGTGTGCTACCATCAACCCAAGAAAACACGCGGCCGAACAAACCTCACGTGAGGCCAGAACCACCGAAAGGACCCTGGGAGTCCTTACAAATGGATTTCATTGGTCCACTATCCAGTGCCAAAGGGGGGTATCGATATTGCCTTGTGATAATTGATAAATTCTCAAAATGGGTTGAAGCAATTCCCACTCGGAATAACACGGCAAATACTGTGGCACGTGTGATGGCGAACCAAATCATCCCTCTTTGGGGGGCACCAATTCAAATTGAATCCGATCAGGGGACTCATTTTACTGGACAAGTGATGAAAAACATGTGAAAAATGCTAAACATCAAGCAAAGATTCCATATTCCATATAGGCCACAAAGTTCAGGGAATGTTGAGCGATCTAACCGCACCATAAAAGAAAATATTGCAAAACAGATAGCACAACACCAAAACAGGTGGATTGATGCCTTACCCACAGTTCTGACTGTGTTGCGAGCAACCCCATCAAAAGCTACAGGCATTAGCCCATATGAGCTTATGACTGGAAGGGTGATGAAGTTGCCCATTGATCCAGAAATTTCCCCAGCAGACCTGGGGCCTCTCATGCTTGCAACTCAGCAAACTGTGTTGGTGAAACTGCAAGAAAGATTGAAGGTGTTGCACACACAGGCTGTACTGAAACAACAACAGTCAGACCTGTCAAATGATGCTAATTTAACCCAATCTCTGAAACAAAATTTTCAGAAGGAGATGGGGTTATAGTGCGTCTTTGTGAAACAAAATGCATTTTCCCCTAGATGGCACGGGCCTATGAAATTAACGCTGTTTGTAACAGTTGTGTGGCCGTGAAAATCAGAGGAAAATTGAAATGGTACCACATGTCCCAGTGTAAACCATTCAAAGGTTCAGTGAGTTAAATATGATCTTCTTTCTTCTCAGGAGGATCACTGCAATTCCATGGAGGCCGGATGCCAGGGTGGTATCGGACCAACCTGCATCGAATTGGGACAACGCATCACACTCACACACACCCTAGGATGCGAGAGATGGGTATGGAAATATACCAAGGGACCATTCACATCTTACACTCCAATTACATACAAAGAAATAGTCACATGGCCCCGGATTAGCACCGGAACCAAATTGCACCACAAAAATCTGCTGTAATACAGGTTCTACCCATCTCCCATACCAAAACCTTACCGGATACACACATGCACCACAAATTCACCATAATCTTACGGCCTGGGACCAACTTAAAATGTACCCAGATTCAGAAATTGGTAGGATGTACACATTTTATGAGAAGAACAATTATGGCACAGATCCAAAAAATGTTACTTCATTAAAGATCTTGAATCTACCACATATAGGTGCACACACACAACAACACATAACCATACACATTTAAAGTTTACTGAGCTTCTTTTTGATCTAACAAAGAGGGCATCTAATAACAATGTAAAAACATTTGTTTGGACTAGTCGGAAAGAAGGAACATACTGTGTGGGAAAATGTGAAGCAAATATGGACAATTTTACTAGCCCTCACAATTGCTCATGGACTTTACACCATTGCTTTAATTTGACTACCTGTGGATACGAGAAACCCACACAGTGTCCAAAATTACATCCCACCCCTCCAGGTGGTCTGATCAAAGGAAATGTAAATAAGACATTGCTTCATGATGTCAACCTTGTGATAACACATGTGACGTATAACATCTCTAATATTTTGTCTGCTTATGTAAAACACTGTAACATTAATGACAAAACATACACATGGCTACAGTCAGCGTCGATGATTTAGTTTCTGATTACAAAAATAGACTTGCAGTCCAAATTCCACCTGCTCGTACTAAACGAGACCTGCTTGGAAATATAGCAGGCCTTTTTGGTTCAGTCAATTCTATATCCAACACCTACAAAATAACAGGTCAATCTCAATTTTCAACATGGTTGGCAAATCAGGTGGCCACTGGTTTCCAACACATCACTAATAGTAACGAGAATATTATCAAAGCGGTCAGATCCGAAGCGCAGGCGCTTCTGACGACCAGCCAGACAATTTTCAATCAGACCCGTACCATCGAGCATGACTTAGCCTGTAGGTTGTATGCACAAGATTTGTTTGCTGCAGCAAGACAGGAGATTTTAGATCTTCGTCTCCATAAAACACCTAGGCATGTTTTAATTGATCTTATTGAAATTTTAGACCTGCATAGATGGCTTGCATCAGAGAAAATGAAGAATATTAATTACTCTGAATTATTATCAACGTTAATGATGTATACTGGAAATGAATATACTGGCTGTATTGGGTTCTTTGCCACTTTCCCTTTAATCCACCCAGATCAGGTTTACCTAGATTCCACCGCCATACGCTCTATTGGTGTTGTAGTAAAGGATCAGATCATTAAATGGGACCATCTTACGGGGTATATGACTTTGAAGGGCACTGAAACCTTGTTTACCACACGCACCTGTTGTCATGAAACATCAAGTTATATTATTTGCACTTGCAACACGTTACAACCTTTTTCTTCTAATGACTCTAAGCTGGTTAACGTCCAGTCATTGCATGGTCATTCTGATGCTGTTCAAGTGTCTCACACACAGTGGTGCGTCGTCAGCGAGATGAATTCCTTCACCTACGGAGGTCTGACCTGCTCTGCAAACCACACCTTCTGTTTAGAAGTGAAAGAGGACTTTACGATGGGTCAGATAAACATCCTGGGAAGGGTGCCCATGGACTCAGACATTTCTCCCTGGTGGGAGGACACTTTCTATGAACAAAGCACACAGGACTTGGTAAAAACAATGGACTTAGTACAAGAAATTATCTTGCAGACGGAATACCATCTCAACCAAGCACAAGTGGAAGCAAATCTGGTGAAAAAGACTGCAGAGATCCTGTCCAGTTCCTCTACCCGCTCAGCACGTTATGCTTACACATGGTGGGACTGGATGTTCCGTGGATGTGCCATCGCCAGCGTGCTCATCTTCTTCTTCACACTCTGCCAGTGCTGTTACTTTAGATGTCTTCTTCAAACGATGCGCACATCAACCAACATGGCCATCGCACTCAGCCCATTACAGGTACCAGCTCTACGGAAAGTGCAGTTGTAAAGCAAACTTCAAGAAATCCCTGAAGATGGCCCCTCGGAGACTGCTCTGAATCTGCTCCAAGGGACCAAGGGCGGAACTGTAAGAATGGATTTCACCTGAGAGCAAACTCAAGAGATCTAAGCTGCACTAAGACAATAAAACTTCACTCATCTGAATAAGAGAAAAACAAGACTCAATCTTATCTCCTCCCCTGCCGAGTTCTGACCCTCTCACTCTTCCTGCCTCGGAGACCACACAATCATGCAAATCTCACAGATACTGCCACAAAGTGTTTCTTTGACTTTTGGTGTTTCTGGTAAACAGGTTTCATTCCCACATCAGAGGAACAGGTCATAATAAAGACAACAGAGCTTGTTCCCCTGGTGTGGGAGATGCTCAGAAAGATCTTTTGATAAACATTTGCTGTCATCCCCAAAGATAGGTGTGACCATTTGGTCACGAGAAAGATTCAACCAAAAGCTGCATAAATATTTGGGTGCTAAATGTTTATTGTTCTTTTGTTCTGGTTGAGTATTTAAAGGGAATGGGAGACCACTCATGGAAGCATCTGTAATCAGAACTTCCCACGCTGTTGAAGTGTGTCTCTATTGCCAGGTAACAATGACTCTTGGAAACTATTTTTTATGTTTTTAGAATGATGTTTTATATTGTATGCTGATCAGTTGTGTATTATGGATTCTTTCTAAATTCTTTTATTTGATATGTTTACCTGGCTATAATAAACATTAATCTTGATTTATCTTGTATAAGTCTAAATTCCTTTATTTAAGTAGTGTCGTATGCGGAGTTTTGTAGGAGTTTCCGTAAATCTTTCTGTCAGGGCAGATTCATACCGAGGACCCCATGACCGGAGCATGGCGCTAAGCATGAGGGCAATCTGATTTCTGGCTGTCACTGGTATTAACAAGTTACAGCTCTCGTGACTATTGCTAAAATTACACTTTCTGTTATGAGTGAGCATGTGCAACTCACTTAAAGGTA
>JAGHMJ010000797.1:40000-80000 GCA_018749465.1 Paracanthobrama guichenoti
TTGCTTATTTTGTTGCCATATATTCATTTTGTTGCTTATTTTGTTGCCGTATATTCATTTTGTTGCTGTATATTCACTTGTTGCCGTATATTCATTTTGTTGCTTATTTTGTTGCTGTATATTCATTTTGTTGCTTATTTTGTTGCCGTATATTCATTTTGTTGCTGTATATTCATTTTGTTGCCGTGATATTCATTTTGTTGCTTATTTTGTTGCCATATATTCATTTTGTTGCTTATTTTGTTGCCATATATTCATTTTGTTGCTTATTTTGTTGCGTATATTCATTTTGTTGCATATTTTGTTGCCATATATTCATTTTGTTGCTGTATATTCACTTGTTGCTGTATATTCATTTTGTTGCTGTATATTCACTTGTTGCTGTATATTCATTTTGTTGCTGTATATTCACTTGTTGCTGTATATTCATTTTGTTGCTTATTTTGTTGCCATATATTCATTTTGTTGCATATTTTGTTACCGTGATATTCATTTTGTTGCATATTTTGTTGCCGTATATTCATTTTGTTGCATATTTTGTTGCCGTATATTCATTTTGTTGCTTATTTTGTTGCCGTATATTCATTTTGTTGCTTATTTTGTTGCCGTATATTCATTTTGTTGCTTATTTTGTTGCCGTATATTCATTTTGTTGCTGTATATTCACTTGTTGCCGTATATTCATTTTGTTGCTTATTTTGTTGCTGTATATTCATTTTGTTGCTTATTTTGTTGCCGTATATTCATTTTGTTGCTGTATATTCACTTGTTGCCGTATATTCATTTTGTTGCTTATTTTGTTGCTGTATATTCATTTTGTTGCTTATTTTGTTGCCGTATATTCATTTTGTTGCTTATTTTGTTGCCATATATTCATTTTGTTGCTTATTTTGTTGCCGTATATTCATTTTGTTGCTGTATATTCACTTGTTGCCGTATATTCATTTTGTTGCTTATTTTGTTGCTGTATATTCATTTTGTTGCTTATTTTGTTGCGTATATTCATTTTGTTGCTGTATATTCATTTTGTTGCTTATTTTGTTGCCGTATATTCATTTTGTTGCCGTATATTCATTTTGTTGCTTATTTTGTTGCCATATATTCATTTTGTTGCTTATTTTGTTGCCATATATTCATTTTGTTGCTTATTTTGTTGCCGTATATTCATTTTGTTGCTGTATATTCACTTGTTGCTGTATATTCATTTTGTTGCTGTATATTCACTTGTTGCTGTATATTCATTTTGTTGCTTATTTTGTTGCCATATATTCATTTTGTTGCATATTTTGTTACCGCATATTCATTTTGTTGCATATTTTGTTGCCGTATATTCATTTTGTTGCTTATTTTGTTGCCGTATATTCATTTTGTTGCTGTATATTCACTTGTTGCCGATATTCATTTTTGTTGCTTATTTTGTTGCTGTATATTCATTTTGTTGCTTATTTTGTTGCCATTGATATTCATTTTGTTGCTTATTTTGTTGCTGTATATTCATTTTGTTGTTTTTGTTATGATATTCATTTTGTTGCTTATTTTGTTGCCGTATATTCATTTTATTTTGTTGCCATATATTCATTTTGTTGCATATTTTGTTACCGTATATTCATTTTGTTGCTTATTTTGTTGCCGTATATTCATTTTGTTGCTTATTTTGTTGCCGTATATTCATTTATTTTTGTCACAGATATTCATTTTGTTGCTGTATATTCACTTGTTGCCGTATATTCATTTTGTTGCTTATTTTGTTGCCGTATATTGTTTTTGTTGCCGTATATTCATTTTTGTTATTTTGTTGCCGTATATTCATTTTGTTGCATATTTTGTTGCTGTATATTCATTTTGTTGCTTATTTTGTTGCTGTGTATTCACTTGTTGCCGTATATTCATTTTGTTGCTGTATATTCACTTGTTGCCGTATATTCATTTTGTTGCTGTATATTCATTTTGTTGCTTATTTTGTTGCTGTATATTCATTTTGTTGCTTATTTTGTTGCTGTATATTCACTTTGTTGCTTATTTTGTTGCCGTATATTCATTTTGTTGCTGTATATTCATTTTGTTGCTTATTTTGTTGCCATATATTCATTTTTTGTTGCTTATTTTGTTGCCATATATTCATTTTGTTGCTTATTTTGTTTTATATTCATTTTGTTGCTGTATATTCACTTGTTGCTGTATATTCATTTTGTTGCTGTATATTCACTTGTTGCTGTATATTCATTTTGTTGCTTATTTTGTTGCCATATATTCATTTTGTTGCCTATTTTGCTATATATTCATTTTGTTGTTATTTTGTTACCGTATATTCATTTTGTTGCATATTTTGTTGCCGTATATTCATTTTGTTGCTTATTTTGTTGTCGTATATTCATATTATATTTTTTGTTGCTGTATATTCATTTGTTGCCGTATATTCATTTTGTTGCTTATTTTGTTGCTGTATATTCATTTTGTTGCTTATTTTGTTGCGTATATATATTCATTTTGTTGCGTATATTCATTTTGTTGCTTATTTTGTTGCTGTATATTCATTTTGTTGCTTATTTTGTTGCCGTATATTCATTTTGTTGCTTATTTTGTTGCCGTATATTCATTTTGTTGCTGTATATTCATTTTGTTGCTGTATATTCATTTTGTTGCTTATTTTGTTGCATATTTTTTTGTATATTCATTTTGTTGCTTATTTTGTTTTTGTATATTCATTTTGTTGCTGTATATTTTTTGTTGCTGTATATTCATTTTTGTTGCCGTATATTCATTTTGTTGCTGTATATTGTTGCCGTATATTCATTTTGTTGCTTATTTTGTTGCTGTGTATTCACTTGTTGCCGATATATTCATTTTGTTGTTTATTTTGTTGCTGTATATTCACTTGTTGCCGTATATTCATTTTGTTGCTTATTTTGTTGCTGTATATTCATTTTGTTGCTGTATATTCATTTTGTTGCTTATTTTGTTGCTGTATATTCATTTTGTTGTCGTATATTCATTTTGTTGTTTATTTTGTTGCTGTATATTCACTTGTTGCGTATATTCATTTTGTTGCTGTATATTCACTTGTTGCCATATTCATATTCATTTTGTTGCTGTATATTCACTTGTTGCCGTATATTCATTTTGTTGCTGTATATTCACTTGTTGCCGTATATTCATTTTGTTGCTGTATATTCATTTTGTTGCTTATTTTGTTGCGTATATTCATTTTGTTGCTTATTTTGTTGCCATATATTCATTTTGTTGCTTATTTTGTTGCTGTGTATTCACTTATTGCCGTATATTCATTTTGTTGCTGTATATTCACTTGTTGCCGTATATTCATTTTGTTGCTTATTTTGTTCCTGTATATTCACTTGTTGCTGTATATTCATTTTGTTGCTTATGTTGTTGCTGTATATTCACTTTGTTGCTGTATATTAATTTTGTTGCTGTATATTCATTTTGTTGCTGTATATTCATTTTGTTGTCGTATATTCATTTTGTTGCTGTATATATATTTTGTTGCCGTATATTCATTTTGTTGCTTATTTTGTTGCCGTATTTTCAATTTGTTGCTTATTTTGTTGCTTATTTTGTTGCTGTATATTCACTTTGTTGCTTATTTTGTTGCCGTATATTCATTTTGTTGCTGTATATTCACTTGTTGCCGTATATTCATTTTGTTGCCGTATTTTCTATTTGTTGCTTATTTTGTTGCCGTTTATTCATTTTGTTGCTTATTTTGTTGCCGTATATTCATTTTGTTGCTGTATATTCACTTGTTGCTGTATATTCATTTTGTTGCTGTATATTCACTTGTTGCCGTATATTCATTTTGTTGCTTATTTTGTTGCCGTATATTCATTTTGTTGCCCTATATTCATTTTGTTGCTGTATATTCATTTTGTTGCTTATTTTTTGTTGCTGTATATTCACTTTGTTGCTTATTTTGTTGCTGTATATTCACTTTGTTGCTGTATATTCACTTTGTTGCTTATTTTGTTGCTGTATATTCCTTTTGTTGCTGTATATTCATTTTGTTGCTGTATATTCACTTTGTTGCTTATTTTGTATATTCATTTTGTTGCTGTATATTTTGTTGCCGTATATTCATTTTGTTGCTTATTTTGTTGCCGTATATTCATTTTGTTGCTGTATATTCACTTGTTGCCGTATATTCATTTTGTTGCTGTATATTCATTGTGTTGCATATTTATTTTGTTGCTGTATATTCATTTTGTTATATTCATTTTGTTGCTGTATATTCACTTTGTTGCTTATTTTGTTGCCGTGTATATTCATTTTGTTGCTGTATATTCACTTGTTGCCGTATATTCATTTTGTTGCTGTATATTCACTTGTTGCCGTATATTCATTTTGTTGCCGTATATTCATTTTGTTGCTGTATATTCACTTGTTGCTGTATATTCATTTTGTTGCTTATATTCATATTAATTTTGTTGCTTATTTTGTTGCCTGTATATTCATTTTGTTGCTTATTTTGTATTCATTTTGTTGCTTATTTTGTTGCTGTGTATTCACTTTTTGTTATATTCATTTTGTTGCTGTATATTCACTTGTTGCTGTATATTCATTTTGTTGCTGTATATTCATTTTGTTGCGTATATTCATTTTGTTGCTGTATATTCACTTGTTGCCGTATATTCACTTGTTCGTATATTTTTGTTGCTGTATATTCATTTTGTTGCTGTATATTCATTTTGTTGCTGTATATTCACTTGTTGCTGTATATTCATTTTGTTGCTTATTTTGTTGCTGTATATTCATTTTGTTGCTTATTTTGTTGCCGTATGTTATTCTTATTTTGTTGCTGTATATTCATTTTGTTGCTTATTTTGTTGCTGTATATTCACTTGTTGCCGTATATTCATTTTGTTGCTTATTTTGTTGCCGTATATTCATTTTGTTGCCGTATATTCATTTTGTTGCTTATTTTGTTGCCGTATATTCATATTCATATTTTGTTGCTGTATATTCATTTTGTTGCTTATTTTGTTGCTGTATATTCACTTGTTGTATATTCATTTTGTTGCTGTATATTTTGTTGCGTATATTCATTTTGTTGCTGTATATTCATTTTGTTGCTTATTTTGTTGTTATATTCATTTTGTTGCTTATTTTGTTGCTGTATATTCATTTTGTTGCTTATTATATTCATTTGTTGCGTATATTCATTTTGTTGCTGTATATTCATTTTGTTGCTTATTTTGTTGCCATATATTCATTTTGTTGCTTATTTTGTTGCTGTATATTCATTTTGTTGCTGTATATTTTGTTGTATATTCATTTTTTTGTATATTTGCTGTATATTCATTTTGTTGCTGTATTTTCACTTGTTTGTATATTCATTTTGTTGCTTATTTTGTTGCCATATATTCATTTTGTTGCTTATTTTGTTGCCTGTATATTCATTTTGTTGCTTATTTTGTTGCCGTATATTCATTTTGTTTGTATATTCACTTGTTGCCGTATATTCATTTTGTTGCTTATTTTGTTGCTGTATATTCACTTGTTGCTGTATATTCATTTTGTTGTTATATTCATTTTGTTGCCGTATATTCATTTTGTTGCTTATTTTGTTGCTGTATATTCATTTTGTTGCTTATTTTGTTGCTGTATATTCATTTTGTTGCTTATTTTGTTCGTATATTCATTTTGTTGCTTATTTGTTTTGTTTTGTTGCTTATTTTGTTGCTGTATATTCATTTTGTTGCTTATTTTGTTGCTGTATATTCACTTGTTCGTATATTTTGTTGCTGTATATTCATTTTGTTATTTATTTTGTTGCTTATTTTGTTGCTGTATATTCACTTTGTTGCTTATTTTGTTGTTGTATATTCATTTTGTTGCTGTATATTCACTTGTTGCCGTATATTCATTTTGTTGCTGTATATTTTTTATTGCCGTATATTCATTTTGTTGCTTATTTTGTTTTGTTGCCGTATATTCATTTTGTTGCTTATTTTGTTGCTGTATATTCACTTGTTGTTGTATATTCATTGCTTATTTTGTTGCTGTATATTCACTTGTTGCTGTATATTATATTCATATTTTGTTGCTGTATATTCACTTGTTGCGTATATTATATTCATTTTATTTTGTTTATATTCATTTTGTTGCGTATATTCATTTTGTTGCTGTATATTCATTTTGTTGCTGTATATTCATTTGTTGCTGTATATTTATTTTGTTGCTGTATATTCATTTTGTTGCTTATTTTGTTGCTGTATATTCACTTTGTTGCTGTATATTCATTTGTTGCTTATTTTGTTGCTGTATATTCATTTTTTGTTGCTGTATATTCATTTTGTTGCTGTATATTCACTTTGTTGCTGTATATTATTTTGTTGCCGTATATTCATTTTGTTGCTGTATATTCACTTGTTGCCGTATATTCATTTTGTTGCTTATTTTGTTGCCGTATATTCATTTTGTTGCTGTATATTCACTTGTTGCCGTATATTCATTTTGTTTGTGTCGATATTCATTTTGTTGCTTATTTTGTTGCTGTATATTCACTTGTTATTATTATATTCATTTTGTTGCTGTATATTCACTTTGTTGCTTATTTTGTTGCCGTATATTCATTTTGTTGCTGTATATTCACTTGTTGCCGTATATTCATTTTGTTGCTGTATATTCACTTGTTGCCGTATATTCATTTTGTTGCCGTATATTCATTTTGTTGTATATTCACTTTGTTATATATTCATTTTGTTGCTGTATATTCACTTGTTGTATATTCACTTTGTTGCTTATTTTGTTGTCGTGATATTCATTTTGTTGCTTATTTTGTTGCCGTGTATATTCATTTTGTTGCTGTATATTATTTTGTTGCCATATATTCATTTTGTTGCTTATTTTTGTTGTGTATTCATTTTTATTGCCGTATATTCATTTTGTTGCTGTATATTCATTTTGTTGCTGTATATTCACTTTTTGTTTTTGTATATTCATTTTGTTGCTGTATATTCATTTTGTTGCTGTATATTTTTGTTGCTCGTATATTCATTTTGTTGCCCTATATTAATTTTGTTGCTGTATATTCACTTGTTGCTGTATATTCATTTTGTTGCTGTATATTCATTTTGTTGCTTATTTTGTTGCTGTATATTCACTTTGTTGCTGTATATTCACTTTGTTGCTTATTTTGTTGCTGTATATTCATTTTGTTGCTGTATATTCATTTTGTTGCTGTATATTCACTTTGTTGCTTATTTTGTTGCCGTATATTCATTTTGTTGCTGTATATTCACTTGTTGCTGATATATTGCTGTATTTTGTTGCCGTATATTCATTTTGTTGCTGTATATTATTTTGTTGCTGTATATTCATTTTGTTGCTTATTTTGTTGTCGTATATTCATTTTGTTGCTTATTTTGTTGCCGTATATTCATTTTGTTGCTTATTTTGTTGCTGTATATTCATATTTTGTTGCTGTATATTCATTTTGTTATTATTTTGTTGTATATTCATTTTGTTGCTGTATATTCATTTTGTTGCTGTATATTCACTTGTTGTTGTATATTCATTGTTGCTGTATATTCATTTTGTTGCTGTATATTCACTTTTTGTTGCTGTATATTCACTTTGTTGCTGTATATTCATTTTGTTGCTGTATATTCATTTTTTGTTGCTTTGTATATTCATTTTGTTGCTGTATATTCATTTTGTTTTGTATATTCATTTTATATGTATATTCATTTTGTTGCTGTATATTCATTTGTTGTTATATTCATTTTGTTGCTGATATTCATTTTGTTGCTGTATTTTGTTGCCGTATATTCATTTTGTTGCTTATTTTGTATATTCACTTGTTGCTCATTTTGTTGCTGTATATTCATTTTGTTGCTGTATATTCACTTGTTGCTGTATATTCACTTGTTGCCGTATATTCATTTTGTTGCTGTATATTCACTTGTTGCTGTATATTATTCATTTTGTTTGTATATTCATTTTGTTGCTGTATATTCATTTTGTTGCTGTATATTCACTTGTTGTATATTCATTTTGTTGCTGTATATTCATTTTGTTGCTGTATATTCACTTGTTGCTGTATATTCATTTTGTTGCCGTATATTCATTTTGTTGCTGTATATTCACTTGTTGCGTATATTCATTTTGTTGCTGTATATTTTGTTGCCGTATATTCATTTTGTTGCCATATATTCATTTTGTTGCTGTATATTCATTTGTTGCCGATATTCATTTTGTTGCTGTATATTCACTTGTTGCTGTATTCATTTGTTGCTTATTCATTTTGTTGCTGTATATTCATTTTGTTGCTGTATTCATTGTGTTGCTTATTTTGTTGCCGTATATTCATTTTGTTGCCGTATATTCATTTTGTTGCTGTATATTCACTTGTTGCTTATGTGATATTCATTTTGTTGCTGTATATTCATTTTGTTGCTGTATTCATTGTGTTGCTTATTTTGTTGCTGTATATTCATTTTGTTGCTGTATCATTGTGTTTCATTTTGTTGCTGTATATTCATTTTGTTGCTGTATATTCATTTTGTTGCTGTATATTCACTTGTTGCCGTATATTCATTTTGTTGCTGTATATTCATTTTGTTGCCGTATATTCATTTTGTTGCCGTATATTCATTTTGTTGCTGTATATTCACTTGTTGCCGTATATTCATTTTGTTGCTGTATATTCATTTTGTTGCTGTATATTCACTTGTTGCTGTATATTCATTTTGTTGCTGTATATTCATTTTGTTGCTGTATATTCACTTGTTGCTGTATATTCATTTTGTTGCTGTATTCACTTGTTGCCGTATATTCATTTTGTTGCTGTATATTCACTTGTTGCTGTATATTCATTTTGTTGCTGTATATTCACTTGTTGCTGTATATTCATTTTGTTGCTGTATTCATTCATTTTGTTGCTTTATATTCATTTTGTTGCTTATTTTGTTGCCGTATATTCACTTGTTGCTGTATATTCATTTTGTTGCCGTGATATTCATTTTGTTGCCTATTTTGTTGCCGTATATTCATATTTGTTGCCTATTTTGTTGCCGTATATTCATTTTGTTGCTTATTTTGTTGTATATTCATTTTGTTGCCTATTTTGTTGCCGTATATTCATTTTGTTGCTTATTTTGTTGCCGTATATTCATTTTGTTGCCTATTTTGTTGCCGTATATTCATTTTGTTGCTGTATATTCACTTGTTGCCGATTCACTTGTTGCTGTATATTCGCTGTATATATTTTTTTGTTCTTTTTTGTTGCTTGTTTAGTTCCTTTTTATTTTTCTATGACTTTGAGGAGGTTTATTTGTCATGTTATATCAAGTTGTACCGTTTAATCTTTTAACGGTACAACATTACATCTTGAAATGAATATTTCTATGCTCTGCATCCTCTGTGTTGTGTTTGTTTCTGATAACTGAGCCTTAAATCTCTTTTCTAAAAGCTTTACGAGGCTTGAATCGTCCTCACTTTAGATCACAGAAATAATTCCCTGACAACTACTATATGTGTTATAACTACCTGAATTAATCATGAATTACAGTAGGAATACATGATAATAAAGCAGTTATTAACACACTGAGTAACTATTACTATATGTCTAAATAATACGATGTGTAAATGTACATTTAAATAGTGTATTAATCATTTACTTACACTTTCTAAAGGATCTTATGAACCACTGACAACTGGTTTGTAAATAATGTTATACTTAATTTAGAAATTATAAAATTATTATTAATAAAAATAATCATGAAAATACAATTATTAATATTATGCTTATAATAAAGCATGAATAGCTGTATTTATAAACTGCTCACTGATGTCTGTTAATGCTTTATAAAACTGACTAACGCTTAACTACTGATTCATAGCGTGTTATTGTATAAAGTGTTCCCAGAATATGAAAACTGTACAGGTCTTAAATATCAAGCTGATAAACTCATGCATGAGGATGAGAACACAGGGAATTAAACTGTTTGTTTGGCTGATGTCCTGATTTCCTGTCTGTCTTTCAGGCCGTTTGAGTCTGACTGACGTGTTGAGACGCATCGAGCAGCCGCTCTGACTGTCTGCGTGTGTGTGTGTGTGTGTGGCTGTGACAGAGCTGTATCAATGAAAGTGTGTATGAATGAACCGTCCCGTGTGTGTGTGTGTGTGTGTGTGTGTGAGACAGAGGTGTGGCTCTCCCTGTCATAAACTCGTGCTGTTCTCTGCAGTGGCGTCACATTCATCAGGAGACGCCGAGCAGGTAAAACTCTCTCTCATGTCTTTATGATCGTATTAATCTCAGGTCAGCTTTACTCCTACAGCGCTTTATACAGTACAGACTTCACCGGGATAGTGTTACTGTCATGTGTTGATGTGAGGTTTCACTGCAGATGTTCTTTATTCCCTGAAGAACCTCTGGCAGCCATGAGTCTTTCTATTGCACTGAAAGTTCTCTAGATTATTCAAATGCTCTTTATACTCAGAAAAATAATGGTTCTTTTGGGAACTGATCACTGAAAGTGAACCACAAATGCCCTTTTGGAAGCTTTATTTGTAGTGTGTGTCTTATGAAGACATTTAAAAACGATTGAAAGACTCATTTAGTGACGAGATCTTGATCCGCTTTCAATCTCCTGACGCCAGCAGGTTTGTGTGAGCGTTACATTCAGAAAGGCTAGTAAATATCATTATCATCTTAGTATGAAACCATTGAGTCTATGAGATGCTGTGTGTGTGTGTGTGTGTGTGTGTGTGTGTGTGTGTGTGTGTGTGTGTGTGTGTGTGTGTGTGTGTGTGTGTGTGTGTGTGTGTGTGTGTGTTTGTGTGTGTGTGTGTGGGAGGTTGTGGGTTTGTGCCAGACTGTGTGTGTTTGTCTGTTTTCAGAGAACTTCTGGCAGACAGTTAAACCTGTTTTCAACACAACACACACACACACACACACACACACACACACACACACACACACACACACACACACACACACACACACACACAAACACACACACTCCAGCTGTCAACAGATCTTTACAGCTGCAATTTTTAGTCTTCCTGTAGTAAAACACACACACACACACACACACACACACACTGATCTAAATGAACACACATTATAGTCTTCTATTGCTTTATATAAAATCCATTATAGTGACACAAAGTTTAGAATAAAACTAAAAATCAATATGTACTTTATGGATGGTTTAATATAAATATATATTTCTCTCTCTGTCGAAGTACTTCTGAGATTCAGATGTGTCTATCAAGTTCTGACATGTTTACTGTGTGTGTGTGTGTGTGTGTGTGTGTGTGTGTGTGTGTGTGTGTGTGTGTGTGTGTGTGTGTGTGTGAGTGAGTTAGTGAGTTTGTCAGTAAGGGAGCATCCAGGTGTGAGTGAGCGAGAGAGGTGTTATCAGCAATAGTGTGTGTGTGTGTGTGTGTGTGGTTAGTGCTGAGGTGTGTGTTTTTTGAGATCACGGATGCATTAAGGTGGCGTCGACTCAAAACAACTTAATTGTGGTCGGTGAGTCTCACCTGCCGACACTTGATGCTGAAATCTGTACGATCCGGAATGATTAAACCAGCCTCTCTGATTCCCGCTCGGCTGCTGTAACCGCCTGGATCTTGGAGGAACTTTACACTTTACGTGTTTGATGTAGAAAGCTGCTTCAGTGAGGAAGAGTCGATGCAGGGGAACGGCAGACAGACGGCCTCATGATGACTGAGTTTGTGTTTTGAACTGAAGCGCTAGGTTCACGTCCGAACAGGACAGTGTGAAAGAAGCTCATGGTCAGCGGGAATGGATTGCAGACACTAGATTTAGACTGGTAGGGTCATTACGGCCGCGCCAACTCCCTGGGATGATGTAAATCTAGCTCAGATGTGTGTATTAGAGGTCGGTGTGTTAATGCGGCTTTGCAGACGCTGACAGTCCAACCGCGGCTCATCAGGAACATGTTTCTAGTTGACAGTGACGCTGTGTCTCTCTGTTTGGGATCTAAACTTCATGTGCAGAACGAGAGGGGGGCAAACAGTCCCAGACTACAAAAGAACAAAATGTGCATGACTATATTCTCCTATTCTGGGCATCTGACCAGCACTGTGATGCATTTCTAATGACATATGACAGACTAATAGATATTAACTGTGAGTTTATGCCTTTTCCAGGGTTTCCGCGGGTCTTTAAAAAGTCTTAATGTGACCTTCCACAATTTAAGGCCTTAAAAATGTCTTAAATTTGAGCAGAAAGTCTTAAAATCAATATCATGGCATTAAATTAGGGCCCTATGATTTCTGTGATGAGGAAAACAGGGATGGAACCACACAATCCATTCATAAAAATGGAATAAAAGTAAAAGACGGAATAAAACCTATTTCATAGAGTGAAATAAAATGTATTTTTGTTAAACTTTTAATAAATTGCTGTTAAATTGTCTGTTTCATTATTTCAATTCATTAGACATGCTTTTTAATTCATAAAATGTAATGTAACCATTAAAACAGAGCCCAGAAATATTAAAACAGAATAAACTATAAAGCAAAATTAAACTGCATGAACTGCAAAAAAATTATATCTAGGATTTTAGTTTTCCAGCACAAATAACATCCTCAGATCAAGATACATTTACTTGAAAAAGTCTTGTTTTTCTGAGAGTTCATGCTCAAAAACAAGAACAAATATCTGTCATTGGGTATGAACATGACTTGCATTTGAATTAAGTTATTTTTCATGAACCCATGGCAGATATTTGTTGTTCTTTTAATCATAAAATCACTTTCACAGGATTTCTTATCTCAAACTTTAAGGGTTTTTTAGTTTTTTCTGTAAAATGAGTTAAAAAGTAATGGAGATTGTTTGAATTTGTATTCTCAAACTTTGAGCTGTTGCTAATACAACTCTGTGTGTTTACACATTTACATCTAGAGAACTTATTGACGTGTGATGTTCCTTTCGATTTATTCCTTACATTTTCTTAAAAAGGTCTTAAATGTAGGCAATCCTGTAATCACTGCAACAAGCTCAGAGAGAAATGTTGATTATAAATGCATATATTTATGACATGAGATGCTGCCCATGTAGACTGAAGTTTTCTTGCGTTCTTAAAAATAAGATGGAGGGTGTCATTATTCAGCTTAATTGAGTTCAGCTGATCTCAATCGTCATGTGATGAATCATTCAAACGGATCTGTTTGTGTGTGTGGTTTTCTGACAGTGATGTTCTGTGCTTTTGCAGGTGATATCAGATTCCCACCCACAGTCATGTGGTGATACGGTCTCTCTCTCTCTCACACACACACACACACACTCACACACATCATGGCACACCCGTACGACCCCTGGTTGCGCGCCGGGCCGCCGCAGGATGAGGTGAGCGTGTCTGGCTGGTGGGACATGCACACCGGAGCCGCGGCGGGCTGGATGGACCTGCAGGGGGCGGGGCTGGGGGCGGGGCCAGGGCAGGGCGGGTCCATGAGCTCCTACACGGCTGACCCTCAGATGTGCTGCCTGCCCCCCTCCAGCTCCGCCCACTCCGGCCTGCACTTCCCGCCCGACGGCTTCAAGATGGAGCCGCTGCCGCAGGATCTGCTGCCGCTCCCGCAGGCCTCATCGTCCTACTCCTCGGACGAGCCGCAGGATGCCGCGGGTGCTTCCGCTCGCCCAAAATCACAGCGACGTGCCGGCGGCCGTGCTCCTGGTCAGGCCTCCTGCCGCTGTCCCAACTGTCTGAGTGCTGAGTCCCTGGGAAACAGCGCCGATGGCAAACGCAAGCACCTGCACAACTGCCACATCCCTGGCTGCGGGAAAGCATACGTGAAGACGTCGCACCTCAAAGCGCACCTACGCTGGCACAGCGGCGACCGGCCCTTCGTCTGCAACTGGTTGTTCTGTGGCAAGCGCTTCACCCGCTCGGACGAGCTGCAGCGCCACCTGCAGACGCACACCGGCGCCAAGCGCTTCGGCTGCAGCTCGTGCCCACGCGTCTTCCTGCGCGCCGACCACCTGGCCAAACACGTGCGCGTGCACGAGTCGCCGTGCCAGCCGGCTGAAGAGACTCACCCGGCGACGGGAAGCAGTGCCGGTGCGACGCCGCTGCTCAGAGTCAAGACAGAATCAGAGAACGGTGACGATGACACAGCGAACGGCTAATTCTGACAAATGAGACTCGCAGATGTCTGAAGTTGAACCATATTCACATCTGTAAATGATCTGTAGAAAGTGGCATTAGCATGTAATTCATAATGTAATGCTTTTATATCTTCAGTTTTATTTATATTTGTACATTTTGTTTCATTCTCTGTTGAATAACTTAAAGATGCTGTGTGAGTGTGTGTGTGTGTGTGTGTGTGTGTGTGTGTGTGTGTGTGTGTGTGTGTGTGTGTGAGAGAGTGTTTATGTTACTGTAATCTCGAGATTTGTAGTGAGGATATGGCATTAGTTTGAATAAATAACGCATTTTGATAATTTCATATGTGTAAGTGCTATAAAAACATCAAACAATAAACAAATTAGGCAAAATCGTATTCAATTAACTCATTTATTTATACTATGACAGTATTCAGTACGAAGTTTATACTTACAGAACACTTTGATTTAAGATTAAAGAAAAACGAAATACAAAAATAACAAATTATTCAGTGTATCATAAAAAGGGTTATTATATAAATAACATAGTTCTTCAATCTTCAGTTTTGAAGCCTACTTCAAAGGACTCCTTTGTTTCTTCATTTGTTTTCTTGAATTTCATGAGAACCACCATCGTATTTTCATACACTTCAGGATATTTTCGGTTATAGAACCCACACGACACACACACACACACACACACACACACACACACACACACACACACACACACACACACACACACACACACACACACACACACAAACAAACAAACACACACAAACAAACAAACACACACAAACAAACAAACACACACACACACAAACAAACACACACACACACAAACAAACACACACACAAACAAACACACACACACACACACACACACACACGTAAAGACTGGCTTGAGAATTTGAGATTTGAATGATGACATCAGGTGTGAGGCGATTTGATTGGTTCTTACCTTCAGCAGCAGGATCAATATGATAATGAGCAGGATGAACCCGCCCCCTGCGCCAGTGCCGACGATCAGCATTTTACTGGGTGGAACGACAAACTCCACCCTCACTGTAATCTGAGAGGAACAGAGAGAAACTTATCAAATGTTGATCATCTTTAACTGATGGATGAAGGAGTGAGATGTGGGTACCTGTGATTTGTGAGGGTCGTCCTGCAGAGTGAAGAAGAAATAGTTAGAAATATGACAGACCAGTGTCTGTATCTGTAACACTGTAACAGTGACGTCAGTCATAAACTCAAGAGCTGCAGGTCTGCGGTGTGAATGCAGACCGACAGCTGCTCGCCTGTAGATGGCAGCACAAGCTCAACATCAATTATGGCAAAGGTACAGATTTCATTGGCTCGTCACCTTCAGGCCGGTTGACATCTGGTTGTAGCGGCTCCTGTTGTAGTGGAGCTCAGCGCTGATGTTGAGGATAAAATCCTCTCTGAACTGTGGAGGAGTGTTTCTACAGCAGCAGAAACAGAGTCTGGTTTTAGAGTTATTCCATCTTAAACTCGCGCTTGTTTGTCTGTGTTTGTTACTCACGCCCTCGTATTCCTTCACGCTCTGGAGAGCTGCGAGTGACGTCAGGATGAAGTGAACTTCTGAAGATTTCTTCAGATCAAACGGAGCACACTCAAACTTCCCGCAGTGATCCTGAAACTGCCACCAATAAACCAGAAAATCAGATGAACTAAACAGATATGAAGTCAGTATGAAGACTGGAGATGTGTTTACTGTGACTGCTCGGCAGAAGAAAGAAAGTCATACAGGTTTGAATGACAAAAGAGCCAGTAAATGATGACAGAATGATCATGTTTTGGTGAACGATCCCTTTAACAGCAGGTGTAAAAGGGTCTATGATCTCTTACCTCTCGTTTGCACGGCACTGAGTTCTGTAGAGAAGAACAGAAGATGTTAATGTTAACACATGCTGGGGTGATGGTATGAGCTGATGAATGAGTGACGCACCTCCTGCATACTGAACTTCAGATGGGTTAAAATCAGGTGTGTAGTTTGACAGGGCAGGCTGAGCTTGAGCGACACCGGCAGACCTTTAACACCCACATTCTTCACCTGTGAACACAAACACACAGACACACAGCAATCTGATCACGTCAAGCCCAAAGACAGCACAATGAAGCTGCAGATGTGGGTTTGACTCTCTGACCTTGTAGATGATGTTGAGAGGTTTTGGACCTCTGTCCTCCAGAGAGAAGTTCACATACGTTTGATCCGCTCTGACAAACACACAATAACTTCTCAGTCAATCATATGATTTTCTGTCATTTTAATATAATGTTAACTGCTGATAATACAACTGGTAATGACGAGTGAGAGGAAGACAGAACATTTAGAAAGACATTTAGATGTTGAGTTTTCAATCATTCAGAGATGAAGAACAGATCAAAGAAGTTAAATAAATGTGCTCACGGACTGATCGCCAGATCAACGGCGAACTGAACCGGATGCTTTTTCTCACCACCGTGATCGCTGATGTTTCCATTGTTATCACTGTGAACAAACATACAGAATTTACTCATGAATGAACATGAAGTCAATATTCTTAACCTTTATAGCCTGGATCGTGAGCCCAATCTCTGCTGAACATTACTGATATGAAACAGTCTTGAAAGCAAACAAATTCAGCCTCATCCACCTGTTAGTGGTGATCATCATCTCCATCCTGTCGGCCCAGTCGTAATCCCATTTCACCACACGAAAGGTTGCCAGAAACAGAGTCTAGAAGACAGTAGAAATCACAGATGATGGTAGCATTGCCAAGAGAATGATTGAAAAAATATATACATTTAACTTATTATACCTCACATATTTAGCCTCTAGGTAAAGTTCATTTGTGGGTTAAACTGAAATGATGTCATGATGACATACAATATTGCACACCCTCAAGTTCAGCACCGAAAATTGTGGCTCCACTGGACGCTCATCACATGCCCTTGACTGTCCGGCACAGGGACAAACATATCGACACTGTCAAAAGCTGAGCCACTCCAGTTCAAGCTCCTATTCAACGAAACCCACGTGCTAACGCTTACAACCCCTGCTATTATCCATTCAATCAACACCGATTCAGCAGGGGTTTCTACAGACTCTTGTATTCCCCTGCTACTGGACACAGGGGCTAAAGTCTCACTACTCAATATGGCCACTTACAAATGTTTTCTGACACACTTGCCCCTTCAGCTGCCCTCTCTGTTTGGATATGGAAGTTCTGCGATCAGCGTTATTGGTCTTATACATGTGCCTGTCCAGTATGGAAATAAGGCTCTGTCCAACTTCCCATTTCACATTACGCACCATGGCAGCAACATCTTCAAACTGGACCTATTTATGAGTCTGGATTTTTCTCTGCTGGACAACAAGGGGGCTCAAATTCTGACTGTCAGCTGTACCTGGTAACTAGAATGGTCAACACTATTTGAAGGCTTTGGGTTCTTAGCTGCATTCACACACAAACCTCTCTTGTATCCCATGGTGAAATTGCCATTCCACTGGCATTGCGTGAGGAAGTCACAGCAGAACTCGGCATACTGCAAACAGAGGGCATCATCCCCATGGATGTCTAATTTTATGGTAGCTAAGGAAAAATCTGGCAGCCTGAGTTTTTGTGTGGATTAATCCCAGATCGCTAACCTCTGCTGACAATCAAAGAGCTGATTACACACTTTTATGGCTCAACTATTTTTTTCCAAACTTGACCTATGCCAAGGTTATCTCCAGGTCCATCTTCACCCAGACAGCAGAAATCTTACTGCATTTGTTATGCATGCTGGCTATTTCTGTTACACGAGGATGCCCTTTGGGCTCAGTTCGGCCCCTAGCTGTTTCCAAAAACTTAAGGGCCACTTTTGCTGCCCTCAGTCAACATAAACTCCAATATTAAGGCTATACATCAGGTGCCAGTGGTGCAGCATTGGCATGCCTACCTTTATGGACGAAAATGCACCCTTCAAACCAACCACCAAGTCCTCACTGCATTTATGTCTCCTTCTGGTTCTGGCCACAAACCCCTGTGCATGTACCACTGGACTGACCATCTCAAGCAGTATGACTTTACGATACAGTACACATCAGGGAGAGATAATGTATAGCCGATTTGCTGTCCCATTCTGTGTCATCACCCATTGCCTCCTGTCATGTGGTCGAGGACAAGGATCTTATTCATCTTATGCATGCACCCCTTGTGGCTTTTGTTTCCTTGGAGGAACTCACAGAGGAGTCAGCTGCTGATTTCACCCTCTCCGCTCTCTGCAGGTACACTATATTGCCAAAAGTTTTGGGACATCTCCCTTTACATGCACATGAACTTTAATGCCATCCCATACTTAATCCGTAGGATTTAATATGGAGTCGGCCCACCCTTTGCAGCTATAACAGCTTCAACTCTTCTGGGGAGGCTTTCCACAAGGTTTAGGAGTGTGTTTATGGGAATTTTTGACCATTCTTCTAGAAGAGCATTTGTGAGGTCAGGCACTGATGTTGGGACGAGAAGGCCTGGCTCCAGTCTCCGCTCTAATTCATCCCAAAGGTGTTCTATCGGGATGAGGTCAGGACTCTGTGCAGGCCAGTCAAGTTCCTCCACACCAAATTCGCTCATCCATGTCTTTATGGACCGACGCTTTGAGCACTGGAGCGCATTCATGTTGGGACAGGAAGGGGCCGTCCCCAAACTGTTCCCAAAAGGTTGGGAGCATGAAATTGTCCAAAATGTCTTGGTATGCTGAAGCATTAAGAGTTCCTTTCACTGGAACTAAGGGGCCAAGCCCAACCCCTGAAAAACAAATCCATGCCATTTTACGTGGAGTTGCTGTTGTTCCCAATCGCTTCCACTTTGTTATAATCCCACTAACAGTTGAGCGTGGAATATTTAGTAGTGAGGAAATGTCAGGAATGGACTTATTGCACAGGTGGCAACCTATCAACGGTACCACGCTTGAGTTCACTGAGCTCCTGAGAGCGACCCATTCTTTCACAAATGTGTGTAGAAGCGCCTGCATGCCTAGTGCTTGATTTATACACCTGTGGCCATGAAGGGATTGAACACCTGAACTCAGGGATTTGGAGGGGCGGCCCAATACTTTTGTCAATATAGTGCATGTCCTAAATGGCTGGCCAGCTCAAGTCACAAAAGATGTCCAGCTGTATGCCAGAGCGAAACATGAATTGTCATGCTGGAATGATACATGTTTGGCCCAAGGACACTGTGTCATTATTCCTGCTAAGCTCAGAGGACGACTGCTGGTCATGGTGCATGAGGGCCATCTCGGCAGAGTTAAACTGAAGCAGTGTTGTAGGGATCTTGTATAGCAGCCAGGGTTTCACCAGACAAAATCATCAGCAAAACTGATGCTGGGACGAGAACTGGAGTTACCCCTACACAGACTTCTCCCTTCTACTCACGGTGAAAGCCCTGGTGTGAAAGCCAGGGTGCACGGCCAACAGCTCAAAGCACAGGACAGATACAGTGCAAAGAAAAAGGCCTGTCTGTCTGTGAGTCTTACTCTGGTGCTGCTGCGGTACACTGGGAGATTGATACTGCAGGTGGTTCTGTTTGTAGCACCGTTGTCACGATCACCACAGCTGCTTCGAGTCTGGCTGGGCTGTTTGTTGAACACACACACACGAACACACACATTTATAGAAGCATTAAATGCCAATTCACACAGACTGACACCGACCAACATGGACAATCACCAGACTACAGTACATCAATTTTAGACCTGCAAAACTGGACAAAGTGTCTGTAGCCGTTGGACAACGCCTGTCGGTACAGTATGAATTGGCCTTAAAACAACACAACATTAATACATTAAAGTTATTTAAACTTATATTTATAAAATTATTCTGTAACACTTTATTTTAAGGTGATGTAGTTACTGTTAGTACTATAGTAAGTACATGTAACGTAACAGTTTTCCTGTTACTGCTAGCTTCTCAGTGCAGCAGTGTTATTATTCACCTGAGCATTAGAGGGCGCTCTGGTTAACTGCTAGGGCTTACCTATTTAACTGAACAGAGAAGGAGAAACAATAGGAAGCTGATTCTCTACCTTCATGGAGATGCTTACCTCATGGTCTTTACCCTGGTTGAGCAACTCTGTAGTTCTAAGCTCATCTGTAAGTAATTGTTCTTCTTTCTTTTCCAGTCGTTGTTTGTAGTATATGGTTATGGTTATGGTTTGTTTGAATGTTTCTACAGGGGGTTTGTGTTCTGGGTATATATGGAGTACTTGGTGGATTATACAACTGAGAAGATGGAACTAAGAGAATTGATTTCCATCTACTATTTGACTGTTAACTGGCGTTAAACTAAAGCTACATTTCAAACATTGAGGCCCTCCTTCAAGATGAATTTGGTGGTGGAACCATCCTGACCTTTAAGTCCTGTTTTCTCAAATGTATACTTCAATTGAACAAAGACTGAGCAAAGCGTATGGTCCTAACTGATCCTAAGTGAAAGACTGTGATTTGGGGTGCTGGACTGTTTATTATTCTCTGTTTCTAACTGGTTGACCATCAGAGATTTGTATTCTGTTAAATCTGTGTTCTATGTAATTATACTTAATACATCTGACTCATGAGCAAAAGTGGTCTGTGTGGTCCCTCATGTAATACTTAAACTAAAGTTAAAGGGATAGGTGTCGCAACATGTAACTACGTCACCTTAAAATAAAGTGTTACTGAAGAATTTATAGTAAGTACATGTAGTTAACTAATTTTACTCAGTACATGTCTGAGTAAGTACAGTGTAACTACGTCACCTTAAAATAATGTGTAACCAATTTTTATCTTTGATTCTTTGACATATCTTTATCGAAAAATGAAATGGAATATCTCAGATTGAGATTTGGCACCATTTCAGTTTATAAATTGGAATTCAAATTCTCGATTCGATACTGAATGACACAGCTCTGTGTAATAGTGTTTTACTGGAAATTAAATACATTTTTTGCAGTATATGCAAGCCATACTTATATTAAAAAGTGAGAAGAGTAACTTCAGTAGCAGAATGAAATCTGGTTAATTGTCTTGTCTATTGAGAGTTTATCAGTCCACACATGTATAGAGGGTATATTTCAGCTGATATTTTGATTTTAATGCCAAAACCATGTTTGTTTGTTTGTTTAGTTTTTGACAGTCCTTAGTTTGACATGCGGACAGCGGTACCTTAACAGCGCCAAATCTTGAGAGCGAGAGTCCTTCTGGGTAGTGCAGCACTATGCTGGTGTTGAAGGAGTCGCCGCCTGGGTTGTCCAGCGACACGTTGACAGTGAAATGAGCTTGATTCACCACCAATAATGTGTCGTTCCTGCAGAACAAACCGAACACACAATCTTCATCACATCCTCAAGTTTAATTTCAACAGACAAAACAAAAGCCGTTTCAAATTCAGAAGCATTTACAATCATATTTCATGTTAATATAATTGGATCATTTTATTTATTGGTTATTTCTCACATAAAATTGAAGTTCAGCTTCAGATCGGCCACACAGCTGTTTGAATTACAATTCCTTTGAAACGGCACCTAGTCACATACAAAACAGAAACTTTTATTGAGCTTTTGAATATTGCAGAAACGTTATACAGTGAAGCTGAAGGATCTTAAGACTTGACTGATATTGATCTGACATTTCTAGACAGAGAGAGAGACATGAATTTATCAAACCTAGAGAGTATAAACAGATATGTCTGAAGCTGAAGCCCACCTCAACAAACTCCTCCTTCCTGCTGTAGATGTCAAGAATAGCCACGGAGTTTCCAGAAAACATCTCAGTTTGTGAGAAATTCATTCGTATCTTCAGAGGAGACACAGTGTCTGCAATGCAACGCTAAAACAAACACAATATTTGCTGTTAAACTGAAGCTGCTGCGATTGGCTGAAGTGGTGATAGACGAAACGTACCAGCATGAAGGCGGGAAGCTGAAACAGGAGATCCCAGAATCCAGCAGGACAAACTGCTGCAGAGTCCTGGACTGATTTAATCACTCTGATTGAAGAATCTCGATTCATTCCTCTCATCACGCCCACATTCAGGTTCAGAGAAACATTCAGTTTCTTCTCGAGATATCCTGAGAGACATGAGAGGGTAAGACAGCGAGGCCATGCTCTTCATGTGACAGAGACTCTTTGAGATGTTATTGACGTTACCACTGCTACTGGTCTGCTCAGTCACCGTGAAACACGAAGTGAGATTAAACGCATTAAACGCTTTGACATTCGGGCATTCAAAGTAGATCAGATTGATTTCATTGGGACTGAAGCTGAGCTGCACAGATACAGACATCACAGGCCGAGCCCTGTGAAGAGAGAGAAAAGAGTAAATAGCCAATGATACAGCGAGACTAACCGGGCCTGGAAAAATTTACCAACTCAAACTGATAGTTAGTTTGCTAAAATCATTGCATTTAATCTCCAAACTAAAGGTTAAATTAAAAACGGGCCACTGAAGTGACTGTACTCAAACAAAGCCAGAGTTCATAAATGAGCCCTGGTGTTGAGACTGTAAGGTAATCTTCACATTATTTAGTAAATGTGTTGTGAAATGTCCTACTTGAGCAGCACAATCCCTCCTTTTGCTCCGATCACGATATCTGTCAGATTATCATCGCTCATGTCCATCTGACCAGACAGAGACACTCCAAAGTGCTGCAGAACGGGGAGAACCGACTGCGCTGGGATCCGCTAAACACACACACACACACACACACACACACACACACACTGAGTGCACTCAGACTTAAGCCCAAAGTATACTTCAGTTTTAACATGTACTCTAGGGCAGTGATCCCCAAGCCCTGTCCTGGATTTACCCAAGCACTGCACATTTTAGGTGTCCCTATGATTCAAACACACCTGATTCAACTCATGAGTAAACACTCCAAGGCCTTAGATGGGTGTATCAGATAAGAGAGACATCAAAAATGTGCAGTGTTGTGGGTACTCTAGGACCATGGTTGGGAACCACTGCTCTAAAAATTGTCTTTCTGGGGATTTCCTGCAGATTTTAGCTTCCACTTGCCTCAACGTGCCTGGAAAGTTCTAGAACGTCAAGTAAGACCTTGATTAGCTGGTTTAGGCGTGTTTATCTTGGGTTGAAGCTAAATTCTGGAGGGCAGTGTCCTCCAGGAGCAGGATTAGACATCCATGCTATAGGGTAGATTTCCTCAAATCCGGTCCTGGAGGGCCACTGTCCTGCAGAGTTAGCTCCTTGATTAGCTTGTTCAGGTGTGTTTGATCATGGTTGAAGCTAAACTCTGCAGGGCATTGGCCCTCCAGGGCAAGATTTGAGAAACCCTGCTCTAGGGTATCGCTCAGTATCACTGTACCCGTTTATCCTGCAGTGTCTGTTTATCTGTCAACATTCAACCTGTCTGGGATTGTGGGTTAAACTGGGCAGAAACACAGTGTTTGGGATTGAGGGAACTAAAGCAAACTCTCACCTGAGGCGGGTGTTCAAGGTTTATGCCATGTGTCCTGTCGCCCAGGTAGATGTAGACGACTCCCTCCCCTTCGTTCTCAAGCGGCGCCCCGACTGCCACATCTGACAGGCTGTCTCCATTCAGGTCCTTTAGTGAAGCCAAAGATGCCGCAAATCTGCCAGTGTTTGACTGATTCAGCATCTTCTGAAAATACTGCACAGAGAGAAAGAGAACAGAATCTTTATTCATCAGCACATGACCAGCAACAATACAATGCATTTCCATGACTTTCATGTGATAGAACGGCATCAGGAACCTATTACAATGACATTCCCAATGAGTAACTTAATGGTGATTACTAGCAACCTTCCAGTCACAGGCCCTGAACATGTTTCTGTACTTATTAATGGAGAATGTTGTGAATCTGTCCATACCTCCCCTGATAAAGTGTAGACGTATAGCCTCCCTTCTGTCCTCGGCTGAGACTGGTGAAATAACGGAGCTCCGACCAGAAGGAAATCTGAGTCTCCATCCGAGTCCACATCCAACAGACTCAGAGACGCTCCAAAATACGATCCAATCTGATGACAAAAATGTATCAAAATGAATGTAATTGCATTCTAGCATATGATCTATATTGTCTGTTCACTGAAAAAAAGAAATATGAAACATGTTGCTAGGGGGTGGTTACTAGGGTGTTGCTAGGTGGTTGCTAGGCAGGTACTGAGTGGTTGATAGGTGGCCGCTGAGGTTTTTTAGATGGTTGCAATGGTTTTGCAAGAGTGTGTTTCTAAGTGGTTGCTTCTTGGAGGACTGTAGGATTTGGGAAGCCCTGCTCCCGCCAGTGGAGAGTGTTAACATCATGTCAGAGTGTTTTTCTTCACTAACTTGTTCTCCGGTGATGTTCCTCGTCACCATCCATGTGCTTTCATTCTTGGTGAAGAGGGTCACCAGACCCTTGTGCCCGGCCCGTGGCGCCCCAGAGAACAGAAGAGAGACGCCACCTCATTCCCAGAACAGCAGAGTAACCTGAACATCATCGGCATCATTAAAACATTCACAGACCCTTCACATCAGACACGGAAGGAACAGCTTCAACATACCCATGTACGAGTCTTTACTGACAGCTGGATCCTTAATCTCTGTCTCTTTGAATCCAGATCCTGATCCTGTCACTTCATACAGGGATCCACGCCAGTCATTAGATCCAACCGAGCCCACAATCACAGAGTCCTGAAACAAGCGCAGCAGTCTTAGCTTCAGTCACAGCACATTGACATGTTACATACAATATTTCTAAATACAGCTCTTATGATCTGATTGGCTTTATGCAATTTCCAGTAGTTTGTGTGTGCAGGTTTAAATTTGTGACATTTGTGAGGTTAGTGGCATTGAGTCTTTAGTTTTTTATGTTTAGCAGCAAATAAACCAGATCAGTGCTGCTCTGGTTTTACTTCAGGACCCTGATTTTACATTAAGTGTCGACCCATTAGTGATCATTGTATTGTAAATCTAAACAAAAATGTTTGTTAAACATATATGTGACCCTGGAGCACAAAACCAGTCATAAGTCTCACGGGTATATCTGTGGCAATAGCCAACAATACATTGTATGGGTCAAAATTCAATACATTTTTATTTTATGCCAAAAATCATTAGGATATTAAGTAAATATCATGTTTCATAAAGATATTTTGTAAATATCCTACTGTAATAATAATACATGTTTATATATTTAGTGATATGCATTGCTAAGGACTTCATTTGGACAACTTTAAAGGCAAGGCAAGTTTATTTATATACAGAGGTGTCAAGTAACAAAGTACAAATACTTCGTTACCTTAAGTAGAAATTTTGGGTATTTCACGCAATTTAAAAATAGCTATTTCAGTTCGGCTTGTTTAAAAAAAAAACACACAAAAAAAAAACTACCCAGATAAATCACGTCATCTGTGAATTTGATTGTGGTTGGATGAGAAGTATAAACGTAAACCATTCCGACACCCTATTGGTTTGTACGTGATCCATCGCACCTGCACAACAGTGTTGCCAGATTGGGTGGCCCGCCGATGAGCACGCACCTTCAGCCAATCAGCGATCAGCAGGCAGACGCGCTTATTCATGACTGACAGCCAGGTTTTAGCTCTAACTCATAGCTGTAACGTTATATTTATGTGATCGCTATGCCAGTGGCATACATATACAGTAAGCTGTATCTACAGTAAAGAGTGGGAGAGTGACCCAACTCTTAAACGTGGATTACACCTGTGACTTGAAGACTCTTTATAAATATAACCATGACTCCTGTCCATCGTCATATACACACTCAGGACATCTGCAGCTAGCAACCCCGACAGCTGCTGAAAGAGGTTTGAATCAACAATTCATCAGTTTTGACTGGGCTAAGTGAGTGTTTCTATGTACTTCACGAAAGACGTACTGCAATTTCGTCAGAGCAAAGCGCAACACAAAGGTAAACGCCTTGTTATTTTTTTGCTGTTTACTTGAGTCAATTTTTTGGGTAACTTATACTTTTAGAGTATTTTTAAAGATGGGTACTTTTACTCAAGTACATTTCTTGTGAAAAAAATTTACTTTTACTTTGTGTGGCGTTTGTACATTTGGTGGCGTTCCTCCGCTACTGTCAAATGGTAATAATTTAAAAAAAAGATATATATATTTTTAAATAAGTTAATATGACTTGTTTGCAAGTCTCGCGAAACGTTGGAGAGGCTGCTTCACGAGAGGTGGCTACACATCACCCGCTTATAATTAGTGTGCGTTTAGTCAGAAGATGATGGCCGAAGCAGAGGAAGGCAGATCACCCGTGGCCTCAAGTTCAGTCTATGTTTTCACTCCAAATGTCAAAAAGACTAGTTTCATAATGCGATGCATGCTGTGTGCACCAGAACGAACTGACATCTCGGCATACAAGAATTCCAACCTGAAAAAATATGTAGTGGTAAGTGTCACAATGATGCCTGTATTTGAACACTATTAATATATTGTAATACTATTTCACACACTGAGTGTTTTCCTCATATGCGCTCTTGTGCAAGCAATGACAAATCGTTTGAATCCTCCAAACAACACACGTCCACGAACAAACGTTCACATCTGCACATTTACATATCCTTTTTTTTTCACAAAACAAAACAAATTGAATAGCCTAATGTGACGTCTTGCATTTATACACATATCCGGACAGACACCTGAAGTGTAGAAAATACATGCAAATAAAAACGGGATTGTATTTTATTCCTACCTAAAGACTACCTGCATATACTTATAAAAATATAAGAACAAAGTATGTTTTAAAAAGAGCTCTGGTTAGCCCAGTACACCATTCATTTACACTGTTTAACCATTAATCGCGCGCGCACACACACACACACACACACACACACACACCTATATATATATATATTTGGAGAGGTCAACCTTTCAAGGAGAGGTGTGTGAAAGCTCTCTAAGTAGTCTGAAATTCAGGGTTTTCGCTTCTTATCAATCAGATTGAAAGTAACTAGTAACTAACTACTTGAGTAGTTTTTTCATCGAATACTTTCTTACTCTTACTCAAGTAACTATTACGATTGTTACTTTTACTTGAGTAAATATTTCCGTAAGTACTTGTACTTTTACTTGAATACAGCATTTTGGCAGTGGTGTGTGCGTTAACGTGTGTAAAATGCCTGTTAATTACGTTGCTTTTTCCGATCTCTTATATTGGGCACTTTTGCACTTAAATTGGCTTATTATTACTGTTGACATTGAAAATGTCATTTTGAAAGTTTCCATCTGGACATAGTCATATTTCATCCATTTTCCTGGGAAATTTATTTTTATTATCAACATTATGTTTTAAGGAGATAAAATGTAGCCTCAAGAAATGCGTTCACCTTGTGAACTTCATATTTGCTTCCAAATGCAATGACTTCAGTTTTGTCTTTAACTAAGGAAAGTTTTGGCATATCCGACTGTTGACTTCATCAGTGCATTTGCACAGGGAGTCAGTGGGGCTGTTTGTCTGGCTATCACCAGACCAAGCTCAATTTAAGAATGAACATTGGTCTGGGGAGTCTGCTCTGTATTTTCTACTGCACAAGAGGTGTGTAAAAAGAGCATAATTCAAATGACTGTCAACAATTGGATAGTCTTTCAACCAATCAGACCACAAGTCTGTGAAGTGATCAACAGGCAACAACCCATCGCTTCTCTATCCATCATTGTGTAAAACCCACCAATAGCGTCCCAAGGTTTTTTTCTCCATTCTGGCCCTGAAGGAGTTTTGGTTCCTTGCCACCGTTGCCTCTGGCTTTTGGCTTGCTCAGTTGGGGACTCCTAAATCTCATCTATATTACCGATCTGCCCACATTGACACTATATGATACTTGAAATGAGCTTCAAAACCATGCATAAACATTATTCTGTCAAAAATACATGCATGTGCATACATGTTGCTCACATATTATGGTAGCCCAGTTTGTGCTGAATACAGTGTAATTACACTTTTGCCATTAATGTGTTTATAAGCAACTGAAAAAAGCACAAATGTCAGAGCATGTCAAAACTTCTAAAGGGCCCCAAAACAGATCACACTCCAGGGGGTTAATTGGGGTTGGAGCTAAACTCTGCAGGACAGAGTTTGGAGACCCCTGATATATAGGTTGAATAGGAGTGGTGCAAGAATTGACCCTTGTGGGACTCGCATGTCATAGATGTCCACTCAGACTTATGGTCACCTATACTCACATAATAATCTCTCCCTTCTAAATATGACCTGAACCATTTAAGGACCATCCCAGAACGCCTGAACCAGTTTTCCAGCCTGTCAAGAAATGTGTTGTGTTCAACAGTGTCGAATGCAGCACTGAGGTCAAGCAGTACCAGAATTGATGTTTTGCCTGTATCAGTATTTAAGCAAATATCATTTATTATCTTTATGAGCGCTGTCTCTGTGCTGTGATGCGGTCGGAAACCAGATTGAAAATTGTCAAAGTATCGGTTTGAGCGTAAGAATTTGTTCAGCTGACTGAAAACAACTTTTTCAATGATTAGTCTGTAGTTGCTCAATATGGAGTTATCCAGATTTCTCTTTTTCAGGAGAGGCTTAACTACTGCACTTTTCATGGAGTTTGGGAAAGTCCCATAGAGAAGTGAGGCGTTTACACGCTTCTAAAGTGGGGAGTGTGTCGAGAGAGTAGGTTGATATTTTAAGATGCTGTACCATTTCTTCCAAGAGTTTACCATCAATTGCTTCGAAATCAGACATAGTGAGTAATTTCTGAAATAGTGGACGAGTCTGTCTGACCTCAGCGCATGAGGATATACTGATCGCATGATCTGATATTATTGATCTTCTCAGGAAAAAAAGGAGGCAAACTCACTGCATTTGCTTTCAGATTCAAGATTCAAGATTCAAGAGTTTTATTTGTCACATACACAGTTATATACAGAATATACAACCGGCAGTGAAATGTAAACAGGTCCGCTCCATGGACAGTGCAAATTCACAGTTAAAAACACAAGGAAGAAATTATAATAGAAATAGGATATAAAAAAAGTACTATCTATATATATATATGTCTATATCTGTAGAATTATAAATAATCAAGTCAAGAGAAAAAAAGGTAACAAATAAGGATAAAGTGGAATCAAATAATTGAAGTAGACTTTGCAGTGAGTAAACTGTAGACTTATAAATATGTGGTTAACAAATGTATAAAGAGTATAATGTGCAAACAGGTTTATGACAGGTTGTTACACAGTAACAACGAGAACAGAAAGTGCAGTGCAATGTCAGTGTATCGATGTTTATCCTGAAGTGAAGTCACGTGATGTTAAGTGACTGAGTTCAGGAGTCTGATGGCCTGGGGAAGAAGCTCCTCCTGAGTCTCTCAGTTTTGGCCATCAGGCTTCGGAAGCGCTTACCAGATGGTAGCAGCGTGAAATGAGGGTTTGCAGGGTGATTAGAGTCCTTGATGATCTTGGTAGCTCTACCTTTGCAGCGTTTGGTGTAGACGTCCTGCAGAGACGGAGAGCTGACCCTGAGATACGCTCGGATAAGCGCGCCACGACTCTTTGCAGGGCTTTGCAGTCATGACTGGTGCTGTTCCCATACCACGCTGTGATGCACTGAGTTAAAACACTTTCTATCGCCCCTAAATAGAAAGTTTTCAGGATAGCTGGTGAAACCCTGAATTTCCTCAGCTGGCGCAGGTGGTACAGTCTTTGCCTGGCTTTTTCACCTGTGTCTGAATGTGAGCAGTCCAGGTCAGGTCCTCGGAGATGTTTACTCCCAGGTACTTGAAGCTGCTCACTCTCTCTACTGGTGACCCGCTGATCATGAGGGGGAGTATGTCCGTTGCTGTCTCTTCCTGAAGTCCACAATCATTTCTTTGGTCTTGCCAACATTCAGAGAGAGACAGTTGTCCTGGCACCATGATGTTAGATGCTCCACCTCGTCCAAGTATGCCGTCTCATTGTTGTTGGAAATGAGGCCCAGGACAACAGTATCATCAGCAAATTTGATGATAGAGGTGGAGCTGTGTGTGGACAAACAGTCATGCGTGTAGAGAGAGTAGAGCAGGGGGCTCAGGACACAGCCCTGTGGAGCTCCCACACTCAGGGAGATGGAGGTGGAGGTGGACTGGCCTATTCTCACCACCTGAGGCCTGCCAGTGAGGAAGTCCTCAATCCAGTGGCAGAGAGAAGGATTCAGGCCGAGATCCAGGAGTTTGGAGGTTAGCTTGGTGGGAACTATGGTGTTAAAGGCTGAGCTATAGTCAATAAATAGCAGTCTTACGTAGTTCCCACTTTTTGCTGTCGATGTGAGTGAGGGAGGAGTGGAGGACATGAGAGATGGCATCTTCAGTCGATCTATTGGGACGATAGGCAAACTGAAGAGGGTCCAAAGTGTCAGGAATGAAGGCGCAAATGGTGTTTTTAATGAGTCTCTCAAAGACCTTCATGACTATAGACGTGAGAGCCACTGGACGATAGTCATTTAGGCAAGAGGGTTTACTGTTCTTAGGGACAGGGATGATGGTGATTTTTTGAAGGAGGTGGGGACCACAGATGTAGCGAGGGACTCATTAAAGATAGATGTAAACAACCCGGTGAGCTGATCAGCACAGGACCGCAGAACACGACCTGAAATACCATCCGCCCAGCAGCTTTCCTGACGTCCACACGCTTGAGTGCTCTCGAACTTCATCCTCCGAGACAGAGATCACGTGATTGTTGCTGCTCTGAGTAATTTTCTCTAACGCGCCACTTGGCGGAGTCGCGTTGCCGCGGTTACAGTCAAAGCGAGCATAGAAAGAGTTTAACTCGTTCACGAGCAACGGATCAGCCGCTCACCTCTGCAGAGGATTTAGATCCAAAGGAGCAGATGGACCTCAGACCTTGCCACATGCGCCGCGAGTCGTTGAGTTGGAAATGAGACTCCACTCGGTCTTTATAACGGAGTTTTGCGGCTTTAACTGCTCGTCTGAGAGCATAGCAGGACGATCTGTATTCATTCATATTCCCTGAATGGAGACCGGCGTTGTAAGCAGCAGTGCGTGCGTTCACTGCCGCGCGGATTGAATTGTCCACCCACGGTTTCTGATTTGAGAAGGACGTTATTGTTATTGTTTGCGTGGCTTGCTCTGTAAGCGTGTTGATGAAGCAAAGCGCCACGTCTGTGAACTCGCTTACGTCAGCTGAACTCGCTCGGAACATGTCCCAATCCACATCGCCCAGAGCTGCCTGTAGCGCGTCTCTGAGTGGGGTGACCAACGCTTAACTTCCCGCCTCACCGGGGGTTCCTGGAGGAGCTTTTGTTTGTATTCGGGAGTGAGGAAAATGGCGGCATGATCCGATTTGCCAAGCGCTGGAAGTGACCGCGCTTTATAGGCGTTCTTAAACGGAGAGTAGCAGTGATCCAGTGTGTTTGCTCCTCGTGTGGGGCAGGAGACGTGCTGGTGAAAGTTTGGCAGGACTTTCTTTAGGTTTGCTTTGTTAAAATCGCCCGCGACAATGAATGCGCGTCGGGATGTTGGTTTATGACGCCGCTGGCAACATCATGAAGGCCAGATAAAGCCAGCGCTGTGTCTGCCTGCGGTGGGATGTAAACGGGCGGTCGCGACAACCGCAGAAAACTCCCTAGGCAGATAGAATGGGCGGCAGATGATTGTTAAATGTTCCAGATGAGGTGAGCAGGACCGCGAGAGAATGGTGATGTTCCTGGGATCGCACCATTTCTTGTTGATCATGAAACACACTCCACCGCCTTTGGATTTACGGCCTCGGCTGTTCTGTCCATCCGAAAAACAGAGAAGTTCTCCGGACGGCGTCACAGCTGTGTCCGGGACCGCGGGCGTGAGCCATGTTTCAGACAAACAATAGATATTACAGTCTCTCATGTCCCGTTGAAAACTTATCCTGGCTCTAAGATCGTCCATCTTATTATCCAAGGATTGAACATTTGCTAGAAGAATGCTCGGGAGAGGAGGTCTGAATGCCCTTTTCCTCAGTCTGTTACGGATACCAGCACGTTTCCCACGGTGTTTCTTTGTTCTACGCCGCTGGCTCTGTCCATTGTTCAACTCGGCGTTCGAAGAATCTCAGATGGCCACAGAGGATCCGGCGAAAGTGTCCTGAAACAGTCCAGTGTAGAGGTAACCAATGTCCAAAAGAGTTTTGCTGTCGTAGTAGATCAATGCAGATGATAAGTTTGTAAAAACTGAGAGTAAAAGAAAGTAAAATAGTAAATAAAAGCACAGTCTTCGCGGAGCGACCTGAACGGCGACCAAACACAGCGGCGCCATTTTGTTGGAAAGAGAAAAAAAAAGGTAAAAAATAAGGATAAATTGGAATAAAATAATTGAAGTAGACTGTGCAGTGAGTAAACTGTAGACTTATAAATATGTGGTTAACAAATGTATAAGAGTATAATGGGCAAACAGGTTTATAACAGGTTGTTACACAGTAACAACGAGAACAGAAAGTGCAGTGCAATGACAGTGTATCGATGTTTATCCTGAAGTGAAGTCACGTGATGTTAAGTGACTGAGTTACAACTGAGGCAATAGAAAGTGTATTAACTCAGTGCATCACAGCGTGGTATGGGAACAGCACCAGTCATGACTGCAAAGCCCTGCAAAGAGTCGTGCGCTTATCCGAGCGTATCTCAGGGTCAGCTCTCCCGTCTCTGCAGGACGTCTACACCAAGCGCTGCAAAGGTAGAGCTACTAAGATCATCAAGGACTCTAATCACCCTGCAAACCCTCATTTCACGCTGCTGCCATCTGGTAAGCGCTTCCGAAGCCTGATGGCCAAAACTGAGAGACTCAGGAGGAGCTTCTTCCCCCAGGCCATCAGACTCCTGAACTCAGTCACTTAACATCACGTGACTTCACTTCAGGATAAACATCGATACACTGACATTGCACTGCACTTTCTGTTCTCGTTGTTACTGTGTAACAACCTGTTATAAACCTGTTTGCACATTATACTCTTTGTACATTTGTTAACCACATATTTATAAGTCTACAGTTTACTCACTGCACAGTTTATCTCACTTATTTTATTCCACTTCTTTATTTATTTTTTATTTTTTCTACTTGATTTATTTATAATTCTATATATATATATATATATATATATATATATATATATATATATATATATATATATATATATATATATATATATATATATATATATATATATATATATATATATATATATAGTACTTTTTTTATTCTATTTCTATTATAATTTCCTCCTTGTGTTTTTAACTGTGAATTTGCACTGTCCATGGAGTGGACCTGTTTACATTTCACTGCCGGTTGTATATTCTGTATATAACTGTGTATGTGACAAATAAAACTCTTGAATCTTGAGTCTTGAATATTAAATCTGACATCACTAGCTTTTAATCTAAATCACTATCACACGTTAGGTTTTCGCTAGCCTGTTAGCTTGCCATCTCTGCACCCGGGTCTCCTGAAAAGCTTTTGGGGCAGACCTGACCTGTTGAAGAGGGACGGCATCCATCCTTCTTGGAGTGGTGCCGCTCTTCTCTCTAGTAATTTGGCATATAGTCTTAAAGCTAAACCTTGACTAACTGGGGCCCAGGTCAGGAAGCAGACGGACTGGCTTACCCGACCGTCTGCTAGCTGTCTCCCGTTACAGAAGTCAGATAAATCCCAACACATAGAGACTCTTTCACCTAGATATTATCACACAGAGACTGTGTCTGTTCCCCGAATTAGTAAATACAAAAAAACATCAAGATCATTCAACAGTAAAAACTTAATTGATGTCCAACAAATAAACAACAGATATAATACAGATGATCAAATGATAAAGCTCGGGTTGCTGAATATTCGATCCCTTTCCCCAAAAGCACTTATTGTTAATGATATGATTACAGATAATAATCTAGATGTGCTGTGTTTGACAGAAACCTGGCTAAAACCTGACGACTACATTACTTTAAATGAGTCCACCCCACAAGATTATTGTTATAAACACAAGCCGCGTCTGAAAGGTAAAGGGGGAGGGGTTGCTGTAATTTATAATTATATCTTCAGTATTACTCAGAAGTCTAGTTTCAGATATAATTCTTTTGAAGTTTTGGTGCTTTATGTAGCATTATGTAGTGTAATTGATAAATCCCGTTAGTACTGGCTGCAGATAAAGTACTAATTGTTGGTGATTTTAATATCCATGTAGTTAATGAAAAGAAGCATTGAGATTAGCATTTAGAGACATTCTAAACTCTAAGTGTCAGGACCCACTCATCGCCTTAATCATACGTTAGACCTAATATTGTCACATGGAATAAATGTTGATACCGTTGAAATTCTGCAGCAGAGCGACGACATCTCAGATCATTACCTAGTATCATGTATACTTAATTTAGCTAAGGCTGCAAAGCCGTCCCCTCGCTTCAAATATGGCAGAACTATCACTGCCGCCACTAAAGATTGCTTTTTAAATAATCTTCCTCATCAGTTTCATCTCCTCAGCATCCCAGATAGCCTAGAGGAACTCGATTTTGCAACAGAAACTATTCTCTCTAACAACAGAAAGTACTCTCTTTTTTCCAGCACTTTAGACACAGTTGCTCCCCGGCGCTTAAAGAAGATTAAAGAAAATAGTCCAACGCCGTGGTACAACGAGCACACCCGGGCCCTTAAAATAGCAGCCAGAAAAATGGAGCGCAGCTGGAAGAAAACAAAACTAGAGGTTTTCGTAATTCGTGGAAAGAGAGCATGATCGCATACAGAAAGGCTGTAAAAACTGCTAGATCTGCTTATTTCTTGACTCTCTTAGAAGAAAACAAACACAACCCTAGGTATTTATTTGATACAGTGGCTAAGTTAACCAAAAATAAAGCTTCTACTTCTGATGGTTGTAAACAGCACAGCAGTAATGACTTTATGAACTTCTTTACATGTAAGATCGATAATATTAGGAAGAAAATTATAACCATGCAACAGTCTACTACAGTATGACATCAGACAGAGGATTGTATCAAATCAAATCAAATCACCTTTATTTATATAGCGCTTTTAACAAGTCCAATTGTTTCAAAGCAGCTTCACAGTGTTAACAGGAAAATAATGCAACAGAATTTGTACAGCCGTTCTGGTGAAACGGTGATGTTATCCAGCTCATTTCAAGTATCATATAGTGTCAATGCGGGCAGATCGGGAATATAGATGAGATTTAGGAGTCCCCAACTGAGCAAGCCAAAAGCCAGAGGCAACGGTGGCAAGGAACCAAAACTCCTTCAGGGTCAGAATGGAAAAAAAAAACTGGGGTGCCAGTTCTCCTCTGGCCGACGAACAAACAGTGTATGATTATAATTCTGCCAAACATAGCAGGTCTTAAGTCATATTAGGTAAATAAATATTCGTAAGATTATTCGAAAGATTGGAGTCGTCACGCCGAAGACGGGTTTAATAAGGATGTTTATTACACTCATTCACTGCTATAGGAGAGGAAGAATTGGCTAAACTCGTTAAATCATCTAAATCAACAACATGTATGCTCGACCCTACACTGACAAGGCTATTAAAAGAGATGCTACCAGAGGTCATAGATCCTCTTCTTAATATCATTAATGCATTAATGCATAGCTGATATAAAACATTGGATGTCTAGTAATTTCCTGCAACTTAATTCAGAAAAAAAATGATTTTTTAATTATTGGACAAAAAAACTCTGCAAGTAGTAACCTAGAATACTGTCTAACACTCGATGGCTGCTCTGTCAAGTCCTCGTCGTCAGTTAGGAACCTGGGTGTGCTCTTTGATACCAATCTTTCATTTGAAAGCCACGTTTCTAACATCTGTAAAACTGCATTCTACCATCTTAAAAATATATCTAAATTACGGCACATCCTTTCGATGCAAAATGCTGAACAGTTAATTCATGCGTTCATGAGCTCAAGGCTAGATTACTGTAATGCTTTACTGGGTGGTTGCCCTGCTCCCTTAATAAACAAACTCCAGCTGGTCCAAAACGCAGCAGCTCGAGCTCTTACTAGAACAAGGAAGTATGACCATATTAGCTGGTTCTGTCAACACTGCACTGGCTCCCTATTAAACATCGTATACATTTTAAAATCTTGCTTATTACTTACAAAGCACTAAATGGTTTAGCTCCCCAGTATTTGAGCGAACTCTTAACGCATTATACTCCATCACGTCTATTGCGGTCTCAAAACTCAGGCCAGTTGATAATCCCTAGAATATCAAAATCAACTGCAGGCAGTCGATCCTTTTCCTATTTAGTTCTTAAACTCTGGAACAGTCTTCCTAGCATTGTTCGGGAAGCAGACACACTCTGTCAGTTTAAATCTAGACTAAAAACGCATCTCTTTACTATGGCTTACACATAAAACATTATCAATCTCTATTATTCAAATCAGTAAATGATTGTTAATGACTGCATTAACTAGGTCAGCCAGAACCGGGAACACTTCCCATAACACCTGATGTGCTCGTTTCATCATAAGAAGAATGGCATCTACGCTAATGTTAGTCTCTCTGTTTATCCCGAGGTTTACTGCAGTCAGCCGGATCCGGGCCGTATCCAGATCAGATGGTAGACCTGCACCTGGACATGACCAACTCATCCCTGAAGTGTCTGCAGAGAGCATGTCAAATAAACTCCCCCGTAAATGCTGCATCGACACGACATCCTCATTAAACCCGTCTCCGGCGTGATGACTCCAATCTTTCGAATAATCTTACGAATATCTATTTACCTAATATGACTTAAGACCTGCTATGTTGGCAGAATTATAATCATACACTGTTTGTTCGTCGGCCAGAGGAGAACTGGCACCCCGACTGAGCCTGGTTTCTCCCAAGGTTTTTTTCTCCATTCTGGTCCTGAAGGAGTTTTGGTTCCTTGCCACCGTTGCCTCTGGCTTTTGGCTTGCTCAGTTGGGGACTCCTAAATCTCATCTATATTACCGATCTGCCCGCATTGACACTATATGATACTGAAATTAGCTGGATAACATCACCGTTTCACCAGAACGGCTGCACAAATTCTGTTGCATTATTTTCCTGTTAACAATGTGAAGCTGCTTTGAAACAATTGGACTTGTTAAAAGCGCTGTATAAATAAAGGTGATTTGACTTGACTTGACTTGACTTGACAAGCTTGAGCTATAAGGAAACTCACCCCAATGATGTAGCGGAGGATGTTTTGCTGATCACATCTGTTGAGGATTTTTTCTCTATCAATATCACTGGGGTTTCCATCTGTGATAATCACCAGGGCTTTCTGAGCGTTAGGATTGGCTCCAGACGACGCATCATTCAGGAGATTCTTTCTGGTGATGTAATAAATCATAAATAATGACATATGACCAGCTTTCAGTCTCCACATCAATGTGCTTCTGTAGTTTCTACACCAATGTGTTTAACAGACCAGAACAAAAGAGTAAAATGACAGAAAGAGACATTTTCTCTTTCAGTGTAAATTTAGTGAACATTGATAAACATATGAAGGTTTCACTCACAAGGTATGGCTGATTGCTTTGTGTGTGTTTGTGAGAGAATCCAGTTGTGGCTCTTTGTCGAGTTTGTGTTCAGCGGAGCCGTCATGATAGTCGTTGAAGTTAAACACAGTTCTGGGGTCTGTAGAAAACTGGACAGCAGCAAACTGACACACAGAAAGACAAACCACACACACACACAAAAATGCGCGCGCAATATGTCAAAAGAAAGAACAGAGCCTCTGCTTTTAAATAAACAAACAAAACGTTTTATTCTAGCTACATGCATTCTTTTTTCATCAACACTTAAATGTGGGTAACTTTCATAAAAAAGCAACAATTTGCACCAAACGTTGAAAAAAAAATCATGTTTTATTTTTAAATGACTTCAACATGCATAAGCAATGCATTTATCGCTTGTTTCTGCTTCTTCTCCTGTGTTTTGATCAGGAGATTCTGTACTCTTTCAGAAGATGTAATTTTGCCCCCTACCGTATAACACTGAAAACATGGAAAGCCAGAAAAGTCCATCAATGGCAGGGAAAGAGTTAATAGTGATGTATTGATTTACCTTTATGGATGAGTTTGAAAGTTTTCTCATAATATTTTTGATGAATCTTTTGTTCATATTAAACTGGGGTGTTTTCATACTGCTGGATCCATCAAAGAGAAACACCAGATTGACTTCTCTCTTCGTGCATTCTGCAGAAATATCACAAGATATGGACAAATTCTTTAGCAATCATACCATAAATTATCGACAAGATGGCCAATAAATCCATATATTTCCCAAATATTTAATGTAATATCTTTAATCATGTCTTTAGTCTTTCACCGTGTTGTCAGTAAACATCACTCCAACTGGGGCTACACGATTAATATTTTGAACGTGATAGCGATTTCGGCTTCTCTTGATTAATTAAAGATAAACATTGCTATATTATATAACAAATTATAAAGCACTTACCAAAACCTTCCATTACCAGAAGTCGTATTAATGGTAAGTATTGTTCAGTTTACTCTTATCAATACAATCGTTGCCAGTAATTTTTTTTTAATTAATTTCCCATTTGATGAAGCTATTATAGTTTCTTAAATTAAGTCCATGTACCACCTACTTTTAAAGATTGAAATATTTAAATTGCATTAAATGCTAAACGTGTTGATATCAGCTGTTTTCTGGTACTCGTCAAACCTTGGTAAGCGGCGGTAAAGTTTGAGACGGCCTGTAAACTGCTGTTGAACTGGTAGCAGACGCCATTCAGATACGAGTTTCCATCACATTCATGAGGAAGATACGGACTGCAGCTCTGAGAAAGAGACACAATCACATCTGAAACATCAGGAGGATCAATATAAACATTAAAATTAAAGGAATGACTTGCCCATCATTCTGTCATCATTTACTCTCCCTCTGTCAGGGGTTGCTGTGTGATTATCCAACGAACAAGATGAGTGACGTAGAATGAATAGAGACTTTTAATGATAAACATACACCACGCAACTAACATAATGTTAACATGAGACCATAAACTGAAGAAACCGAGGGCTTATATACATAGAGGATGATAATCAAAGAACAGCTATGGCAAGAAACTAAACAAGACAGAGAAACTACAGTAAATATGACTGTGACATGACTCCCCCCAACCCAAGACAGATAGCAGAGACGAGGCAGAGGAACTGGATGGATTTGACAGTGGGAGAGGAAGGCTGGGCAGGACCATCCACAATGAAGGACACTTGCTGCTGGACGACAAAGATGACTTTGAACTGGGCTTAACTAGCAATGACTTAGAAGACTTGGTACTGGACTTATCCAGCAATAACTGAGACAACTTGGGGCCAGCAGTGACTGTAGCGTAGCAAACACCTCCTCATTCAGCTCATTACATAATAACTCCTCTGGAACCCAGCTCATAGTACTAACCTCAGCAACGGAAGTGTAGGTAGAGCTCCAATTCATGCCGACAAACTCCACTAATACACCCTCAACGACACTGATGCTGGCTAACACACCTGGACAGAATCTGCGTTGGGCTCAGGACGAAAACAGCCTCTGACGTCGTTCTGTCTCTAATTTCATGGAGGGCTTGGGCTCTGAGTCAGTGGTGGGCTCTGGCCCTTGCTCTGCTGGTTGGGCTCTGGGTCCAGACTCCACATACTCGGCGAATCTCCCTAGAGGACCATCCACGGGCAGGCGGGACAGCGAGTGAGGAACATCAGATCGATAAAGTCCTCATGTGATCCTCGAGGGAGCGATTTCCTGCTCTAGCAGAAGCAATCCCTGCTGGGATTTACATTATAAATGTAGCCGTTTAAATCTTGTCTGAGGTGATAATCCAGCTACGAGTTGAAATTAAACTACCAATGAACTACCAAATACCAATGAAACTTATGACCAAAAACTAAACAAGACAGAGAAAATAAACATGACTGTGACACCCTTATG
>JAGHMJ010000797.1:85000-87500 GCA_018749465.1 Paracanthobrama guichenoti
TTAAAAGGAGTGATGAGATACTTAGCAGACTATCATCACTCAATGGCTGGTTGTCTAAGTGGTGTCCGCAAAATAACATAGGGTTCATAGACAATTGGAAAAGCTTTTGGGGCAGACCTGACCTGTTGAAGAGGGACGGCATCCATCCTTCTTGGAGTGGTGCCGCTCTTCTCTCTAGTAATTTGGCATATAGTCTTAAAGCTAAACCTTGACTAACTGGGGCCCAGGCCAGGAAGCAGACGGACTGGCTTACCCGACTGTCTGCTAGCTGTCTCCCGTTACAGAAGTCAGATAAATCCCAACACATAGAGACTCTTTCACATAGATATTATCACATAGAGACTGTGTCTGTTCCCCGAATTAGTAAATACAAAAACCATCAAGACCATTCAACAGTAAAAACTTAATTGATGTCCAACAAATAAACAACAGATATAATACAGATGATCAAATGATAAAGCTTGGGCTGCTGAATATTCAATCCCTTTCCCCAAAAGCACTTATTGTTAATGATATGATTACAGATAATAATCTAGATGTGCTGTGTTTGACAGAATCCTGGCTAAAACCTGACGACTACATTACTTTAAATGAGTCCACCCCACAAGATTTTTGTTATAAACACAAGCCGCGTCAGAAAGGTAAAGGGGGAGGGGTTGCTGTAAAATGCTGGGGTTGTAGCATTTAGAGACATTCTAAACTCTATTGGAGTAAGGCAACATGTCTCAGGACCCACTCATCGCCTTAATCATACTCTAGACCTAATATTGTGACATGGAATAAATGTTGATACCGTTGAAATTCTGCAGCAGAGCGATGACATCTCAGATCATTACCTAGTATCATGTATACTTAATTTAGCTAAGGCTGCAAAGCTGTCCCCTCGCTTCAAATATGGCAGAACTATCACTACCGCCACTAAAGATTGCTTTTTAAATAATCTTCCTCATCAGTTTCATCTCCTCAGCATCCCAGATAGCCTAGAGGAACTCGATTTTGCAACAGAAACTATTGACTCTCTTTTTTCCAGCACTTTAGACACAGTTGCTCCCTGGCGCTTAAAGAAGATTAAATAAAATAGTCCAACGCCGTGGTACAACGAGCACACCTGGGCCCTTAAAACAGCAGCCAGAAAAATGGAGCGCAGCTGGAAGAAAACAAAACTAGAGGTTTTTCGTAATTCATGGAAAGAGAGCATGATCGCATACAGAAAGGCCGTAAAAACTGCTAGATCTGCTTATTTCTCGACTCTCTTAGAAGAAAACAAACACAACCCTAGGTATTTATTTGATACAGTGGCTAAGTTAACAAAAAATAAAGCTTCTACTTCTGATGGTTGTAAACAGCACAGCAGTAATGACTTTATGAACTTCTTTACGTGTAAGATCGTTAATATTAGGAAGAAAATTATAACCATGCAGCCGTCTATTACAGTGTCACATCAGACAGAGGATTGTTGTGTCACTGAGAAAAAATTACACTCATTCACTGCTATAGGAGAGGAAGAATTGGCTAAACTCGTTAAATCATCTAAATCAACAACATGTATGCTCGACCCTACACCGACTAGGCTATTAAAAGAGATGCTACCAGAGGTCATAGATCCTCTTCTTAATATCATTAACTCATCTTTGTTATTAGGATATGTACCGAAAACTTTTAAGTTGGCTATTATCAAACCACTTATTAAAAAACCTCAACTTGATCCTACAGAATTAGTCAATTACAGGCCGCTCTCAAATCTACCCTTCCTGTCAAAAATGCTGGAAAAGGCAGTGTCTTCACAATTATGCTCCTTTTAGAAAGAAATGGTATCTGTGAGGATTTCCAGTCAGGATTTAGACCGTATCATAGTACTGAGACTGCTCTCATCAGAGTTACAAATGATTTACTCTTATCATCCGATCGTGGTTGTATCTCTCTATTAGTGTTACTCGATCTTAGCGCTGCATTCGATACTATCGACCACAACATTCTTTTGAATAGACTCGAAAATTACATTGGCATTAGTGGAACTGCATTAGCATGGCTTAAATCAGACTTATCTGACCGTTATCAGTTTGTAGCAGTAAATGAAGAGATGTCACACCGATCACAAGTTCAGTATGGAGTACCGCAGGGCTCGGTGCTAGGACCGTTGCTCTTCACCCTGTACATGCTACCACTAGGAGATATCATTAGGAAGCATGGCATTAGTTTTCACTGTTATGCTGACGATACTCAGCTCTATATTTCTTCACGCCCTGACGAAACTTACCAATTCACAAGATTAACAGAATGCATAGCTGATATAAAACATTGGATGTCTAGTAATTTCCTGCAACTTAATTCAGAAAAAACTGAATTTTTAATTATTGGACAAAAAAACTCTGCAAGTAGTAACCTAGAATACTGTCTAACACTCGATGGCTGCTCTGTCAAGTCCTCGTCGTCAGTTAGAAACCTGGGTGTGCTCTTTGATACCAATCTCTCATTTGAAAGCCACGTTTCTAACATCTGT
>JAGHMJ010000797.1:92500-135000 GCA_018749465.1 Paracanthobrama guichenoti
TAAACGGGTCTGGATCAATGGATTAAAAAACAATGGTTCCTCTGGAGTCCAGAGTCCTTGCTCATCAATGTCTCGTTTCACTTTAAAAACAGTTCTCCGTGTTTGCAACAGAGATTTATAAAACGGTGGAAGCTCTGACAGGCTTACTTCCTCCAATTTTATTAAAAACAAGTGTTTGTCAAGACCAAGTCCTCCTGCTTGTTTCAGCAAAGCACTTGCAGTTTTGGCCCATATCACGTCTCTGTAGAGAAGTCTCTGTGCAGACTGTAATCTGAAGGCTCGGATCCGACTCTTCACATCCACCAAGCCTTGACCGCCCTCTTGGACAGGAAGATACAGAGCGGCTGCACGGATCCAGTGCTGTCCACTCCAGAAGAAGTTGACCAGTGTCCTTTGTATGTTTAAAATGAGTCCTTCAGGTGGCTCCATGACTGCAGTCCTGTGCCACAGCATCGATGCAGTGAGATTATTGATGACCAGGACTCTCCCCCTGTAGGATACTTGTGGCAATATCCATTTCCACTTTGTCAGTTTGGCAGACACCTTCTCCAGCAGACCCTCCCAATTTTTTCTTTGAAACTGCTCATTACCTAAAAAAACACCTAAAGCTTTAAAACCATCTTGTCTCCAGCGTAACCCACCCGGGAGTTGAGGAAACCCTGTGCCTTCCCACCCACCAACAATAAAACCTTCACTTTTCGACCAGTTGACTCTTGCAGAGGAAGCTCTTTCATACAGTCCAAGAGTTTGATTTAAAATTGTGATGTCATCCTGATTTGGGGGGAGAGGGGGGGTGAGAGAGAGAGAGAGAGAGAGAGAGAGAGAGAGAGAGAGACAGGAGAGAGAGAGAGAGAGAGAGAGAGAGAGGAGGAGAGGAGAGACAGGAGAGAGAGAGAGAGAGAGAGAGAGAGAGAGAGAGAGAGAGAGAGAGAGAGAGAGAGAGAGAGAGAGACAGAGAGAGAGAGAGACACACAAAGAGAGAGAGAGAGAGAGAGAGAGAGAGAGAGAGAGAGAGAGAGAGAGAGACCACAGTGTGACGGGACAAACCCAAACCACAACACAGTTAGATGATGAACAATGATAGTCAGCAGAAAGTCCATGACAGAGAGTGTGTGTGACGGTGATACCTGACCAGAGCAGCGGTCTGCAGGACTGAAGATCTACAGTGCAGCTGTACATTTCACCGCTTGAGTTTCCTTTTAATGGGGCTCCAACGATGATCCTGTCCAAAACACCCACACAATCAATCAATCAGAAAACACCTAGCAACCATGTACAACACCCTAGCAACCAGTGTGTGTGTGTGTGATTCACTCACTGTTTCCTGTTTTCAAACTCTGACTGATAAACGCTATAACCAAAGAAATCTTCTGCCGTGCCGTTAAATCTCAGTGGCTGTTCAGTGTCGATATTTAAGGCCTCTGAAAGAGATGCTGGAGAAGCGAGAGAGACATCAGGAGACGTTTGTGAGTCTCTATTAAAGATGCATTAATCCTCTCTGCAGTCCGGATCGTCCGTTAGTCTCTGATGTCTGGTTTGGTAGCGGAGCATCAGCAGCACCAGTGGAAGGTTGAACCTCCTCAGAAGCTCCAGCTCTGGAGTCTCTGTGATTGAGCCACTACTCTTCCATCTCTCCGGACCTGAAGTGGCTCAATCACAGAGACTCTAGAGCTGGTTTATCTTGAAGACCCCAATCATCTGCAGTGTCCAGCTGCAGTTTATGACCAGGGTTAGGGTTAGGCCTTCAGATCTATTCTGCTTCTGGAAATTCAGTCTGTATCTAACAGACATCTGTGTGTGTGTGTGTGTGTGTGTGTGTGCCTACTTAATCATATTTGAATGACACATTGGAGCTAAACCTGACAAAACCTCCATTTAAGTACATCCTCATTTGTAAAAACTGTATTTTAATAAACAAATATTGTACAAATACCAAAGGTTGTACTATGGCTTACACATAAAACATTATCAATCTCTATTATTCAAATCAGTAAATGATTGTTAGGCTGCATTAACTAGGTCAGCCGGAACCGGGAACACTTCCCATAACACCTGATGTACTCGTTACATCATAAGAAGAATGGCATCTACGCTAATGTTAGTCTCTCTGTTTATCCCGAGGTTTACTGCAGTCAGCCGGAACCGGGCCGTATCCAGATCAGATGGTGGACCAGCGCCTGGACATGACCAACTCATCCCTGAAGTGTCTGCAGAGAGCATGTCAAATAAACTCCCCCCGTAAATGCTGCATCGACACGACATCCTCATTAAACCCGTCTCCGGCGTGATGACTCCAATCTTTCGAATAATCTTACGAATATCTATTTACCTAATATGACTTAAGACCTGCTATGTTGGCAGAATTATAATCATACACTGTTTGTTCGTCGGCCAGAGGAGAACTGGCACCCCGACTGAGCCTGGTTTCTCCCAAGGTTTTTTTCTCCATTCTGACCCTGAAGGAGTTTTGGTTCCTTGCCACCGTTGCCTCTGGCTTTTGGCTTGCTCAGTTGGGGACTCCTAAATCTCATCTATATTCCCGATCTGCCCGCATTGACACTATATGATACTGAAATTAGCTGGATAACATCACCGTTTCACCAGAACGGCTGTACAAATTCTGTTGCATTATTTTCCTGTTAACAATGTGAAGCTGCTTTGAAACAATTGGACTTGTTAAAAGCTCTGTATAAATAAAGGTGATTTGATTTGATTTGATTCATTGTTTGAGTTTTGTCAAGTTAGGGTTATGTTCAGGTTCAAGTCTACTCTGGTTTAAGTCATGTTTTAGTTTGTTTTGTATTTGTTCACATTTGGTTAGTAAAACGTCACCAAACTTGCCTTCGATGGACTTTTTTTGTGTATGTCTTGTAATAGTGCAAAAAAACATCAGTCTAACAATAAACAGACCCACTAATATCACATTTATTAATTTCTCTTCTTTTAAAAATATCAATATTCAGAATAACAAGACACAGACCAGGGGGGTATTCCAGAAAGCAGGTTATTTGACATACCCGGGTATGTTTAAGAGTAAATTAGCGGATAACCTCAACTTTCGGTTCCAAAAACGGAGGTAACTTTCAGAGTATATAAGTAACCATGGCAACTCACTCTCTGAACATAACCTGCTCCGGCGTGGCTCATGATCCAGGGTTAGTTTGCTAAAGAGGTATTCAGATGTGTGTTATATAATTAATATAGTTATATTAATATAACCAAATTTGTTTCAGTTATATAATATAAAGTTACTGCACAACCACCAAATGTGCACTAAGTAGTTTATGTAACTCGCCATTAAACAAATGAAGAAGAGGAAGTAGAATGGCATGCTCTTTCTTAACGTCTGTTTCCATGGTGAATCATCGATTCGTCGCTCTGTTGAGAATGTCTTGTGTGTTAACTGGGAACTTACTCTGAGTTGTCTGAACTTACTCCCGGACTCGTTTTTGGAACCAGCATAGCTCGAGTAAGGAAGGTTTGGGTTAATCGACCGAGAGTTCAGGGTATATGTGACGGTAAGTTAACCTTGCTTTCTGGAATACCCCCCAGCTATTAACACAGTTAATACAACTTCAGCTATTAACTGAAGATCATTAAACTGAACACACGACAAGCCTCAAGAAAACATTATCATACATTAAAGATCATTAACAATTAAGTAATCTTCAGATCCATTCAAACAAACATTTTCACCTTTTGGTGTGCTGAAAATAAAGTGTGGTTTTATTGGTCAGTATTTGGTGGTTCAGGGCTGGGATTCGTCTTGGTCACTTCCTTCTTTTTCTCTGCGCTGTCATTCTCACTGACTCCTCCATTTTCTTGAGCATTCGTGTTTATGAGAGGAGAGTCTTCAACCACAGTTACATTTTCATCCTCTTGGGGAAAATCTACAGGGTACTTTCGTTTAAAAAACCCACACCACACACACACACACACACACACACGTAAAGACTGGCTTGAGAATTTGAGATTTGAATGATGACATCAGGTGTGAGGCGATTTGATTGGTTCTTACCTTCAGCAGCAGGATCAATATGATAATGAGCAGGATGAACCCGCCCCCTGCGCCAGTGCCGACGATCAGCATTTTACTGGGTGGAACGACAAACTCCACCCTCACTGTAATCTGAGAGGAACAGAGAGAAACTTATCAAATGTTGATCATCTTTAACTGATGGATGAAGGAGTGAGATGTGGGTACCTGTGATTTGTGAGGGTCGTCCTGCAGAGTGAAGAAGAAATAGTTAGAAATATGACAGACCAGTGTCTGTATCTGTAACACTGTAACAGTGACGTCAGTCATAAACTCAAGAGCTGCAGGTCTGCGGTGTGAATGCAGACCGACAGCTGCTCGCCTGTAGATGGCAGCACAAGCTCAACATCAATTATGGCAAAGGTACAGATTTCATTGGCTCGTCACCTTCAGGCCGGTTGACATCTGGTTGTAGCGGCTCCTGTTGTAGTGGAGCTCAGCGCTGATGTTGAGGATAAAATCCTCTCTGAACTCGTGGAAGGAGTGTTTCTACAGCAGCAGAAACAGAGTCTGGTTTTAGAGTTATTCCATCTTAAACTCGCGTTTGTTTGTCTGTGTTTGTTACTCACGCCCTCGTATTCCTTCACGTTCTGGAGAGCTGCGAGTGACGTCAGGATGAAGTGAACTTCTGAAGATTTCTTCAGATCAAACGGAGCACACTCAAACTTCCCGCAGTGATCCTGAAACTGCCACCAATAAACCAGAAAATCAGATGAACTAAACAGATATGAAGTCAGTATGAAGACTGGAGATGTGTTTACTGTGACTGCTCGGCAGAAGAAAGAAAGTCATACAGGTTTGAATGACAAAAGAGCCAGTAAATGATGACAGAATGATCATGTTTTGGTGAACGATCCCTTTAACAGCAGGTGTAAAAGGGTCTATGATCTCTTACCTCTCGTTTGCACGGCACTGAGTTCTGTAGAGAAGAACAGAAGATGTTAATGTTAACACATGCTGGGGTGATGGTATGAGCTGATGAATGAGTGACGCACCTCCTGCATACTGAACTTCAGATGGGTTAAAATCAGGTGTGTAGTTTGACAGGGCAGGCTGAGCTTGAGCGACACCGGCAGACCTTTAACACCCACATTCTTCACCTGTGAACACAAACACACAGACACACAGCAATCTGATCACGTCAAGCCCAAAGACAGCACAATGAAGCTGCAGATGTGGGTTTGACTCTCTGACCTTGTAGATGATGTTGAGAGGTTTTGGACCTCTGTCCTCCAGAGAGAAGTTCACATACGTTTGATCCGCTCTGACAAACACACAATAACTTCTCAGTCAATCATATGATTTTCTGTCATTTTAATATAATGTTAACTGCTGATAATACAACTGGTAATGACGAGTGAGAGGAAGACAGAACATTTAGAAAGACATTTAGATGTTGAGTTTTCAATCATTCAGAGATGAAGAACAGATCAAAGAAGTTAAATAAATGTGCTCACGGACTGATCGCCAGATCAACGGCGAACTGAACCGGGATGCTTTTCCTCACCACCGTATCGCTGATGTTTCCATTGTTATCACTGTGAACAAACATACAGAATTTACTCATGAATGAACATGAAGTCAATATTCTTAACCTTTATAGCCTGGATCGTGAGCCCAATCTCTGTTGAACATTACTGATATGAAACAGTCTTGAAAGCAAACAAATTCAGCCTCATCCACCTGTTAGTGGTGATCATCATCTCCATCCTGTCGGCCCAGTCGTAATCCCATTTCACCACACGAAAGGTTGCCAGAAACAGAGTCTAGAAGACAGTAGAAATCACAGATGATGGTAGCATTGCCAAGAGAATGATTGAAAAAATATATACATTTAACTTATTATACCTCACATATTTAGCCTCTAGGTAAAGTTCATTTGTGGGTTAAACTGAAATGATGTCATGATGACATACAATATTGCACACCCTCAAGTTCAGCACCGAAAATTGTGGCTCCACTGGACGCTCATCACATGCCCTTGACTGTCCGGCACAGGGACAAACATATCGACACTGTCAAAAGCTGAGCCACTCCAGTTCAAGCTCCTATTCAACGAAACCCACGTGCTAACGCTACAACCCCTGCTATTATCCATTCAATCAACACCGATTCAGCAGGGGTTTCTACAGACTCTTGTATTCCCCTGCTACTGGACACAGGGGCTAAAGTCTCACTACTCAATATGGCCACTTACAAATGTTTTCTGACACACTTGCCCCTTCAGCTGCCCTCTCTGTTTGGATATGGAAGTTCTGCGATCAGCGTTATTGGTCTTATACATGTGCCTGTCCAGTATGGAAATAAGGCTCTGTCCAACTTCCCATTTCACATTACGCACCATGGCAGCAACATCTTCAAACTGGACCTATTTATGAGTCTGGATTTTTCTCTGCTGGACAACAAGGGGGCTCAAATTCTGACTGTCAGCTGTACCTGGTAACTAGAATGGTCAACACTATTTGAAGGCTTTGGGTTCTTAGCTGCATTCACACACAAACCTCTCTTGTATCCCATGGTGAAATTGCCATTCCACTGGCATTGCGTGAGGAAGTCACAGCAGAACTCGGCATACTGCAAACAGAGGGCATCATCCCCATGGATGTCTAATTTTATGGTAGCTAAGGAAAAATCTGGCAGCCTGAGTTTTTGTGTGGATTAATCCCAGATCGCTAACCTCTGCTGACAATCAAAGAGCTGATTACACACTTTTATGGCTCAACTATTTTTTTCCAAACTTGACCTATGCCAAGGTTATCTCCAGGTCCATCTTCACCCAGACAGCAGAAATCTTACTGCATTTGTTATGCATGCTGGCTATTTCTGTTACACGAGGATGCCCTTTGGGCTCAGTTCGGCCCCTAGCTGTTTCCAAAAACTTAAGGGCCACTTTTGCTGCCCTCAGTCAACATAAACTCCAATATTAAGGCTATACATCAGGTGCCAGGTGCGAGCATTGGCATGCCTACCTTTATGGACGAAAATGCACCCTTCAAACCAACCACCAAGTCCTCACTGCATTTATGTCTCCTTCTGGTTCTGGCCACAAACCCCTGTGCATGTACCACTGGACTGACCATCTCAAGCAGTATGACTTTACGATACAGTACACATCAGGGAGAGATAATGTATAGCCGATTTGCTGTCCCATTCTGTGTCATCACCCATTGCCTCCTGTCATGTGGTCGAGGACAAGGATCTTATTCATCTTATGCATGCACCCCTTGTGGCTTTTGTTTCCTTGGAGGAACTCACAGAGGAGTCAGCTGCTGATTCCACCCTCTCCGCTCTCTGCAGGTACACTATATTGCCAAAAGTTTTGGGACATCTCCCTTTACATGCACATGAACTTTAATGCCATCCCATACTTAATCCGTAGGATTTAATATGGAGTCGGCCCACCCTTTGCAGCTATAACAGCTTCAACTCTTCTGGGGAGGCTTTCCACAAGGTTTAGGAGTGTGTTTATGGGAATTTTTGACCATTCTTCTAGAAGAGCATTTGTGAGGTCAGGCACTGACGTTGGACGAGAAGGCCTGGCTCCAGTCTCCGCTCTAATTCATCCCAAAGGTGTTCTATCGGGATGAGGTCAGGACTCTGTGCAGGCCAGTCAAGCTCCTCCACACCAAACTCGCTCATCCATGTCTTTATGGACCGACGCTTTGAGCACTGGAGCGCATTCATGTTGGGACAGGAAGGGGCCGTCCCCAAACTGTTCCCAAAAGGTTGGGAGCATGAAATTGTCCAAAATGTCTTGGTATGCTGAAGCATTAAGAGTTCCTTTCACTGGAACTAAGGGGCCAAGCCCAACCCCTGAAAAACAAATCCATGCCATTTTACGTGGAGTTGCTGTTGTTCCCAATCGCTTCCACTTTGTTATAATCCCACTAACAGTTGAGCGTGGAATATTTAGTAGTGAGGAAATGTCAGGAATGGACTTATTGCACAGGTGGCAACCTATCAACGGTACCACGCTTGAGTTCACTGAGCTCCTGAGAGCGACCCATTCTTTCACAAATGTGTGTAGAAGCGTCTGCATGCCTAGTGCTTGATTTATACACCTGTGGCCATGAAGGGATTGAACACCTGAACTCAGGGATTTGGAGGGGCGGCCCAATACTTTTGTCAATATAGTGCATGTCCTAAATGGCTGGCCAGCTCAAGTCACAAAAGATGTCCAGCTGTATGCCAGAGCGAAACATGAATTGTCATGCTGGAATGATACATGTTTGGCCCAAGGACACTGTGTCATTATTCCTGCTAAGCTCAGAGGACGACTGCTGGTCATGGTGCATGAGGGCCATCTCGGCAGAGTTAAACTGAAGCAGTGTTGTAGGGATCTTGTATAGCAGCCAGGGTTTCACCAGACAAAATCATCAGCAAAACTGATGCTGGGACGAGAACTGGAGTTACCCCTACACAGACTTCTCCCTTCTACTCACGGTGAAAGCCCTGGTGTGAAAGCCAGGGTGCACGGCCAACAGCTCAAAGCACAGGACAGATACAGTGCAAAGAAAAAGGCCTGTCTGTCTGTGAGTCTTACTCTGGTGCTGCTGCGGTACACTGGGAGATTGATACTGCAGGTGGTTCTGTTTGTAGCACCGTTGTCACGATCACCACAGCTGCTTCGAGTCTGGCTGGGCTGTTTGTTGAACACACACACACGAACACACACATTTATAGAAGCATTAAATGCCAATTCACACAGACTGACACCGACCAACATGGACAATCACCAGACTACAGTACATCAATTTTAGACCTGCAAAACTGGACAAAGTGTCTGTAGCCGTTGGACAACGTCTGTCGGTACAGTATGAATTGGCCTTAAAACAACACAACATTAATACATTAAAGTTATTTAAACTTATATTTATAAAATTATTCTGTAACACTTTATTTTAAGGTGATGTAGTTACTGTTAGTACTATAGTAAGTACATGTAACGTAACAGTTTTCCTGTTACTGCTAGCTTCTCAGTGCAGCAGTGTTATTATTCACCTGAGCATTAGAGGGCGCTCTGGTTAACTGCTAGGGCTTACCTATTTAACTGAACAGAGAAGGAGAAACAATAGGAAGCTGATTCTCTACCTTCATGGAGATGCTTACCTCATGGTCTTTACCCTGGTTGAGCAACTCTGTAGTTCTAAGCTCATCTGTAAGTAATTGTTCTTCTTTCTTTTCCAGTCGTTGTTTGTAGTATATGGTTATGGTTATGGTTATGGTTTGTTTGAATGTTTCTACAGGGGGTTTGTGTTCTGGGTATATATGGAGTACTTGGTGGATTATACAACTGAGAAGATGGAACTAAGAGAATTGATTTCCATCTACTATTTGACTGTTAACTGGCGTTAAACTAAAGCTACATTTCAAACATTGAGGCCCTCCTTCAAGATGAATTTGGTGGTGGAACCATCCTGACCTTTAAGTCCTGTTTTCTCAAATGTATACTTCAATTGAACAAAGACTGAGCAAAGCGTATGGTCCTAACTGATCCTAAGTGAAAGACTGTGATTTGGGGTGCTGGACTGTTTATTATTCTCTGTTTCTAACTGGTTGACCATCAGAGATTTGTATTCTGTTAAATCTGTGTTCTATGTAATTATACTTAATACATCTGACTCATGAGCAAAAGTGGTCTGTGTGGTCCCTCATGTAATACTTAAACTAAAGTTAAAGGGATAGGTGTCGCAACATGTAACTACGTCACCTTAAAATAAAGTGTTACTGAAGAATTTATAGTAAGTACATGTAGTTAACTAATTTTACTCAGTACATGTCTGAGTAAGTACAGTGTAACTACGTCACCTTAAAATAATGTGTAACCAATTTTTATCTTTGATTCTTTGACATATCTTTATCGAAAAATGAAATGGAATATCTCAGATTGAGATTTGGCACCATTTCAGTTTATAAATTGGAATTCAAATTCTCGATTCGATACTGAATGACACAGCTCTGTGTAATAGTGTTTTACTGGAAATTAAATACATTTTTTGCAGTATATGCAAGCCATACTTATATTAAAAAGTGAGAAGAGTAACTTCAGTAGCAGAATGAAATCTGGTTAATTGTCTTGTCTATTGAGAGTTTATCAGTCCACACATGTATAGAGGGTATATTTCAGCTGATATTTTGATTTTAATGCCAAAACCATGTTTGTTTGTTTGTTTAGTTTTTGACAGTCCTTAGTTTGACATGCGGACAGCGGTACCTTAACAGCGTCAAATCTTGAGAGCGAGAGTCCTTCTGGGTAGTGCAGCACTATGCTGGTGTTGAAGGAGTCGTCGCCTGGGTTGTCCAGCGATACGTTGACAGTGAAATGAGCTTGATTCACCACCAATAATGTGTCGTTCCTGCAGAACAAACCGAACACACAATCTTCATCACATCCTCAAGTTTAATTTCAACAGACAAAACAAAAGCCGTTTCAAATTCAGAAGCATTTACAATCATATTTCATGTTAATATAATTGGATCATTTTATTTATTGGTTATTTCTCACATAAAATTGAAGTTCAGCTTCAGATCGGCCACACAGCTGTTTGAATTACAATTCCTTTGAAACGGCACCTAGTCACATACAAAACAGAAACTTTTATTGAGCTTTTGAATATTGCAGAAACGTTATACAGTGAAGCTGAAGGATCTTAAGACTTGACTGATATTGATCTGACATTTCTAGACAGAGAGAGAGACATGAATTTATCAAACCTAGAGAGTATAAACAGATATGTCTGAAGCTGAAGCCCACCTCAACAAACTCCTCCTTCCTGCTGTAGATGTCAAGAATAGCCACGGAGTTTCCAGAAAACATCTCAGTTTGTGAGAAATTCATTCGTATCTTCAGAGGAGACACAGTGTCTGCAATGCAACGCTAAAACAAACACAATATTTGCTGTTAAACTGAAGCTGCTGCGATTGGCTGAAGTGGTGATAGACGAAACGTACCAGCATGAAGACGGGGAAGCTGAAACAGGAGATCCCAGAATCCAGCAGGACAAACTGCTGCAGAGTCCTGGACGACGAATCACTCTGATTGAAGAATCCTCGATTCATTCCTCTCATCACGTCCACATTCAGGTTCAGAGAAACATTCAGTTTCTTCTCGAGATATCCTGAGAGACATGAGAGGGTAAGACAGCGAGGCCATGCTCTTCATGTGACAGAGACTCTTTGAGATGTTATTGACGTTACCACTGCTACTGGTCTGCTCAGTCACCGTGAAACACGAAGTGAGATTAAACGCATTAAACGCTTTGACATTCGGGCATTCAAAGTAGATCAGATTGATTTCATTGGGACTGAAGCTGAGCTGCACAGATACAGACATCACAGGCCGAGCCCTGTGAAGAGAGAGAAAAGAGTAAATAGCCAATGATACAGCGAGACTAACCGGGCCTGGAAAAATTTACCAACTCAAACTGATAGTTAGTTTGCTAAAATCATTGCATTTAATCTCCAAACTAAAGGTTAAATTAAAAACGGGCCACTGAAGTGACTGTACTCAAACAAAGCCAGAGTTCATAAATGAGCCCTGGTGTTGAGACTGTAAGGTAATCTTCACATTATTTAGTAAATGTGTTGTGAAATGTCCTACTTGAGCAGCACAATCCCTCCTTTTGCTCCGATCACGATATCTGTCAGATTATCATCGCTCATGTCCATCTGACCAGACAGAGACACTCCAAAGTGCTGCAGAACGGGGAGAACCGACTGCGCTGGGATCCGCTACACACACACACACACACACACACACACACTGAGTGCACTCAGACTTAAGCCCAAAGTATACTTCAGTTTTAACATGTACTCTAGGGCAGTGATCCCCAAGCCCTGTCCTGGATTTACCCAAGCACTGCACATTTTAGGTGTCCCTATGATTCAAACACACCTGATTCAACTCATGAGTAAACACTCCAAGGCCTTAGATGGGTGTATCAGATAAGAGAGACATCAAAAATGTGCAGTGTTGTGGGTACTCTAGGACCATGGTTGGGAACCACTGCTCTAAAAATTGTCTTTCTGGGGATTTCCTGCAGATTTTAGCTTCCACTTGCCTCAACGTGCCTGGAAAGTTCTAGAACGTCAAGTAAGACCTTGATTAGCTGGTTTAGGCGTGTTTATCTTGGGTTGAAGCTAAATTCTGGAGGGCAGTGTCCCTCCAGGAGCAGGATTAGACATCCATGCTATAGGGTAGATTTCCTCAAATCCGGTCCTGGAGGGCCACTGTCCTGCAGAGTTAGCTCCTTGATTAGCTTGTTCAGGTGTGTTTGATCATGGTTGAAGCTAAACTCTGCAGGGCATTGGCCCTCCAGGGCAAGATTTGAGAAACCCTGCTCTAGGGTATCGCTCAGTATCACTGTACCCGTTTATCCTGCAGTGTCTGTTTATCTGTCAACATTCAACCTGTCTGGGATTGTGGGTTAAACTGGGCAGAAACACAGTGTTTGGGATTGAGGGAACTAAAGCAAACTCTCACCTGAGGCGGGTGTTCAAGGTTTATGCCATGTGTCCTGTCGCCCAGGTAGATGTAGACGACTCCCTCCCCTTCGTTCTCAAGCGGCGCCCCGACTGCCACATCTGACAGGCTGTCTCCATTCAGGTCCTTTAGTGAAGCCAAAGATGCCGCAAATCTGCCAGTGTTTGACTGATTCAGCATCTTCTGAAAATACTGCACAGAGAGAAAGAGAACAGAATCTTTATTCATCAGCACATGACCAGCAACAATACAATGCATTTCCATGACTTTCATGTGATAGAACGGCATCAGGAACCTATTACAATGACATTCCCAATGAGTAACTTAATGGTGATTACTAGCAACCTTCCAGTCACAGGCCCTGAACATGTTTCTGTACTTATTAATGGAGAATGTTGTGAATCTGTCCATACCTCCCCTGATAAAGTGTAGACGTATAGCCTCCCTTCTGTCCTCGGCTGAGACTGGTGAAATAACGGAGCTCCGACCAGAAGGAAATCTGAGTCTCCATCCGAGTCCACATCCAACAGACTCAGAGACGCTCCAAAATACGATCCAATCTGATGACAAAAATGTATCAAAATGAATGTAATTGCATTCTAGCATATGATCTATATTGTCTGTTCACTGAAAAAAAGAAATATGAAACATGTTGCTAGGGGGTGGTTACTAGGGTGTTGCTAGGTGGTTGCTAGGCAGGTACTGAGTGGTTGATAGGTGGCCGCTGAGGTTTTTTAGATGGTTGCAATGGTTTTGCAAGAGTGTTTCTAAGTGGTTGCTTCTTGGAGGACTGTAGGATTTGGGAAGCCCTGCTCCCGCCAGTGGAGAGTGTTAACATCATGTCAGAGTGTTTTTCTTCACTAACTTGTTCTCCGGTGATGTTCCTCGTCACCATCCATGTGCTTTCATTCTTGGTGAAGAGGGTCACCAGACCCTTGTGCCCGGCCCGTGGCGCCCCAGAGAACAGAAGAGAGACGCCACCTCTCATTCCCAGAACAGCAGAGTAACCTGAACATCATCGGCATCATTAAAACATTCACAGACCCTTCACATCAGACACGGAAGGAACAGCTTCAACATACCCATGTACGAGTCTTTACTGACAGCTGGATCCTTAATCTCTGTCTCTTTGAATCCAGATCCTGATCCTGTCACTTCATACAGGGATCCACGCCAGTCATTAGATCCAACCGAGCCCACAATCACAGAGTCCTGAAACAAGCGCAGCAGTCTTAGCTTCAGTCACAGCACATTGACATGTTACATACAATATTTCTAAATACAGCTCTTATGATCTGATTGGCTTTATGCAATTTCCAGTAGTTTGTGTGTGCAGGTTTAAATTTGTGACATTTGTGAGGTTAGTGGCATTGAGTCTTTAGTTTTTTATGTTTAGCAGCAAATAAACCAGATCAGTGCTGCTCTGGTTTTACTTCAGGACCCTGATTTTACATTAAGTGTCGACCCATTAGTGATCATTGTATTGTAAATCTAAACAAAAATGTTTGTTAAACATATATGTGACCCTGGAGCACAAAACCAGTCATAAGTCTCACGGGTATATCTGTGGCAATAGCCAACAATACATTGTATGGGTCAAAATTCAATACACATTTTATTTTATGCCAAAAATCATTAGGATATTAAGTAAATATCATGTTTCATAAAGATATTTTGTAAATATCCTACTGTAATAATAATACATGTTTATATATTTAGTGATATGCATTGCTAAGGACTTCATTTGGACAACTTTAAAGGCAAGGCAAGTTTATTTATATACAGAGGTGTCAAGTAACAAAGTACAAATACTTCGTTACCTTAAGTAGAAATTTTGGGTATTTCACGCAATTTAAAAATAGCTATTTCAGTTCGGCTTGTTTAAAAAAAAAAAAAACACACAAAAAAAACTACCCAGATAAATCACGTCATCTGTGAATTTGATTGTGGTTGGATGAGAAGTATAAACGTAAACCATTCCGACACCCTATTGGTTTGTACGTGATCCATCGCACCTGCACAACAGTGTTGCCAGATTGGGTGGCCCGCCGATGAGCACGCACCTTCAGCCAATCAGCGATCAGCAGGCAGACGCGCTTATTCATGACTGACAGCCAGGTTTTAGCTCTAACTCATAGCTGTAACGTTATATTTATGTGATCGCTATGCCAGTGGCATACATATACAGTAAGCTGTATCTACAGTAAAGAGTGGGAGAGTGACCCAACTCTTAAACGTGGATTACACCTGTGACTTGAAGACTCTTTATAAATATAACCATGACTCCTGTCCATCGTCATATACACACTCAGGACATCTGCAGCTAGCAACCCCGACAGCTGCTGAAAGAGGTTTGAATCAACAATTCATCAGTTTTGACTGGGCTAAGTGAGTGTTTCTATGTACTTCACGAAAGACGTACTGCAATTTCGTCAGAGCAAAGCGCAACACAAAGGTAAACGCCTTGTTATTTTTTTGCTGTTTACTTGAGTCAATTTTTTGGGTAACTTATACTTTTAGAGTATTTTTAAAGATGGGTACTTTTACTCAAGTACATTTCTTGTGAAAAAAATTTACTTTTACTTTGTGTGGCGTTTGTACATTTGGTGGCGTTCCTCCGCTACTGTCAAATGGTAATAATTTAAAAAAGATATATATATTTTTAAATAAGTTAATATGACTTGTTTGCAAGTCTCGCGAAACGTTGGAGAGGCTGCTTCACGAGAGGTGGCTACACATCACCCGCTTATAATTAGTGTGCGTTTAGTCAGAAGATGATGGCCGAAGCAGAGGAAGGCAGATCACCCGTGGCCTCAAGTTCAGTCTATGTTTTCACTCCAAATGTCAAAAAGACTAGTTTCATAATGCGATGCATGCTGTGTGCACCAGAACGAACTGACATCTCGGCATACAAGAATTCCAACCTGAAAAAATATGTAGTGGTAAGTGTCACAATGATGCCTGTATTTGAACACTATTAATATATTGTAATACTATTTCACACACTGAGTGTTTTCCTCATATGCGCTCTTGTGCAAGCAATGACAAATCGTTTGAATCCTCCAAACAACACACGTCCACGAACAAACGTTCACATCTGCACATTTACATATCCTTTTTTTTTCACAAAACAAAACAAATTGAATAGCCTAATGTGACGTCTTGCATTTATACACATATCGGACAGACACCTGAAGTGTAGAAAATACATGCAAATAAAAAGCAGGATTGTATTTTATTCCTACCTAAAGACTACCTGCATATACTTATAAAAATATAAGAACAAAGTATGTTTTAAAAAGAGCTCTGGTTAGCCCAGTACACCATTCATTTACACTGTTTAACCATTAATCGCGCACACACACACACACACACACACACCTATATATATATATTTGGAGAGGTCAACCTTTCAAGGAGAGGTGTGTGAAAGCTCTCTAAGTAGTCTGAAATTCAGGGTTTTCGCTTCTTATCAATCAGATTGAAAGTAACTAGTAACTAACTACTTGAGTAGTTTTTTCATCGAATACTTTCTTACTCTTACTCAAGTAACTATTACGATTGTTACTTTTACTTGAGTAAATATTTCCGTAAGTACTTGTACTTTTACTTGAATACAGCATTTTGGCAGTGGTGTGTGCGTTAACGTGTGTAAAATGCCTGTTAATTACGTTGCTTTTTCCGATCTCTTATATTGGGCACTTTTTGCACTTAAATTGGCTTATTATTACTGTTGACATTGAAAATGTCATTTTGAAAGTTTCCATCTGGACATAGTCATATTTCATCCATTTTCCTGGGAAATTTATTTTTATTATCAACATTATGTTTTAAGGAGATAAAATGTAGCCTCAAGAAATGCGTTCACCTTGTGAACTTCATATTTGCTTCCAAATGCAATGACTTCAGTTTTGTCTTTAACTAAGGAAAGTTTTGGCATATCCGACTGTTGACTTCATCAGTGCATTTGCACAGGGAGTCAGTGGGGCTGTTTGTCTGGCTATCACCAGACCAAGCTCAATTTAAGAATGAACATTGGTCTGGGGAGTCTGCTCTGTATTTTCTACTGCACAAGAGGTGTGTAAAAAGAGCATAATTCAAATGACTGTCAACAATTGGATAGTCTTTCAACCAATCAGACCACAAGTCTGTGAAGTGATCAACAGGCAACAACCCATCGCTTCTCTATCCATCATTGTGTAAAACCCACCAATAGCGTCCCAAGGTTTTTTTCTCCATTCTGGCCCTGAAGGAGTTTTGGTTCCTTGCCACCGTTGCCTCTGGCTTTTGGCTTGCTCAGTTGGGGACTCCTAAATCTCATCTATATTACCGATCTGCCCACATTGACACTATATGATACTTGAAATGAGCTTCAAAAACCATGCATAAACATTATTCTGTCAAAAATACATGCATGTGCATACATGTTGCTCACATATTATGGTAGCCCAGTTTGTGCTGAATACAGTGTAATTACACTTTTGCCATTAATGTGTTTATAAGCAACTGAAAAAAGCACAAATGTCAGAGCATGTCAAAACTTCTAAAGGGCCCCAAAACAGATCACACTCCAGGGGGTTAATTGGGGTTGGAGCTAAACTCTGCAGGACAGAGTTTGGAGACCCCTGATATATAGGTTGAATAGGAGTGGTGCAAGAATTGACCCTTGTGGGACTCCGCATGTCATAGATGTCCACTCAGACTTATGGTCACCTATACTCACATAATAATCTCTCCCTTCTAAATATGACCTGAACCATTTAAGGACCATCCCAGAACGCCTGAACCAGTTTTCCAGCCTGTCAAGAAATGTGTTGTGTTCAACAGTGTCGAATGCAGCACTGAGGTCAAGCAGTACCAGAATTGATGTTTTGCCTGTATCAGTATTTAAGCAAATATCATTTATTATCTTTATGAGCGCTGTCTCTGTGCTGTGATGCGGTCGGAAACCAGATTGAAAATTGTCAAAGTATCGGTTTGAGCGTAAGAATTTGTTCAGCTGACTGAAAACAACTTTTTCAATGATTAGTCTGTAGTTGCTCAATATGGAGTTATCCAGATTTCTCTTTTTCAGGAGAGGCTTAACTACTGCACTTTTCATGGAGTTTGGGAAAGTCCCATAGAGAAGTGAGGCGTTTACCGCTTCTAGGAGATCTGCTTCTAAACAGTTAAACACACTTTTGAACAGAAGTGGGGAGTGTGTCGAGAGAGTAGGTTGATATTTTAAGATGCTGTACCATTTCTTCCAAGAGTTTACCATCAATTGCTTCGAAATCAGACATAGTGAGTAATTTCTGAAATAGTGGACGAGTCTGTCTGACCTCAGCGCATGAGGATATACTGATCGCATGATCTGATATTATTGATCTTCTCAGGAAAAAAAGGAGGCAAACTCACTGCATTTGCTTTCAGAGAGCCATCCTCTGGGAATGTGACACTGGGGGTTGGGTTTGTTAATCTCTCTACAGTAGCAAAAAGAGAGCAGGTGTTGTTTATGTTTCTGTTTAAAATATATTTGAGAAAGCGATTTTTTTTTTTTTTTTTTTTTTTCCAATATTTTTGCACCCTCTGATTCCAGATTTTAAAATTTTTGTACCAAATACTGTCCTATCCAAACAAAGTTTTTATTTTTTTATTTCAATAATTAACATTGCTTTTAGCACAAACAGTGAACATTTCTCTATCAGCTCGCTAGTTTAGAGGTTCAGCCATTTTTTCATCTGTCGTAAATGTTCCAGGGCACTGATACATTCACTAATTAAACATTCCCACAATGCACCACAAATCCAGGGAGCATCGTTGCCTATTGACAAGTTGACAAATCGGCAGCATTTTATGGAACTACTATTCCTTATAAGAAATAATAATGCATTACTTGTATATGTCATATTTCTGACCTTGTGGTAGAGGACACTGAATCCACTTTGCGATAACTCTTTCTGTCTGTCTTTGCTTTGTGTGTCCTTTGTCCTTTGACCTTCAATGTTATAGATCTTTATCTGCAGGTTGTCAAGAAGTCCTTCGAGTCTATTGTAGTCTTGAATGTAGAAGGTGTTGTTCTTCTGGGGTTCTGAAGCCATCTTAGTGAGTGTGGTCAAGTCAACAAGATTTCCCACCTGACAAACAAAAACACCATTAAATCTGACTGTGCAAAAACACTTTTATTAACCATGTGTATTGAAACACAGCTCAATATGTAAGACATCATTTACTGAACTTGAATGTTTGTTCTTGAAAAATGGAAACCAAAAACAGACTACTAATCTGTGATGAATTAGCACTTGAATACTCGTCATTTAAAGCCAAAGTGTGTAATTTCTGCAATACTAGCAACAACAAATTGCACAAATAATGACTTTCCTGGTCTGCCATTGGTCAGTCAATCATATATTCCTGCCACAAACTCATGTGATTGGACATGTCAGGCCGCTCAAACAAACACATGATGTGAAAGCATCACAGAGTTTCACTCTGCAGGAATTAAACTACCAGTGACTCTGAAACTGACACACCACAAACTATCTGAACATACAATGTAAATGACAAGGGATGATTGCTCCTGTCTTCAATTGCTCCTGTCTACCCTGTTTGCTGTTGCTGCTGTGCTCGCATGTGCTCTGCTCTGCTCTTTTGGAATTTTTATTTGATATAATTCTCTGTTGTTTAAACTGCTAATTATAACCTACTTATCTTCATATATTGTCTAACATTGCCTACCATAACCAGCATTTCCTACTCAATAACCAAGATGACGCCGCCGTGTTCGGTCGCCGTTCAGGTCACTCCGCGAAGACTGTGCTTTTATTTATTATTTTACTCTCTTTTGCTCTCAATTTTTACAAATTTATCATCTGCATTGATCTGCTATGACAGCAAAACTCTTTTGGACATTGGTTACCTCTACACTGGACTGCTTCAGGACACTTTCACCGATCCTCTGTGGCCATCTGAGATTCATCGGAACACCGAGTTGAACAATGGACAGAGTCGATGGCGAAGAATCAAGAAACACCGTGGGAAACGCGCAGGGATCCGCAACAGACTGAGAAAAAGGGCATTCGGCCCTCCTCTCCCGAGCATCATGCTCGCAAATGTTCAATCCCTGGATAATAAGATGGACGATCTTAGAGCCAGGATAAGTTTTCAACGGGACATGAGAGACTGTAACATCTATTGTTTGTCCGAAACATGGCTCACGCCCGCGGTCCCAGACACAGCTGTGACGCCGCCGGAGAACTTCTCTGTTTTTCGGATGGACAGAACAGCCAAGGCCGGTAAATCCAAAGGCGGTGGAGTATGCTTCATGGTCAACAAGAAATGGTGCAATCCCAGGAACATCACCATTCTCTCGCGGTCCTGCTCGCCTCATCTGGAACATTTAACAATCATCTGCCATCCATTCTATCTGCCGAGGGAGTTTTCTGCAGTCGTCGCGACCGCTGTTTACATCCCACCGCAGGCAGACACAGCGCTGGCTTTATCTGGCTTTCATGATGTTGCCAGTGGCGTCATAAACAAACACCCCGATGCGGCGTTCGCTCATCGTCATGGCGATTTTAACAAAGCAAACCTAAAGAAAGTCTTGCCAAACTTTCACCAGCACGTCTCCTGCCCCACACGAGGAGCAAACACACTGGATCATTGCTACTCTCCGTTTAAGAACGCCTATAAAGCGCGGTCACTTCCAGCTTTCGGCAAATCGAATCATGCCGCCATTTTCCTCACACCTGAATACAGACAAAGGCTCGTTCAGGAACCCCCGGTGAGGCGGGAAGTTAAACGCTGGTCACCCCATTCAGAGGCCGCGCTACAGGCAGCTCTGGATGATGTTGACTGGGACATGTTCCGAGCGAGTTCAGCTGACGTCAGCGAGTTCACAGATGTGGCTCTTTGCTTCATCAACACGCGTACAGAGCAAGCCACACAAACAATAACAATAACGTCCTTCTCAAATCAGAAACCATGGGTGGACAATTCAATCCAATTGAACACACGCACTGCCGCTCACAACGCCGGTCTCCTATCGGGGAACATGACTGAATACAGATCGTCCTGCTATGCTCTCAGACGCGCAGTTAAAGCCGCAAAGCTCCGTTATAAGGATCGAGTGGAGTCTCATTTCCAACTCAACGACTCCTGGCGCATGTGGCAGGGTCTGAAGTCCATCTGCTCTTTTGGATCTAAATCCTCTGCAGAGGTCAGAGCTGATCCGTTGCTTGTGAATGAGTTAAACTCTTTCTACGCTCGCTTTGATTGTAATCGCGGCAGCGCGACTCCGCTAAGTGACGCGTCAGAGGGAATTACTCAGAGCAGCAACAACCACGTGATCTCTGTCTCAGAGGATGAAGTTCGGAGAGCACTCAAGCGTGTGGACGTCAGGAAAGCTGCTGGGCCAGATGGTATTTCAGGTCGTGTTCTGCAGTCCTGTGCTGATCAGCTCGCCGGGTTGTTTACATCTATCTTTAATGAGTCCCTCGCTACATCTGTGGTCCCCACCTCCTTCAAAAAATCCACCATCATCCCTGTCCCTAAGAACAGTAAACCCTCTTGCCTAAATGACTATCGTCCAGTGGCTCTCACGTCTATAGTCATGAAGGTCTTTGAGAGAAACCATTAAAAACACCATTTGCTCCTTCATTCCTGACACTTTGGACCCTCTTCAGTTTGCCTATTGTCCCAGTAGATCGACTGAAGATGCCATCTCTCATGTCCTCCACTCCTCCCTCACTCACATCGACAGCAGAAGTGGGAACTACGTAAGGCTGCTATTTATTGACTATAGCTCAGCCTTTAACACCATAGTTCCCATTAAGCTAACCTCCAAACTCCTGGATCTCGGGCTGAATCCTTCTCTCTGCCACTGGATTGAGGACTTCCTCACTGGCAGGCCTCAGGTGGTGAGAGTAGGCCAGTCCACCTCCACCTCCATCACCCTGAGCGTGGGAGCTCCACAGGGCTGTGTCCTGAGTCCCCTGCTCTACTCTCTCTACACACATGACTGTTTGTCCACACACAGCTCCACCTCTATCATCAAATTTGCTGATGATACTGTTGTCCTGGGCCTCATTTCTAACAACAATGAGACGTCATATTTGGACGAGGTGGAGCATCTAACATCATGGTGCCAGGACAACTGTCTCTCTCTGAATGTTGGCAAGACCAAAGAACTGATTGTGGACTTCAGGAAGAGACTTGCACTTTCTGTTCTCGTTGTTACTGTGTAACAACCTGTTATAAACCTGTTTGCACATTATACTCTTTATACATTTGTTAACCACATATTTATAAGTCTACAGTTTACTCACTGCACAGTTTATCTCACTTATTTTATTCCACTTCTTTATTTTTTAATTTTTTCTACTTGATTTATTTATAATTCTACAGATATATATATATAGTACTTTTTTATTCTATTTCTATTATAATTTCCTCCTCGTGTTTTTAACTGTGAATTTGCACTGTCCATGGAGCGGACCTGTTTACATTTCACTGCCGGTTGTATATTCTGTATATAACTGTGTGTGTGACAAATAAAACTCTTGAATCTTGAATCTTGAATATTAAATCTGACATCACTAGCTTTTAATCTAAATCACTATCACACGTTAGGTTTTCGCTAGCCTGTTAGCTTGCCATCTCTGCACCCGGGTCTCCTGAAAAGCTTTTGGGGCAGACCTGACCTGTTGAAGAGGGACGGCATCCATCCTTCTTGGAGTGGTGCCGCTCTTCTCTCTAGTAATTTGGCATATAGTCTTAAAGCTAAACCTTGACTAACTGGGGCCCAGGTCAGGAAGCAGACGGACTGGCTTACCCGACCGTCTGCTAGCTGTCTCCCGTTACAGAAGTCAGATAAATCCCAACACATAGAGACTCTTTCACATAGATATTATCACACAGAGACTGTGTCTGTTCCCCGAATTAGTAAATACAAAAAAACATCAAGATCATTCAACAGTAAAAACTTAATTGATGTCCAACAAATAAACAACAGATATAATACAGATGATCAAATGATAAAGCTCGGGTTGCTGAATATTCGATCCCTTTCCCCAAAAGCACTTATTGTTAATGATATGATTACAGATAATAATCTAGATGTGCTGTGTTTGACAGAATCCTGGCTAAAACCTGACGACTACATTACTTTAAATGAGTCCACCCCACAAGATTATTGTTATAAACACAAGCCGCGTCTGAAAGGTAAAGGGGGAGGGGTTGCTGTAATTTATAATTATATCTTCAGTATTACTCAGAAGTCTAGTTTCAGATATAATTCTTTTGAAGTTTTGGTGCTTTATGTAGCATTATGTAGTGTAATTGATAAATCCCGTTAGTACTGGCTGCAGATAAAGTACTAATTGTTGGTGATTTTAATATCCATGTAGTTAATGAAAAAGAAGCATTGAGATTAGCATTTAGAGACATTCTAAACTCTAAGTGTCAGGACCCACTCATCGCCTTAATCATACGTTAGACCTAATATTGTCACATGGAATAAATGTTGATACCGTTGAAATTCTGCAGCAGAGCGACGACATCTCAGATCATTACCTAGTATCATGTATACTTAATTTAGCTAAGGCTGCAAAGCCGTCCCCTCGCTTCAAATATGGCAGAACTATCACTGCCGCCACTAAAGATTGCTTTTTAAATAATCTTCCTCATCAGTTTCATCTCCTCAGCATCCCAGATAGCCTAGAGGAACTCGATTTTGCAACAGAAACTATTCTCTCTAACAACAGAAAGTACTCTCTTTTTTCCAGCACTTTAGACACAGTTGCTCCCTGGCGCTTAAAGAAGATTAAAGAAAATAGTCCAACGCCGTGGTACAACGAGCACACCGGGCCCTTAAAATAGCAGCCAGAAAAATGGAGCGCAGCTGGAAGAAAACAAAACTAGAGGTTTTCGTAATTGTGGAAAGAGAGCATGATCGCATACAGAAAGGCTGTAAAACTGCTAGATCTGCTTATTTCTAGACTCTCTTAGAAGAAAACAAACACAACCCTAGGTATTTATTTGATACAGTGGCTAAGTTAACCAAAAATAAAGCTTCTACTTCTGATGGTTGTAAACAGCACAGCAGTAATGACTTTATGAACTTCTTTACATGTAAGATCGATAATATTAGGAAGAAAATTATAACCATGCAACAGTCTACTACAGTATGACATCAGACAGAGCATTGTATCAAATCAAATCAAATCACCTTTATTTATACAGCGCTTTTAACAAGTCCAATTGTTTCAAAGCAGCTTCACAGTGTTAACAGGAAAATAATGCAACAGAATTTGTACAGCCGTTCTGGTGAAACGGTGATGTTATCCAGCTCATTTCAAGTATCATATAGTGTCAATGCGGGCAGATCGGTAATATAGATGAGATTTAGGAGTCCCCAACTGAGCAAGCCAAAAGCCAGAGGCAACGGTGGCAAGGAACCAAAATTCCTTCAGGGTCAGAATGAAAAAAAAAAACTGGGGTGCCAGTTCTCCTCTGGCCGACGAACAAACAGTGTATGATTATAATTCTGCCAAACATAGCAGGTCTTAAGTCATATTAGGTAAATAAATATTCGTAAGATTATTCGAAAGATTGGAGTCGTCACGCCGAAGACGGGTTTAATAAGGATGTTTATTACACTCATTCACTGCTATAGGAGAGGAAGAATTGGCTAAACTCGTTAAATCATCTAAATCAACAACATGTATGCTCGACCCTACACTGACAAGGCTATTAAAAGAGATGCTACCAGAGGTCATAGATCCTCTTCTTAATATCATTAATGCATTAATGCATAGCTGATATAAAACATTGGATGTCTAGTAATTTCCTGCAACTTAATTCAGAAAAAAAATGATTTTTTAATTATTGGACAAAAAAACTCTGCAAGTAGTAACCTAGAATACTGTCTAACACTCGATGGCTGCTCTGTCAAGTCCTCGTCGTCAGTGAGGAACCTGGGTGTGCTCTTTGATACCAATCTTTCATTTGAAAGCCACGTTTCTAACATCTGTAAAACTGCATTCTACCATCTTAAAAATATATCTAAATTACGGCACATCCTTTCGATGCAAAATGCTGAACAGTTAATTCAGTTAACACCATAGTTCCCACCAAGCTAACCTCCAAACTCCTGGATCTCGGCCTGAATCCTTCTCTCTGCCACTGGATTGAGGACTTCCTCACTGGCAGGCCTCAGGTGGTGAGAATAGGCCAGTCCACCTCCACCTCCATCACCCTGAGTGTGGGAGCTCCACAGGGCTGTGTCCTGAGCCCCCTGCTCTACTCTCTCTACACGCATGACTGTTTGTCCACACACAGCTCCACCTCTATCATCAAATTTGCTGATGATACTGTTGTCCTGGGCCTCATTTCCAACAACAATGAGACGGCATACTTGGACGAGGTGGAGCATCTAACATCATGGTGCCAGGACAACTGTCTCTCTCTGAATGTTGGCAAGACCAAAGAAATGATTGTGGACTTCAGGAAGAGACAGCAACGGACATACTCCCCCTCATGATCAGCGGGTCACCAGTAGAGAGAGTGAGCAGCTTCAAGTACCTGGGAGTAAACATCTCCGAGGACCTGACCTGGACTGCTCACATTCAGACACAGGTGAAAAAGCCAGGCAAAGACTGTACCACCTGCGCCAGCTGAGGAAATTCAGGGTTTCACCAGCTATCCTGAAAACTTTCTATTTAGGGGCGATAGAAAGTGTTTTAACTCAGTGCATCACAGCGTGGTATGGGAACAGCACCAGTCATGACCGCAAAGCCCTGCAAAGAGTAGTGCGCTTATCCAAGCGTATCTCAGGGTCAGCTCTCCGTCTCTGCAGGACGTCTACACCAAACGCTGCAAAGGTAGAGCTACCAAGATCATCAAGGACTCTAATCACCCTGCAAACCCTCATTTCACGCTGCTACCATCTGGTAAGCGCTTCCAAGCCTGATGGCCAAAACTGAGAGACTCAGGAGGAGCTTCTTCCCCAGGCCATCAGACTCCTGAACTCAGTCACTTAACATCACGTGACTTCACTTCAGGATAAACATCGATACACTAACATTGCACTGCACTTTCTGTTCTCGTTGTTACTGTGTAACAACCTGTTATAAACCTGTTTGCACATTATACTCTTATACATTTGTTAACCACATATTTATAAGTCTACATATTTATAAGTACTCACTGCAAAGTCTACTTCAATTATTTTATTCCACTTTATCCTTATTTGTTACCTTTTTTTTTTCTCTTGACTTGATTATTTATAATTCTACAGATATAGACATATATATATATATATATATATATATATATATATATATATATATATATATATATATATATATATATATATATATATATATATATATATATATATATATATATATATATATATATATATATATATATATATATAGTAATTTTTTTATATCCTATTTCTATTATAATTTCTTCCTTGTGTTTTTAACTGTGAATTTGCACTGTCCATGGAGCGGACCTGTTTACATTTCACTGCCGGTTGTATATTCTGTATATAACTGTGTGTGTGACAAATAAAACTCTTGAATCTTGAATCTTGAATCATGCGTTCATGAGCTCAAGGCTAGATTACTGTAATGCTTTACTGGGTGGTTGCCCTGCTCGCTTAATAAACAAACTCCAGCTGGTCCAAAACGCAGCAGCTTGAGCTCTTACTAGAACCAGGAAGTATGACCATATTAGCTGGTTCTGTCAACACTGCACTGGCTCCCTATTAAACATCGTATACATTTTAAAATCTTGCTTATTACTTACAAAGCACTAAATGGTTTAGCTCCCCAGTACTTGAGCGAGCTCTTAACGCATTATACTCCATCATGTCTATTGCGGTCTCAAAACTCTGGCCAGTTGATAATCCCTAGAATATCAAAATCAACTGCAGGCAGTCGATCCTTTTCCTATTTAGTTCTTAAACTCTGGAACAGTCTTCCTAGCATTGTTCGGGAAGCAGACACACTCTGTCAGTTTAAATCTAGACTAAAAACGCATCTCTTTACTATGGCTTACACATAAAACATTATCAATCTCTATTATTCAAATCAGTAAATGATTGTTAGGCTGCATTAACTAGGTCAGCCGGAACCGGGAACACTTCCCATAACACCTGATGTGCTCGTTTCATCATAAGAAGAATGGCATCTACGCTAATGTTAGTCTCTCTGTTTATCCCGAGGTTTACTGCAGTCAGCCGGATCCGGGCCGTATCCAGATCAGATGGTGGACCTGCACCTGGACATGACCAACTCATCCCTGAAGTGTCTGCAGAGAGCGTGTCAAATAAACTCCCCGTAAATGCTGCATCGACACGACATCCTCATTAAACCCGTCTCCGGCGTGATGACTCCAATCTTTCGAATAATCTTACGAATATCTATTTACCTAATATGACTTAAGGCCTGCTATGTTGGCAGAATTATAATCATACACTGTTTGTTCGTCGGCCAGAGGAGAACTGGCACCCCGACTGAGCCTGGTTTCTCCCAAGGTTTTTTTCTCCATTCTGGCCCTGAAGGAGTTTTGGTTCCTTGCCACCGTTGCCTCTGGCTTTTGGCTTGCTCAGTTGGGGACTCCTAAATCTCATCTATATTACCGATCTGCCCGCATTGACACTATATGATACTGAAATTAGCTGGATAACATCACCGTTTCACCAGAACGGCTGCACAAATTCTGTTGCATTATTTTCCTGTTAACAATGTGAAGCTGCTTTGAAACAATTGGACTTGTTAAAAGCGCTGTATAAATAAAGGTGATTTGACTTGACTTGACTTGACAAGCTTGAGCTATAAGGAAACTCACCCCAATGATGTAGCGGAGGATGTTTTGCTGATCACATCTGTTGAGGATTTTTTCTCTATCAATATCACTGGGGTTTCCATCTGTGATAATCACCAGGGCTTTCTGAGCGTTAGGATTGGCTCCAGACGACGCATCATTCAGGAGATTCTTTCTGGTGATGTAATAAATCATAAATAATGACATATGACCAGCTTTCAGTCTCCACATCAATGTGCTTCTGTAGTTTCTACACCAATGTGTTTAACAGACCAGAACAAAAGAGTAAAATGACAGAAAGAGACATTTTCTCTTTCAGTGTAAATTTAGTGAACATTGATAAACATATGAAGGTTTCACTCACAAGGTATGGCTGATTGCTTTGTGTGTGTTTGTGAGAGAATCCAGTTGTGGCTCTTTGTCGAGTTTGTGTTCAGCGGAGCCGTCATGATAGTCGTTGAAGTTAAACACAGTTCTGGGGTCTGTAGAAAACTGGACAGCAGCAAACTGACACACAGAAAGACAAACCACACACACACACAAAAATGCGCGCAATATGTCAAAAGAAAGAACAGAGCCTCTGCTTTTAAATAAACAAACAAAACGTTTTATTCTAGCTACATGCATTCTTTTTTCATCAACACTTAAATGTGGGTAACTTTCATAAAAAAGCAACAATTTGCACCAAACGTTGAAAAAAAATCATGTTTTATTTTTAAATGACTTCAACATGCATAAGCAATGCATTTATCGCTTGTTTCTGCTTCTTCTCCTGTGTTTTGATCAGGAGATTCTGTACTCTTTCAGAAGATGTAATTTTGCCCCCTACCGTATAACACTGAAAACATGGAAAGCCAGAAAAGTCCATCAATGGCAGGAAAGAGTTAATAGTGATGTATTGATTTACCTTTATGGATGAGTTTGAAAGTTTTCTCATAATATTTTGATGAATCTTTTGTTCATATTAAACTGGGGTGTTTTCATACTGCTGGATCCATCAAAGAGAAACACCAGATTGACTTCTCTCTTCGTGCATTCTGCAGAAATATCACAAGATATGGACAAATTCTTTAGCAATCATACCATAAATTATCGACAAGATGGCCAATAAATCCATATATTTCCCAAATATTTAATGTAATATCTTTAATCATGTCTTTAGTCTTTCACCGTGTTGTCAGTAAACATCACTCCAACTGGGGCTACACGATTAATATTTTGAACGTGATAGCGATTTCGGCTTCTCTTGATTAATTAAAGATAAACATTGCTATATTATATAACAAATTATAAAGCACTTACCAAAACCTTCCATTACCAGAAGTCGCATTAATGGTAAGTATTGTTCAGTTTACTCTTATCAATACAATCGTTGCCAGTAATTTTTTTTTAATTAATTTCCCATTTGATGAAGCTATTATAGTTTCTTAAATTAAGTCCATGTACCACCTACTTTTAAAGATTGAAATATTTAAATTGCATTAAATGCTAAACGTGTTGATATCAGCTGTTTTCTGGTACTCGTCAAACCTTGGTAGCGGTAAAGTTTGAGACGGCCTGTAAACTGCTGTTGAACTGGTAGCAGACGCCATTCAGATACGAGTTTCCATCACATTCATGAGGAAGATACGGACTGCAGCTCTGAGAAAGAGACACAATCACATCTGAAACATCAGGAGGATCAATATAAACATTAAAATTAAAGGAATGACTTGCCCATCATTCTGTCATCATTTACTCTCCCTCTGTCAGGGGTTGCTGTGTGATTATCCAACGAACAAGATGAGTGACGTAGAATGAATAGAGACTTTTAATGATAAACATACACCACGCAACTAACATAATGTTAACATGAGACCATAAACTGAAGAAACCGAGGGCTTATATACATAGAGGATGATAATCAAAGAACAGCTATGGCAAGAAACTAAACAAGACAGAGAAACTACAGTAAATATGACTGTGACATGACTCCCCCCAACCCAAGACAGATAGCAGAGACGAGGCAGAGGAACTGGATGGATTTGACAGTGGGAGAGGAAGGCTGGGCAGGACCATCCACAATGAAGGACACTTGCTGCTGGACGACAAAGATGACTTTGAACTGGGCTTAACTAGCAATGACTTAGAAGACTTGGTACTGGACTTATCCAGCAATAACTGAGACAACTTGGGGCCAGCAGTGACTGTAGCGTAGCAAACACCTCCTCATTCAGCTCATTACATAATAACTCCTCTGGAACCCAGCTCATAGTACTAACCTCAGCAACGGAAGTGTAGGCAGAGCTCCAATTCATGCCGACAAACTCCACTAATACACCCTCAACGACACTGATGCTGGCTAACACACCTGGACAGAATCTGCGTTGGGCTCAGGACGAAAACAGCCTCTGACGTCGTTCTGTCTCTAATTTCATGGAGGGCTTGGGCTCTGAGTCAGTGGTGGGCTCTGGCCCTTGCTCTGCTGGTTGGGCTCTGGGTCCAGACTCCACATACTCGGCGAATCTCCCTAGAGGACCATCCACGGGCAGGCGGGACAGCGAGTGAGGAACATCAGATCGATAAAGTCCCTCATGTGATCCTCGAGGGAGCGATTTCCCTGCTCTAGCAGAAGCAATCCCTGCTGGGATTTACATTATAAATGTAGCCATTTAAATCTTGTCTGAGGTGATAATCCAGCTACGAGTTGAAATTAAACTACCAATGAACTACCAAATACCAATGAAATTTATGACCAAAAACTAAACAAGACAGAGAAAATAAACATGACTGTGACACCCTTATGTTGTTTCATTGGTAACACTTTGCAATATGGGTGCACTAATATGTATTAATTCATGCTTAACTAGTGCACAGATAATCATGAGTTAATGTGTTACTCATGAAGAACTAATCCATTTATAAATGATCACTGCATCTATATGATTAATGATTAAGTAATATATGAATTGCTAATAATTAAATGCGTCATAATGTATTAATTCCCTAATAACATATTATATTAACTAATAATGTAAATTAACATGTTAATTACCACAATGGGTCAAGCCATGCATTTCAACTTCCAGTTGTCTGCTTTAATTAATCATTAGCTAATGATTTGTTAAAAGTATCATTATGTTATGACTTTACTTGTTGAGGCACATCACTATTAAATAAATCAAAATTAATTCAAAACCCATAACCACAATGACATATTACTTAACAATTAGTTAATAGTGATGTTCCTCAACAATAAAGTCACAACATAATGTTCCCTTATAAATCATTAGCTAATGATTAATTTGACAACTGGAAGTTGAAATGCATGGCTTTGACCGGTTGTGGTAATTAACACGTTAATTGTCATTAGGAAAATACTATTATCTAAAACTAAAGTTGGCTATTATCAAACCACTTATTAAAAACCTCAACTTGATCCTACAGAATTAGTCAATTACAGGCCGATCTCAAATCTACCCTTCCTGTCAAAAATACTGGAAAAGGCAGTGTCTTCACAATTATGCTCCTTTTTAGAAAGAAATGGTATCTGTGAGGATTTCCAGTCAGGATTTAGACCGTATCATAGTACTGAGACTGCTCTCATCAGAGTTACAAATGATTGTTAGGCTGCATTAACAAGGTCAGCCGGAACTGGGAACACTTCCCATAACACCTGATGTACTCGTTACATCATAAGAAGAATGGAATGTTAATGTTAGTCTCTCTGTTTATCCCGAGGTTTACTGCAGTCAGCCCGACTGAGCACCCTGACTGAGCCTGGTTTCTCCCAAGGTTTTTTTCTCCATTCTGACCCTGAAGGAGTTTTGGTTCCTTGCCACCGTTGCCTCTGGCTTTTGGCTTGCTCAGTTGGGGACTCCTAAATCTCATCTATATTCCCGATCTGCCCGCATTGACACTATATGATACTGAAATGAGCTGGATAACATCACCGTTTCTCCAGAACGGCTGTACAAATTCTGTTGCATTATTTTCCTGTTAACAATGTGAAGCTGCTTTGAAACAATGGACTTGTAAAAAGCGCTGTATAAATAAAGGTGATTTGATTTGATTTGAAGCAAATCAGTTTCAATCTCAGTTCACTAGAATTGCCTAGAAAACCACATTTTCACATTCACCTTTTGTGTGTTTCATTAAAGAAAGAGTCACGTGGATTTGGAAGGACATGAGTATGAATAAGTGATGACAGAATGTAAATTCCCCAGTGTTGAATTAACCCCGCTCGGTGTTCATATGGGAACCACCAGCAGGGTGTTAAAGTAACACTGAAGCAGTGTTAGAGTTAATTAGATACTTAAGTGATCCATTGAGTGATGATTGTTTGATTATTGAAGACACCTGATGATAATGAGCAGAATCACTGAAGGAAAGACACCTAACCTAACCCTTAGATAAAAATCAACTGCCTTGGCCTCTGTCCATCATGGCCTCCTAATCATCCCCATATACTGATTGGCTTCATCACTCTGTCTCCTCTCCACCAATCAGCTTGTACAGTCAATGGAGTTAATATTGCTGGTTACTGCATATTCAGAATGGAACAGAAGATTTCACACTGTGATTAGACAACTGGGTAAAAAGTAACAGTGATGAGCATTGCAAAGTTGAAGTTAAATTAAAAACAGCATGCATTGCAACATTAAGTATGTCACCATTGTTGAGATTCATATGCTGATTCTTGATGTGTGCATCTAAAAAAAAAAATTCCACAGAATATAAAAAAAATTAAAACTACAAAAACTACAAACTGATACAACTGATACAGTCAAAATGCCCAACTAAAGGAAACACTGATCACCATAATGGTGACCAAACATTAACCTCTAAACCTCTGTTAACTCTCAAAAAGAACTAAGAGATAAGTGATTTCATCTAAGGCTGTGGCTGTAGTTCTTGTGTTTCTCTTTCCTTCAGTGATTCTGCTCATTATCATCAAACAATCATCACTCAATGAATCACTTAAATATGGTTCCCATATGAAACCCCGAGCGGTGTTAATTCAACACCTGGGAATTTACTGTGTACAATTTACATCAGTGACATATGACACATATGACATATTACATATGACAATCAATAAAAGCAGAAAGCATTCCTGCAGTGTTTCCCACTCTTCAGTGGACACAGAACAGACTGTGATCAGAAGCCAAACGCTGAAGTGACTGATGAAGGAAGCTGCTGAACTTACAGTCAAGCGTCGTCCGACAGCAGCAGACATGCCGAAGAACCGGACGCTCTCTGAGCCTGTCAATCATCACCAGAGAGAGAGAGAGAGAGAAAGAGAGAGAGAGAGAGAGAGAGAGAGAGAGAGAGAGACAGAGAGAGAGACAGAGACAGAGAGAGAGCGAGAGAGAGAGAGAGAGAGAGAGAGAGAGAGAGAGAGAGAGAGACAGAGAGAGAGAGAGAGAGAGAGAGAGAGAGAGAGAGAGAGAGAGAGAGAGAGAGAGAGAGAGAGAGAGAGAGAGAGAGAGAGAGAGAGAGAGAGAGAGAGAGAGAGAGAGAGAGAGAGACAGAGAGAGAGAGAGAGAGAGAGAGAGAGAGAGAGAGACAGAGAGAGAGAGAGAGAGAGAGAGAGAGAGAGAGAGAGAGAGAGAGAGACAGAGAGAGAGAGAGAGAGACAGAGAGAGAGAGAGAGAGAGAGAGAGAGAGAGAGAGAGAGAGAGAGAGAGAGAGAGAGAGAGAGAGAGAGAGAGAGAGAGAGAGAGAGAGAGAGAGAGAGAGAGAGAGAGAGAGAGAGAGAGAGAGAGAGAGAGAGAGAGAGAGAGAGAGAGAGAGAGAGAGAGAGAGAGAGAGAGAGAGAGAGAGAGAGAGAGAGAGAGAGAGAGAGAGAGAGAGAGAGAGAGAGAGAGAGAGAGAGACAGAGAGAGAGGAGACAGAGACAGAGAGAGAGAGAGAGAGAGAGAGAGAGAGAGAGAGAGAGAGAGAGAGAGAGAGAGAGAGAGAGAGAGAGAGAGAGAGAGAGAGAGAGAGAGAGAGACAGAGAGAGAGAGAGAGAGAGAGAGAGAGAGAGAGAGAGAGAGAGAGAGAGAGAGAGAGAGAGAGAGAGAGAGAGAGACAGAGAGAGAGAGAGAGAGAGAGAGAGAGAGAGAGAGAGAGAGAGAGAGAGAGAGAGAGAGAGAGAGAGAGAGAGAGAGAGAGAGAGAGAGAGAGAGAGAGAGAGAGAGAGAGAGAGAGAGAGAGAGAGAGAGAGAGAGAGAGAGAGAGAGAGAGAGAGAGAGAGAGAGAGAGAGAGAGAGAGAGAGAGAGAGAGAGAGAGAGAGAGAGAGAGAGAGAGAGAGAGAGAGAGAGAGCAGAGAGAGAGAGAGAGACAGAGAGAGAGACAGAGAGAGACAGAGAGAGAGAGAGAGAGAGAGAGAGAGAGAGAGAGAGAGAGAGAGAGAGAGAGAGAGAGAGACAGAGAGAGAGAGAGAGAGAGAGACAGAGAGAGAGAGAGAGAGAGAGAGAGAGAGAGAGAGAGAGAGAGAGAGAGAGACAGAGAGAGACAGAGAGAGAGAGAGAGAGAGAGAGAGAGAGAGAGAGAGAGAGAGAGAGAGAGAGAGAGAGAGACAGAGAGACAGAGAGAGAGAGAGAGAGACAGAGAGAGAGAGAGAGAGAGAGAGAGAGAGAGAGAGAGAGAGAGAGAGAGAGAGAGAGAGAGAGAGAGAGAGAGAGAGAGAGAGAGAGAGAGAGAGAGAGAGAGAGAGAGAGAGAGAGAGAGAGAGAGAGAGAGAGAGAGAGAGAGAGAGAGAGAGAGAGAGAGAGAGAGAGAGAGAGAGAGAGAGAGAGAGAGAGAGAGAGAGAGAGAGAGAGAGAGAGAGAGAGAGAGAGAGAGAGAGAGAGAGAGAGAGAGAGAGAGAGAGACAGAGAGACAGAGAGAGAGAGAGAGAGAGAGAGAGAGAGAGAGAGAGAGAGAGAGAGAGGAGAGAGAGAGAGAGAGAGAGAGAGAGAGAGAGAGAGAGAGAGAGAGAGAGAGAGAGAGAGAGAGAGAGAGAGAGAGAGAGAGACAGAGAGACAGAGAGAGAGAGAGAGAGAGAGAGAGAGAGAGAGAGAGAGAGAGAGAGAGAGAGAGAGACAGAGAGAGAGAGAGAGAGAGAGAGAGAGAGAGAGAGACAGGGGGAGAGAGAGAGAGAGAGAGAGAGAGAGAGAGAGAGAGAGAGAGAGAGAGAGAGAGAGAGAGAGAGAGAGAGAGAGAGAGAGAGAGAGAGAGAGAGAGAGAGAGAGAGAGAGAGAGAGAGAGAGAGAGAGAGAGAGAGAGAGAGAGACAGAGAGAGAGAGAGAGAGAGAGAGAGAGAGAGAGAGAGAGAGAGAGAGACCACAGTGTGACGGGACAAACCCAAACCACAACACAGTTAGATGATGAACAATGATAGTCAGCAGAAAGTCCATGACAGAGAGTGTGTGTGACGGTGATACCTGACCAGAGCAGCGGTCTGCAGGACTGAAGATCTACAGTGCAGCTGTACATTTCACCGCTTGAGTTTCCTTTTAATGGGGCTCCAACGATGATCCTGTCCAAAACACCCACACAATCAATCAATCAGAAAACACCTAGCAACCATGTACAACACCCTAGCAACCAGTGTGTGTGTGTGATTCACTCACTGTTTCCTGTTTTCAAACTCTAACTGATAAACGCTATAACCAAAGAAATCTTCTGCCGTGCCGTTAAATCTCAGTGGCTGTTCAGTGTCGATATTGAAGGCCTCTGAAAGAGACGCTGGAGAAGCGAGAGAGAGACATCAGGAGACGTTTGTGAGTCTTTTTCTTGTTTCTCTTCCTGTTTGACTGTTTCACAAGACGCTGAAACAGCCAAAACTAGAACCATCAAACTGAACGACCAGATTCGCCATTACTAACCAGCACCACAGAAACTCATTCTAGCTCTGGACGTTCAGTCAGTATCTCTAACGGACAGACACGTGCACAGACCGACAGACAGACGTAAGCATCATTCATCTGCAGTCTGACATTAAATTAAAGAAACAATCACTATCATCAATGTGCAGCAATATCAGGGGAATAGAGTGGTGTGTGTGCGCGTGCGCGTGTGCGCTTGCACATGTACACGTTAGTTCCTGTCAACATATCTATGGCCACACCACAAAACCACCACACCCTGTTCCCAACACACACATACACACATACACTCCATCACCTCAATTTAATGAAAAGTTAACGTAAATTTAAAGAAAGCACTCCACAAACACACATCTCTCACACACGCATACAAACACACACCTCTCACACACGCATACAAACACACACCTCTCACACACGCATACAAACACACACCTCTCACACACGCATACAAACACACACCTCTCACACACGCATACAAACACACACCTCTCACACACGCATACAAACACACATCTCATACAAACACACATCTCTCACACACGCATACAAACACACACCTCTCACACACGCATACAAACACACATCTCTCACACACGCATACAAACACACACCTCTCACACACGCATACAAACACACACCTCTCACACACATCAGCCTTGTGTTGCTCATTATAATGATTACAGACTAATGCAAATGCAAAACCAAGGAAATTGAACAAAATATTTAAATTTTTTATAAATTATTACAAAATGATAATGTACTTTCTGAATAATGTGAATCTTGAGGGCATCTCTTACCCCACATGAACAGAATCCAGCCGAGTGTCTCCATCCTGCTACTGCTCGCCTGTGTGACAAACATCTTCCTGTTCATTTCTTCATGACAAACTCATTTCCTCATTAAAAGTGTTTCTCACCCTCGCAGGGCGTGTGTTTCTCACAGATCGAACAGCAGAACTGTAGATATATTAAGTCATGATGTCTACAATCACACTCATCACTGAGAAACACACATGAACATCATGTTAGAGATAACAGCACATCACAGGAAGGGTGTTTTTAGCACACACACTCTCTTTCTCTCTTTCTCTCTTTCTCTCTTTCTCTCTCCCTCTCTCTCTCTCTCTCTCTCTCTCTCTCTCACACACACACACACACACACACACATGGAGGTTATTTAGCAAGTTCTCAAATTTGTAAGTTTTGCAATAAAGATCCACACAAACCTTAATACACACACAGAAGCAAAATATGTCTGCAATAGAAAAATGGGGGGAAAGCAGGTAAAAATGTTTTCAATGGAAGCCCAGCTAACAAAAATATGTTTTAAGAACATTTTGCTAATGTTCCCATTATGAAAACATTATTTCTGAATTTTCCCTGAAATGTTATTTCTTGTTTATGTAAACATTAAGGAAACATTGCATTGTAGCAAAGGACCTGACCTGGACTGCTCACATTCAGACACAGGTGAAAAAAGCCAGGCAAAGACTGTACCACCTGCGCCAGCTGAGGAAATTCAGGGTTTCACCAGCTATCCTGAAAACTTTCTATTTAGGGGCGATAGAAAGTGTATTAACTCAGTGCATCACAGCGTGGTATGGGAACAGCACCAGTCATGACCGCAAAGCCCTGCAAAGAGTCGTGCGCTTATCCGAGCGTATCTCAGGGTCAGCTCTCCCGTCTCTGCAGGACGTCTACACCAAACGCTGCAAAGGTAGAGCTACTAAGATCATCAAGGACTCTAATCACCCTGCAAACCCTCATTTCACGCTGCTGCCATCTGGTAAGCGCTTCCAAGCCTGATGGCCAAAACTGAGAGACTCAGGAGGAGCTTCTTCCCCAGGCCATCAGACTCCTGAACTCAGTCACTTAACATCACGTGACTTCACTTCAGGATAAACATCGATACACTGACATTGCACTGCACTTTCTGTTCTCGTTGTTACTGTGTAACAACCTGTTATAAACCTGTTTGCACATTATACTCTTATACATTTGTTAACCACATATTTATAAGTCTACAGTTTACTCACTGCACAGTCTACTTCACTTATTTTATTCCACTTCTTTATTTTTATTTTTTTACTTTTTCTTCTCTTGACTTGATTATTTATAATTTACAGATATATATATATATATATATATATATATATATATATATATATATATATATATATATATATATATAATATATATAGTACTTTTTTATTCTATTTCTATTATAATTTCCTCCTTGTGTTTTTAACTGTGAATTTGCACTGTCCATGGAGCGGACCTGTTTACATTTCACTGCCGGTTGTATATTCTGTATATAACTGTGTGTGTGACAAATAAAACTCTTGAATCTTGAATCTTCAAACATTATGGGAATGTTACTTTTGAATGTTCTCTGAACGTTCAAGTAGTAACATTTAAAAAAACATTAGACGTCCAACTTACATTTACATGATGGCACCACAAGGCCCGTTGACTTGCAGAACTCAAGCTTCTGGAGGACACACAGGTCTGGAGTAGTGAGTTTAGGTATAGGGGTGCAGACCCAGTGGTTGTTCTGTAGGCAAACATCAGTGCCTTGAATTTAATGTAAGCGGCGACTGGCAACCAGTGCAAATTTGTGAAGAGAGGTGTGACGTGCTTTTAATCACACACAATGTGATTAATCACACTCACCCTGTTAAAATCCACTTTGTAGTTGTTTATCGTCCCCCAGGTCAACTGGGTAACTTCTTGGAGGAGTTGGATGTGTTACTTTCTAACTTCCCTGAGGATGGTACTCCTCTGGTAATACTCTGTGACTTCAACATCCACCTATAAAAACCCCAGGCTGCTGACTTCAACACTCTATTGACCTCATTTGACCTCAGTTAGTGACTTCTACGGCTACTCACAAATCAGGTAACCATTTGTACCTTATCTACACACGCTACTGCTCCACAGACAACACTTTAGTTACTCCATTGCAGACCTCAAAACACTTTCTCATCACTTTTAACCTCATACTGACTCCTGACACAGCACCTACTCCTCCGCAGGTCACCTTTCGGCTCACTCTGCACCTGCTCAGTTCTCAGCACTGGACACTAATAGTGCTACTGACACTCTTTGCTCCACTCTAACATTATGCTTAGACAGCTTTTGTCCTATTTCATCTAGAACACCCCTCTGCCCCCTGGCTGGTCTGATGTTCTCTGTGAAAAGTGGGAACTACGTAAGGCTGCTATTTATTGACTATAGCTCAGCCTTTAACACCATAGTTCCCATCAAGCTAACCTCCAAACTCCTGGATCTCGGCCTGAATCCTTCTCTCTGCCACTGGATTGAGGACTTCCTCACTGGCAGGCCTCAGGTGGTGAGAATAGGCCAGTCCACCTCCACCTCCATCTCCCTGAGTGTGGGAGCTCCACAGGGCTGTGTCCTGAGTCCCCTGCTCTACTCTCTCTACACACATGACTGTCCACACACAGCTCCACCTCTATCATCAAATTTGCTGATGATACTGTTGTCCTGGGCCTCATTTCTAACAACAATGAGACGGCATACTTGGACGAGGTGGAGCATCTAACATCATGGTGCCAGGACAACTGTCTCTCTCTGAATGTTGGCAAGACCAAAGAAATGATTGTGGACTTCAGGAAGAGACAGCAACGGACATACTCCCCCCTCATGATCAGCGGGTCACCAGTAGAGAGAGTGAGCAGCTTCAAGTACCTGGGAGTAAACATCTCCGAGGACCTGACCTGGACTGCTCACATTCAGACACAGGTGAAAAAGCCAGGCAAAGACTGTACCACCTGCGCCAGCTGAGGAAATTCAGGGTTTCACCAGCTATCCTGAAAACTTTCTATTTAGGGGCGATAGAAAGTGTTTTAACTCAGTGCATCACAGCGTGGTATGGGAACAGCACCAGTCATGACCGCAAAGCCCTGCAAAGAGTCGTGCGCTTATCCGAGCGTATCTCAGGGTCAGCTCTCCCGTCTCTGCAGGACGTCTACACCAAACGCTGCAAAGGTAGAGCTACTAAGATCATCAAGGACTCTAATCACCCTGCAAACCCTCATTTCACGCTGCTACCATCTGGTAGCGCTTCCAAGCCTGATGGCCAAAACTGAGAGACTCAGGAGGAGCTTCTTCCCCCAGGCCATCAGACTCCTGAACTCAGTCACTTAACATCACGTGACTTCACTTCAGGATAAACATCGATACACTGACATTGCACTGCACTTTCTGTTCTCGTTGTTACTGTGTAACAACCTGTCATAAACCTGTTTGCACATTATACTCTTTATACATTTGTTAACCACATATTTATAAGTCTACAGTTTACTCACTGCACAGTCTACTTCAATTACTTTATTCCACTTCTTTATTCTTATTTTCTTACTTTTTTCTTCTACTTGACTTGATTATTTATAATTCTACAGATATATATATATATATATAGTAGTTTTTTTATTCTATTTCTATTATAATTTCCTCCTTGTGTTTTTAACTGTGAATTTGCACTGTCCATGGAGCGGACCTGTTTACATTTCACTGCCGGTTGTATATTCTGTATATAACTGTGTATGTGACAAATAAAACTCTTGAATCTTGACATTGCTCCAGACTCAGGGCTGCAGGGAGGAAGTGGCGCAAATCTAAAAACTGTACTGACCTTAGTTTGTATCAGTGTCTCCTGTCTTCCTTCTCTGCACATCTCTGCTAAACAACATATTACCACAGCAAAATCAACAATTGCTCTGACTCTCACACACTTTTCAAAATCTGCTCTTCTCTCTTTTAACATTCACATCTTAACTAACACGCACACGCTCCCCTCCTTCTCTCTGCTCTCAGAGGCAGATGTCTCTAAACTCATCTTCTCCAACCACCTCACTTCCTGTCCACTTGATCCTATCCCCACTCATCTCCTTTAGGTCATTTCTTCTTCAAATACTCCTGCACTCACTCACATCATCAACACTTCTCTTCACACCGGGACCTTTCCCACAGCATTTAAGCAGGCTCGGGTAACCCCACTGCTTAAGAAACCCTCTCTGAATCCAGCACTTATAGAAAACTACAGACCGGTATCCCTTCTTCCTTTCATTGCAAAGACACTTGAGCGAGTTGTGTTCAACCAAGTCTCCAACTTTCTTACACAGAACAACCTCCTGGACAACAACCAATCCGGTTTCAAAAGTGGCCACTCGACTGAGACTGCCCTGCTCTCGGTTACTGAAGCACTGAGACAGGCAAGGGCAGCTTCCAAATCCACAGTACTCATCCTACTGGATCTGTCTGCTGCTTTTGACACAGTTAACCACCAGATCCTCCTGTCAACTCTCGTGAAGATGGGCATCTCAGGAACTGCACTCAGTGCTTGGACCACTTCTCTTCTCCATCTAAATGTCATCATTAGGATCTGTCATTCAGAAACATGGCTTTTCTTATCACTGCTATGCTGATGACACTTTCCAACCAGATTCCTAACTGTTTCTCATTCCAACCAGATGATCCAAAGGTTGCTGTTTGTATTGCAGCCTCCCTGACAGACATTTCTGTCTGCATGAAGGACCATCACCTTCAACTCAACCAGAACTGCTTGTGGTCTCAGCCAACCAAGCACTCCATCACAACTTCTCCATTTAGCTATGTTCATCAACCATAACTCCATCCAGGACAGATTAGACCCTTCCTATCAGAGCAGGCCACACAACTCAAGTGTGCGACTCACAAACGCAAGTGAAAGACAACTCATGGTGCCATCCCAAAGAGGCATGAAATCCGTTCCCACCTGGTGGAGCGACCTGCCGATCTCAATTCGATCAGATGGGTCTGTAGCCATTTTCAAAAAACGTCTAAAGACATCTTTTCCAGCAGCACCTGACCAATTAAGATAAGGACTTACCTATTCTACTCGTTTTTCTTATAAAAAACAAACAAACAAACAAACAAAAACTGTGTACTGTGTAAGACTAACTGAGACTTGCACTTGCATACTGTTGCCTCTTGTTGGTCAGATTGCTTCTATTGCTCTCCTCATTTGTAAGTTGCATTGTATAAAACTGTCTGCTAAATGATTAAATGTAAATGAACCACTGGAGTGCAGTTCCTGAGATGTCCTTCGTCATCAAGGCTGACAGGAAGATCTGGTGGTTAACTGTGTCAAAAGCAGCAGACAGATTGAGCAAGATAAATGTATCAAAAATGAATACATTTTCTATGGTTTTGATAATTTTTTAAAGACAAGAAACAAAAGTTCTATTAGTATTATTGGAAGAATGTCATTTATAACTTTGAGAGATCCTTGCCAGAAGGTTCCCAGAAGTGAACACGCTTACCCTCAGTGCCTTTGATTTTCATTTTTCTTCACACTCCCTTTTCAAACTTAAAAACTTCTGTGCCTCCTTTGTGCTGCTGTTGCCACCTAATATTGAAAAATAAAAACTTACATTATGTACAGTAACTTTTTTAGCAGATACTTTTGTATAAATCTACATACAAATTAAGAAATACACAAACATTGTAACAAAGAAGCCAAAATATCAAACGTGAAGTTATACACTTTTATTGAAAAAAAATAATGATAATAATAATTCTTTCTTTTGGCTGTCACTTTTTCGGTAGATCGGTAGAGTAGCACAATGAAAGTATCATAACAGTGGTCCATCTGTTTTTCAAGTTATCTGCAGTCACTGTATGATGCTTTGTTTAAGGAACAGAATGCATGGCAGATTTGAGGAACATGAGGAACAATTTATGAGAACTAATGCAGTCCTGAGCTTAAAGATCACAGTGTAACACACATACAAACCCGATTCCAAAAAAGTTGGGACTCTGTACAAATTGTGAATAAAAAAGAATGCAATAATTTACAAATCTCATAAACTTATATTTTATTCACAATAGAATATAGATAACATATCAAATGTTGAAAGTGAGACATTTTGAAATGTCATGCCAAATATTGGCTCATTTTGGATTTCATGAGAGCTACACATTCCAAAAAAGTTGGGACAGGGAGCAATAAGAGGCCGGAAAAGTTAAATGTACATATAAGGAACAGCTGGAGGACCAATCTGCAACTTATTAGGTCAATTGGCAACATGATTGGGTATAAAAAGAGCCTCTCAGAGTGGCAGTGTCTCTCAGAAGTCAAGATGGGCAGAGGATCACCAATTCCCCCAATGCTGCGGCCAAACATACTGGAGCAATATCAGAAAGGAGTTTCTCAGAGAAACACTGCAAAGAGTTTGAAGTTATCATCATCTACAGTGCATAATATCATCCAAAGATTCAGAGAATCTGGAACAATCTCTGTGCGTAAGGGTCAAGGCCGGAAAAC
>JAGHMJ010000797.1:140000-155000 GCA_018749465.1 Paracanthobrama guichenoti
ATTCCTTAACTTTTTGTTGGCACTGCCTGAAGATGATCTGGTTCAATTTTCGTGCAAAAGCAGGTTTTTCCTCACACCATCGGTGCTCGGGCCCTAATAAGACTGTATGTAAAACTATGTGAAAAAAGTATTTAATAGGCTACCCAGTCAAACGATTAAACACAACTACAAGCCAAGTATACTTTGAATACTTAATTATACCTTTAAGCATATCTCGATCATAAGATTGAGTACAAGTACAGGCCAAATATACTTAGACCTTTCTGTCAGTATACTTAAGTGCAATTTTAAGTATATTTCTGTGAAGTATATTAAAAGTAGATTTAAAGTATATGTTCTTATTTTAGTTAGTATATGATTTAAAGTATATGTTCTAAGTAGTATAGTAATAGCACACTTGAATAAACTTCTTTTTCATAAGGGCTGTCATGTTGTGTCAACACACTTTGAGCAACACAACTTTACTGAGTGTAACACTGTCATCTTCTGATCACAATGATCTGACAATATTAAAAAATAACTTCACATTTGTTCTGAATGAGGGTGAGTGAACTGGGTTTGTATTCGAGTAAATGCAGACATTCTGAGAACAGCACAGTCTGACTGATTTAGTTCTTCTCACATGCAGTGCAGCTCTTTTACACCCACACTATATTAGTCCTGTGAACAAATGCACAGATGTGACACATCACGGCAAACGGCAAACCTAAAACTAAAACTGCAAGCGACTTCCTGTCATGTCTGGGTGTGTGTGTGAAAAGTGCAGCATTTAAGGGGTGTTTCGGCTGCAGGGTGTGAATTCAGGAGAACAGCTACGAAAACCCCCGCAGAACTGAGCAAACTTGGAGTCATGGTGTATATTTCAAACTAGACGTAACTTCCTGTTCATCTGAACATAATCACTGTTTCCACACTTCAACACTGATAGTAATCAAACATGTTTCCTGAGCTCAAGTCCTCATATCAGAAGGATTTCTGAAGTGACACTGAAGAGTAATGATGATAAATTCAGCTTTGATCACAGGAATAAATGACAGTTTCAGGTCGCTGTTAAACTCTGCTTATCTTACAAACAAATCTTAATGTTCTACAGTTAATGTTGTCATTAGAGACGAGGAGCTGACGTGTGTGTGTTTGTTCACCTGGTCTGTTTGGCATTCCCTCTCACAGGTGCTCTGCGCGTCCACCCACAGATTCAGGCTGACGTGATTCGGACAGATGCCGGGATGATCCGGAGCGGCGGCAGCGGCCGCAGCCACGGGCCAGAAGCACATGAGGAGCAGAGAGCCGAGCAGAGATCCAGAGCTGCCGGAGAACCGCATGAGTGTGACGTCCAGACGCTCCAGATCCAACACGCCTTCTGCCGTCTGTCCCGTGGGGGCTTTACGAATGGGACGAACAACTGCACAAACGTTGTTAAGAGGCTGTTTTCTTCAGAAGGGCTGCTGTGTGGCTTCATGAAGCTCCTCTCTTGGGCTTTCATATGCAAAGCCTGCTGGGAAAGCAAGTGAAGCCCAATATCTGATTGGGTCTCTTTGTCCTGTGAGGAGCCACAGGCCTTTCATTCGCTGACCGCGGACGTGACTTTTGACCTGAGCGGGTCACGGCCCTCCAGACCTCCAGATTGAGCCTGGCTCTCACACAAACCTCGAAACGCTCCATTCAACAAGCAGCTCTGATTTATGAGGACATCTCAGAGCAGCGGACTGGCTCAACTGGTCAATGTTTCTGCACTGAATTAAAGCACACTGAGCCTGGTTTCTCCCAAGGTTTTTCTCACTAGTGTCCGCTGGGCAGTGGAGTAGTCTGTGCATTTGTGTGTCGTCTGAGGCCAAAGTTTGATTCTGACAAAAGAGAACATGTTTTTGACTAAGATATTTGATTTTGACCTGGAAGTTTGAGGTTTGTACAAGTTAGTGTGTAGTTATGCAATTGTGTTTATAGTTATGAAAAATGTGAGCATGAAATGTGTTAGCAATCGAGAAAAACTGTAAAAGCAGAGGCTCTGTTCTTTCTTATATTGTATTTATGTTATGTCCCCTCCATGAAAGGCCAGATTCTGTGACCTTGTCAAAATTCATTGAGAAGCAATATATTAACTGACCCTGTGTTTGGCAATATAATTGATCAGACTGACTTTGCCTTTTCTGTGCAAAGGAACATCTGTTGGATGTCTGTCCTCAGATTAAAAGATAAAACACAAAATGCACAAAGATAAAATCCAGTTTATAAAGGAAAAGGGAATATGCTATGGATGTCATGAGTAAAGCCTGTACACAAAGTGCCAAATCTGTAAAGTGTGCACATAGGAAAAATGGAAAAGGGGACAACTGTTGGAGAACCATGGGGCCGGTGAGAAAGAAAGTGTACTATCCACTGGTCCAGTGAAGGATAAGGCAAATAAAGGAAAGTAAATAGTGCAAATGTATGCATTTCTGGAAAAAAGACCAACTTTCTGCTGTGACCTAAGGGGTAGGTTTGGTTTGAACTTTGGGGGGGTTGAAGTCTGAATCGTTTCATGAGATTTGTTTGTTTGCTTATTTATATTGCAAAATGAAAGCTCTTGATTTGAACTTGTAACATAGTTCTTGTAATTGTTTAACTATCGCATTTGTTACAATAAGGATATAATTACAGGTAAGACCGTTGATGGCTCCTCATTACCATGCTTATAGGCCAATGTTAACTTTTTTCCTTTTTTTTTAGCTATAGCATTTATGAAAAAAACAGCCTACACATAGAAACTATAGCCACAACATGCCACAGTTGTAATATAAATCTTTAGTGCAAAATACATTCCCTTAACAGATAATATATTACAAATTATACAAGGAGTTAAAGATTTACCATAATAAACACAAAAGAACATGATAAAGTCTAGTAAAGATGCGGATTGTCATGTTTGGAGTTTATTTTTGGTCAGTTTTTCTGTTCATGTCTAAGTTTCTAGATTAGTTTTCTAGTTTGTTAATTAGGCCACATTCACATGAAGCCAGAGCTTTCCTTATCCGTTCTTCTTTTTTCCTCGTTCTAAAAAAAATTCTGTAAATAGTCTCGTCTCAAGAAATGTCTGCGTATACACGAAACCACTGAAACAGACTCAAAATGATGTAGTATACATGCCAGACCAGTATGTGGCGCTGCCATAGAGATACACTAAAAACAGAGAAGAAGATGTGGCGTGGCGTATGTTTCAGGCTCCCTAAACGCCAGATCCGCCTGGCGATGTGAAACGACGATGTGATACAAATCAATCAATCAATCAATCAATCAATCAATCAATCAATCAATCAATCAGTCACCTTTATTTATACAGCGCTTTTAACAAGTCCAATTGTTTCAAAGCAGCTTCACATTGTTAACAGGAAAATAATGCAACAGAATTTGTACAGCCGTTCTGGTGAAACGGTGATGTTATCCAGCTCATTTCAGTATCATATAGTGTCAATGCGGGCAGATCGGTAATATAGATGAGATTTAGGAGTCCCCAACTGAGCAAGCCAAAAGCCAGAGGCAACGGTGGCAAGGAACCAAAACTCCTTCAGGGTCAGAATGGAGAAAAAAACCTTGGGAGAAACCAGGCTCAGTCGAGGTGCCAGTTCTCCTCTGGCCGACGAACAAACAGTGTATGATTATAATTCTGGCAACATAGCAGGCCTTAAGTCATATTAGGCAAATAGATATTCGTAAGATTATTCGAAAGATTGGAGTCATCACGCCGGAGACGGGTTTAATGAGGATGTCGTGTCGATGCAGCATTTACGGGGGAGTTTATTTGACATGCTCTCTGCAGACACTTCAGGGATGAGCTGGTCATGTCCAGGCGCTGGTCCACCATCTGATCTGGATACGGCCCGGATCCGGCTGACTGCAGTAAACCTCGGGATAAACAGAGAGACTAACATTAGCGTAGCGCCATTCTTCTTATGATGTAACGAGTACATCAGGTGTTATGGGAAGGGTGTCTTTATAGATGTTATAATGAACTACAAACTTTGTCTTGCGCCACATGCGTTCAGATTTCCTGCATTTTCTTTTAATATTTTCAACTGCTGTTGTGTTTCTCCAAGGAGCTTTAAGCCTGCCATCATTTTGACTGTCACTGGAGCAACATCATCAATTACATTCTTAACTTTTGAGTTAAAGGAATCAAGGAGAAAATCAACACTGATAATAATCAAACATGTTTCCTGAGCTCAAGATTCAAGATTCAAGAGTTTTATTTGTCACATACACAGTTATATACAGAATATACAACCGGCAGTGAAATGTAAAAGCTCAAGTCCTCATATCCACAGATATGCTTGGTGTTAAAGATAGGAAGCCCTGCTCCCGCCAGTGGAGAGTGTTAACGTTTAAAAAATCATGTTTTATTTTTAAATGACTTCAACATGCATAAGCAATGCATTTATCGCTTGTTTCTGCTTCTTCTCCCGTGTTTTGATCAGGAGATTCTGTACTCTTTCAGAAGATGTAATTTTGCCCCCTACCGTATAACACTGAAAACATGGAAAGCCAGAAAAGTCCATCAATGGCAGGGAAAGAGTTAATAGTGATGTATTGATTTACCTTTATGGATGAGTTTGAAAGTTTTCTCATAATATTTTTGATGAATCTTTTGTTCATATTAAACTGGGGTGTTTTCATACTGCTGGATCCATCAAAGAGAAACACCAGATTGACTTCTCTCTTCGTGCATTCTGCAGAAATATCACAAGATATGGACAAATTCTTTAGCAATCATACCATAAATTATCGACAAGATGGCCAATAAATCCATATATTTCCCAAATATTTAATGTAATATCTTTAATCATGTCTTTAGTCTTTATGGGGTCATGAATTGAGAAATATTTTTGACATATAAGAGGTCATTGTGCTATAAAATATCCTGTAATTTTCAAAAGTACATTTTATGGAAACCAAGCTCCCAGAAGGACTTATTTCTGATTTTGTCTCATGATAATGTCAAAGTGTGACGACAGACAGCCTTTAGCCCCGCCCACCGATTCACACGTCATGTGGTAGTAAATACAAGATACAGGATTACTCCAACAACAAAACTATAGAGTGAGGATTACAAGATTACAAGTTGTGGAAAAACACAATGTTTGCAGTGCCTTAAAATTGTGATCTTAACATTAAGAAAACGTGGATGAACTGTATTTTAAGTTAAAAGCATATATAATGGGCACAGATTTCACAGTTGGCAAATGTTTCAACTATGCAAAAGAGATAAACACCTTTTTGTAGCGTCTTTGTTTAAACACTAATATGATGTAATAACTACCTAATTTTAATACATTTTAATAAAGACGATTAACAAGCTGTCGCCGACTGGAGTATATTTGATATTTGAGATGTATGTTTGTCTGTTGCTGCTTACAGGAAGTGCACACTGATGGAGAATTCAGTACTATAGACCATTCCAGTAGTTACAGTAGTATAAAATATAAATTATATATATATTATTAGGCTACATGATATGATTATTATAAATATAATTTTTTTTAATATGATAGTTTCAAACTTTCTCAGTATTGTAGCGGTATTGTACTGTTGTTTGCGAACGGGCCGTTTTCACTGTTGCACAGGTTTCCTGTCTGGCCGTTGTATCTCTGTAAAGTTCTTTTTTCTTCTTTCCTGTTGTTTATTTTGCTTATTAATATAATTTAATCATCACAATATATGAGATAGTGATGGGCAGACTGAGGCTTTGGGAAGCACTGAGACAGTTGAAGCAATCCGACACCCGTCTCCATGACGACACCTAGTGGTCACTTGCATGATGATCTGAAATGACCTCCAGGTAAAAACATTTTTTAACATCTGTCTGACAGCTACATGATCTTGGTTTTGTGACCTGTAGCTGTTGGGGGGGTTTTTTTGTTTGTTTGTTTGTTTGTTTTTTTGGTTTTTGGTCATAAAAAAATGAAGATTAATAAAATAAATAAAGCCACAATGTGTCACATTTGTTACGTAACATTTCTATTCAAAAGGGTTAATTGCTCTGCTGTTCAAGGACTTAGCTAACTTATTTTTTTACATATAATTTCTCCAGCCTTTGAAAAAATCCTCTCACAAGGGACACTTGTTGCTGGCATGCACAGATATTTTAAGTAATATAAATATATGCACAGATAAGTACATACAAATGAGGGAAAATTACTGCTCTCTCTTTCCAATAAATTAATGGATCATGCGTTCTGGGCCAATGCAATACACAATACACACATCTCACTTTATCTGATGTTTCCAAATGGAAATGCTCCCACATCACAGATGTACGGCATCTCTTATGTGGAGCCTCCATTTTTATCTATTCTATTAATATATCTATCTATACATAACCTATGAATCTATATATACACTCACCTGTCAGGATTATTAGGAACACCATACTAATACTGTGTTTGACCCCTTTCGCCTTCAGAACTGCCTTAATTCTACGTGGCATTGATTCAACAAGGTGCTGAAAGCATTCTTTAGAAATGTTGGCCCATATTGATAGGATAGCATCTTGCAGTTGATGGAGATTTGTGGGATGCACATACAGGGCACGAAGCTCCCGTTCCACCACATCCCAAAGATGCTCTATTGGGTTGAGATCTGGTGACTGTGGGGGCCATTTTAGTACAGTGAACTCATTGTCATGTTCAAGAAACCAGTTTGAAATGATTCGAGCTTTGTGACATGGTGCATTATCCTGCTGGAAGTAGCCATCAGAGAATGGGTACATGGTGGTCATAAAGGGATGGACATGGTCAGAAACAATGCTCAGGTAGGCCGTGGCATTTAAACGATGCCCAATTGGCACTAAGGGGCCTAAAGTGTGCCAAGAAAACATCCCCCACACCATTACACCACCACCACCAGCCTGCACAGTGGTAACAAGGCATGATGGATCCATGTTCTCATTCTGTTTACGCCAAATTCTGACTCTACCATCTGAATGTCTCGACAGAAATCCAGACTCATCAGACCAGGCAACATTTTTCCAGTCTTCAACTGTCCAATTTTGGTTTGTGCAAATTGTAGCCTCTTTTTCCTATTTGTAGTGGAGATGAGTGGTACCCGGTGGGGTCTTCTGCTGTTGTAGCCCATCCGCCTCAAGGTTGTGCGTGTTGTGGCTTCACAAATGCTTTGCTGCATACCTCGGTTGTAACGAGTGGTTATTTCAGTCAAAGTTGCTCTTCTATCAGCTTGAATCAGTCGGCCCATTCTCCTCTGACCTCTAGCATCAACAAGGCATTTTCTCCCACAGGACTGCCGCATACTGGATGTTTTTCCCTTTTCACACCATTCTTTGTAAACCCTAGAAATGGTTGTGCGTGAAAATCCCAGTAACTGAGCAGATTGTGAAATACTCAGACCGGCCCGTCTGGCACCAACAACCATGCCACGCTCAAAATTGCTTAAATCACCTTTCTTTCCCATTCTGACATTCAGTTTGGAGTTCAGGAGATTGTCTTGACCAGGACCACACCCCTAAATGTATTGAAGCAACTGCCATGTGATTGGTTGATTAGATAATTGCATTCATGAGAAATTGAACAGGTGTTCCTAATAATCCTTTAGGTGAGCGTATATAATTCTATATCTCTAATTATGCTGTGCTATCTGTCACTGTCTATACCTATCAGTCAATATATCTCATTTAAATCTAGCCTAAATATAACTAACCAAAGCACACTATAAATCTCACTTATATCACAAAATCACTGCTATCACAAAACCCACGAGGTGAAGATGCATTAACTTCACTTTTAAACTGTGGGGAATTGGGTTCCTACAGATGTGTGACTGTGGTTTGTTCCCGCGCCTTTCAATCAAACGCAGTTTCGACGGCGCCACCTGATGAAACACCTGAGGCTTCATTTAGCCGTAGTCACGTGACATGGGTGTTTTGAATCACAGTTCGGAGCATCTCGACAAAGTGTTTAAACGTCAGTTTTGCTTCAGCCATCCCTAATATCTGATATTATATTATTATATCTGATAGCATTTTGCTAGCCTGTTAATTTGCCATCCGCATTTACTGTCTTTTTTCTCACGCGCGTGTCTTCTAAGAGCCAATCAAACAATTGTGGTGAGTTGGATAATTCAACAAACATGGTAAGCCATGCCATCTTCTCCTGTTATTGTGCCTGACATCAAAGCTAATTTAAAAGTGCTGGCTAAAGCTAATCGTAAATTCTCTAAGATTATTATTCACGTCAGCACTAATGATGTTTGACTTCGCCAGTCGGAGATTTTAGAAAGAAATGGTATCTGTGAGGATTTCCAGTCAGGATTTAAACCGTATCATAGTACTGAGACTGCTCTCATCAGAGTTACAAATGATTTACTCTTATCATCCGATCGTGGTTGTATTTCTCTATTAGTGTTACTCGATCTTAGCGCTGCATTCGATACTATCGACCACAACATTCTTCTAAATAGACTCGAAAATTACATTGGCATTAGTGGAACTGCATTGGCATGGTTTAAATCAGACTTATCTGACCGTTATCAGTTTGTAGCAGTAAATGAAGAGATGTCACACCGATCACAAGTTCAGTATGGAGTACCGCAGGGCTCAGTGCTAGGACCGTTGCTCTTCACCCTGTACATGCTACCACTGGGAGATATCATTAGGAAGCATGGCATTAGTTTTCACTGTTATGCTGACGATACTCAGCTCTATATTTCTTCACGCCCTGATGAAACTTACCAATTCACAAGATTAACCGAATGCATAGCTGATATAAAACATTGGATGTCTAGTAATTTCCTGCAACTTAATTCAGAAAAAAATGAATTTTTAATTATTGGACAAAAAAACTCTGCAAGTAGTAACCTAGAATACTGTCTAACACTCGATGGCTGCTCATCTCATCTATATTCCCGATCTGCCCGCATTGACACTATATGATACTGAAATGAGCTGGATAACATCACCGTTTCACCAGAACGGCTGTACAAATTCTGTTGCATTATTTTCCTGTTAACAATGTGAAGCTGCTTTGAAACAATTGGACTTAAAAGCGCTGTATAAATAAAGGTGACTTGACTTAACCAAAGAAATCTTCTGCCGTGCCGTTAAATCTCAGTGGATGTTCAGTGTCGATATTGAAGGCCTCTGAAAGAGATGCTGGAGAAGCGAGAGAGAGACATCAGGAGACGTTTGTGAGTCTTCAGCCTCAGTCTTTATTAAGGCAAAAATGAATGAATACGTGCTGACAAATTGATTATCTAACATAATTTGCATCTAACATAAACGTTTGTGTTAACATAATAAATGAGTGTGTATATATTATTACATTTATAAGTATAATATAGTGTATATGTCTGTGTGTGTGTGTGCATGTCTGTGTATATATACACACACACACACACACACACACACACACACACACACATTATGTAAACACATAATGTTATGTTAGAAGTGCGATTAATCGTGTTTAATCAATTTAACAGCACTAAAAATAACATAACTAACCACTATTGGCATACTTTCCTAGGTGATTGATTAATTTAAGAATTGAAAAAATATTTTTGTGCATTTTAAGTTTTTTTAAATGTCATGTTTAAATATGCAAATGTCATTATCTAATTAATATTTATAGCAACGCTATAAATATGAATATTTTGTTAAATATATTTTATGAATATCTTGTTTGATTTTGTTGACATATTAAATGTTTTTTACATAGGGGATTTTGGATTTCTCTGTTTATTACTCCATAAATAAGAAAATCTGTGCATCTAACAGTATTTTACTGTAAAATTAAACAAAATGTCCCATGATATCTATTACAGTTTTTCACTGTACAGTATATACTACAAACTGTTAACCAATTAACATGTTGTTGTTTTTTCCGTTGCATTTTTAAAGTCTTTTACCATTAAAATAAAATAAAAATAAAAAACATTTTTTACAATACAGTACTTTACTATAGAAAATATGGAATTACAAACCAAACTGTCGCATACGTGTACAGCAGTTGGAACTGAGAATTAACAGAGGTTAAGATGTTGATGCTTAATTGAAAATAATAAAGTCACCGTTAGGGTGATCTGTGTTTGCTTTAGTTGTGCTCTTAACGCTTTACTCTCTAATTCGCTTTTCAGAGGCTTGGCTCGAGCTCGAGTTAAACCCACAAAAAGCAAAAACAGCAAGCTGTTATATATATAAACTGTGAATGCTTAAGAGAAATAGGTAGAAAGACTTGAGAAATGAAGCTCTCTTGCCTCCAAAGATGAGCAGAATATTTAGCTTTGTGGAAATATAGATCAAGCACTTCGGAACAGTCAAACGGATCACAGGGATCGAGGAACAGAAGACAAGGGAGAGGATGAATCAGCCGCTGGCTGCTCAGGTGAGTAGCGGGTAAGGAGTCCAGGTACGCATGACGAGACCAGACACTGTGTTTATGTAGTGTCCGTGATGACGAGGTGCAGGTGTTAACGCTGAATATGTCTCATATTTGATGAATATTTGTGTTTAATAACATATGTTTGTGAACAGATCAAGATAAGAAGGACGAATCAGTCAGGGTGTCGAGTAATCCAAGTCTTTATCATAGTCCAAAATGCACAGAAAATAAATCCAGTGGGGCTCTCTGTCTCACACAATAATCAAAACTCATATAATCTGTGTCTGTGTGAACAGGGGCACGTTCAAGCTCAGACCGCAGCGCAGCGTTTGGCTACGGTTAGGGTTGAACGACATGTTTCCTGGAAACGGTGTAACGGGTTTGAGATGCGTTCTCTTGTTTGGGGGGGTGTCAGAAATGTCAGCTCAATCAGCAGCAACATGCATATAAACCGCGCAGTGTTAAAGAGACGGCTCGCACAACGGGTCCAAGTACAGTCCTTTACAAATGTGTCCGCTGCAGCAACACCTGAAGATCTTAGAAAACATGTTTGTGTTTTCATCCTGAAATGCGAGGCAAATGTTGGATCACAATAATTAGGAACCAGTTTCCACAAATCCCTTCACTCGATTGGGATGTTCTCTTTTATTCTGGACGGCAAGACTGTAACATCGAGTGTATTTTGCAGTATTAAACACATATTTATATCAAACACAAAGATTGGCCTTCTCAGCTGCCATAGTTGCAACTCTTGCGTCATCAGAACAGGGTCTTCCGTTTAAACACACAGCCCAGGTCTCTCGCTCCTTCCCAGGTCGGCTTATATCCCAGCTCCCCGCCCGTTACTGGGATTAGAAGCGGTGTTAATCATCACTCACCTGACCTCCTTCCCACCGCTCTTCTCCGCACTCGTTCCCCATGCAGACTCCGCTTTGCTTTGGTTAGGGCTTGTTGGCACAGCTCTGGTGCTTCCTCTTTAATGAGATCAATCAGCGGGCTGGTGAGCTCCGAATAATGAAGAATAACCCTCCTATATTACCCCCCAACAGCCCCAGGAACTGTCTCACCTCCTTTTTGGTCTTGGGACTTGGACAGGCTGGAATCACAGCTGACATATCAATTTGGGGACGCACCTGCTGTGTCCCAAGTAGAATCCCAAATCTTGTACCTCTGCACGTCCAATTGCACATCCGCAGATTCACTGTGAATCCAGCCACCCTCAGCGATCTCAGGACAGTGCCTAGATGTTCCAGGCATACATGCTATGTGGCCAGAGGATTTTGTCCATAAGACACTGAAAGGTGGCGGGAGCCGCAAACAACCAGAATGGAAGAGTCATAAATTGGTGTAATCTGAACGCCATTGTGAAAGATCTGCCAATACCCTTTTGCTAACACAGAGCCGTCCGCTTTGGGTACCAAATCGCCCAGTCAGTTACGCCCAACTCTAGCATGGCCTTCTTGTGTTCAGGTAAACTATAGGGTCGGCACCACTACCCATGGGATCATTCATCGTTTATAGCTATAGTTTAGAGTTCAGATGTAAGTGTGGTGGTTACAAAAATAGATAAATAAATATGTGAAATGTAGTATGTGATAAAATAAGGGAATGTATTTAGCAAGATTCAAGAGTTTTATTTGTCACACACACAGTTATATACAGAATATACAACCGGCAGTGAAATGTAAACAGGTCCGCTCCATGGACAGTGCAAATTCACAGTTAAAAACACAAGGAGGAAATTATAATAGAAATAGAATAAAAAAGTACTATATATATATATATATATCTATAGAATTATAAATAATCAAGTAGAATTATAAATAATCAAGTAGAAGAAAAAGTTAAAAAAATAAGAATAAAGAAGTGGAATAAAGTAATTGAAGTAGACTGTGCAGTGAGTAAACTGTAGATGTAATGGGTTGAGAAAATGCCATTGATTATTAAAAATTTGACTTAAAACAGCCACCCCACATAAATCTTTTGAAGTGTGATTGTAATAACCTTTTCTTGTGTAATTACACCGCCGCGCCACTAGATGGCTTAGATGCGCATGAGATTCCAAGAGACGAGAGTAGCGCCCTCCGGGCTCAGTAATAAACTGCCGCTGAGGAAGAGCTCTCTGATCGGTCTCTTTGTGTTTCACAGGTCTGAGTGCATCACATGTATAGATACATTTCTTTTTGATTGCACTTATGCGCACAGAAATGCGCAAGAGTTTACAATAAAGAGTTTGTTTGTGTGAAGTACATGTAATATAAAGAGTTTAATTCACTGAGGATTATAAAAAATATTGCTAAAATAAGTCGAATCGGTGTGTTTCACACATATGGGTTATGTGTTAATGAAATGTTTATTCATATGAAAGTATTTGTGTTGCATGTTATTTGATTTAAGAGTGTTTTTCCAGTCAGCATCTGTCTACATGTGGTATTCTCTGTTCAGACGCCATTTTGAGTGTTTAGCGGGCGTTGTGTGGTGTACGGGGATACAAGTGAAATTAAAATATGTTCATAAGTATATTTTGCATACATCTGAATGTGTAAAATATGTTTTATTTTTGTACAATTGAATGTACCAAATGCACTTTGAGTTTCAAATGTTGAGTTTAAATATAAAATTTGAGTTTAAATATGTCTAATTACATATGTGGGTAATAAACGGACTGCCGCTGAGGAAAGATCTCTCTGATCGGTCTCTTTGTGTTTCACAGTTTATTCAGTGATTCACGGTGCACCCTGCCAGAATGCTGCCGGCCCAGATATCCCCTAGGTCTGAGGCCGGTAACATAGACTTATAAATATGTGGTTAACAAATGTATAAGAGTATAATGTGCAAACAGGTTTATGACAGGTTGTTACACAGTAACAACGAGAACAGAAAGTGCAGTGCAATGTCAGTGTATCGATGTTTATCCTGAAGTGAAGTCACGTGATGTTAAGTGACTGAGTTCAGGAGTCTGATGGCCTGGGGGAAGAAGCTCCTCCTGAGTCTCTCAGTTTTGGCCATCAGGCTTGAAGCGCTTACCAGATGGCAGCAGCGTGAAATGAGGGTTTGCAGGGTGATTAGAGTCCTTGATGATCTTGGTAGCTCTACCTTTGCAGCGTTTGGTGTAGACGTCCTGCAGAGACGGGAGAGCTGACCCTGAGATACGCTCGGATAAGCGCACGACTCTTTGCAGGGCTTTGCGGTCATGACTGGTGCTGTTCCCATACCACGCTGTGATGCACTGAGTTAATACACTTTCTATCGCCCCTAAATAGAAAGTTTTCAGGATAGCTGGTGAAACCCTGAATTTCCTCAGCTGGCGCAGGTGGTACAGTCTTTGCCTGGCTTTTTTCACCTGTGTCTGAATGTGAGCAGTCCAGGTCAGGTCCTCGGCAGCTCCGTGTCCTGTATTTGATGTACACTTACACATCCCCCCTCATCCCCTTGAGACTAACCTACACTTCACTACAGACTGTATCAGTTACATCGTTACAAAACGAATCATCCAGAAACAAGTGAAGTATTTATGAATCATTCCTTCAAATTAAAGAAGTACATTTAAAGATGCTTTATAACATAAAGTGTATTATTATGAAATAGTTTAAACATTTGTAAATAGGCTGCAGCAGTGAATCATTTGTCAGAAGCTCCAGTCTAATTCCAGTTTAGTTTTATTCTCTGTTTTAAAGGAATAAATGTTTTACCCGGACAGCAGGTCTCTCCCTGCTCATCCCGCTCGTCTCCTGTTATAATCCTCAGCAGTGACACTCGGACAGAAGTTCCTGACAATAGCATGTTGTGTGTGTTTGCTGTTTGTATAGTTTACTGTATATTGTGCTGTTTTGTGCCTACTGAAATACGAACAGGGAAAGTGGCCGAGGCTTTGGCGAGGGCTGTTGAGCTCTTCTGGAAGTGTGTGTGTGGATCAGGCCATTCGGTCCAGTCCTGCTTTGATAAACCAGAACAAAAGAGATAGCTGTTAGCTGGACTAGACTATACATGACTATACATGACACATTCTGTGACTGCTCATAATCAGTTACGCAGCTTGGGCTTTCTGCACGCTGACGTCACTCGGTCTGCACTGCGCATGCGCGCACACACACACACACACACACACACACACACACACACACAGAACATGGAGCGCAGATCTCGGACTCTGCGTTAACAGACACCGGACACGCTGGAGTTTGATCCGGATCCGCCGATGGACGCGTCCGACGCGGGTCAGTTTCATAGTGTTTATAATGTTTCAGACGTGTTGCTGTCAGAGTTGTGTAAACAATCACACAACAGAGTTTAACATGAATAATAAGATGACATGACGAGTTTACATTCCGTTCGGTGACTGTGTGTGTGTGTGTGTGTGTGTGTGTGTGTGTGTGTGTGTGTAGTTTAATAAAGTTCTTTGTTTGTTGGTTGTCGTAACTCTGTCGAATGGAAATATGCGCTGCCAGTCTCTGCGTGTTTGATGTGTGTGTCTCTGTGTGTGTGTTTGATGCGCGTGTGTGTGTGTGTGTGTGTGTGTGTTTGATGCGCGGTGTGTGTGTGTGTGTGTGTGTGTTTGATGTGTGTGTCTGTGTGTGTGTGTGTTTGATGCGCGTGTGTGTGTGTGTGTGTGTGTGTGTGTTTGATGCGCGGTGTGTGT
>JAGHMJ010000797.1:160000-172965 GCA_018749465.1 Paracanthobrama guichenoti
TCATACACTCACTCACTCAAACACACACACTCACGCACACACTCACTCACTCACTCTCACTCACTCTCACACTCTCACTCACTCACACTCTCACTCATTCACTCTCACACTCTCACTCACTCATGCACTCTCACACTCACTCTTAACTCACTCACTCACACACTCACTCTCACTCACTCAAACTCACACTCTCACTCACTCACTCATAACACACTCACTCACACTCTCTCTCACTCACTCACATTCTCACTCACTCACCCACTCACTCTCTCTCACACTCTCACTCGCTTTCACACTCTCACTCACTCACACACTCACTCACTCGCTCTCTCACTCACTCTCACACACTCACACACTCACTCACACACACACACTCTCACTCACACACTCACACACACACACTCACTCACACACTCTCACACTCTCACACACTCACTCTTAACACACACTCACTCACTCTTAACACACTCACACTCACTCACACTCACTCACTCTCACTCACTCACACTCTCACTCACTCACACACACACTCACACACACTCACTCTTAACATACTCACTCACTCACACTCTCACTCACTCACACACTCACACACACACACTTACACACACTCACTCTTAACACACTCTCTCTCACTCACTCACACACTCACTCTCACTCACTCACTCACTCACTCACTCACACTCTCAGACTCTCTCACTCACTCTTAACACACTCCACTCACACTCTCTCTGTCACTCACACACTCTCTCACACTCACTCACACTCACTCTCACTCACTCACTCTTAACACATTCTCTAACACACTCTCACTCACACTCACACACTCTCACTCACAATCTCACTCACTCACACTCTCACACACTCACTCACTCTTAACTCACTCACTCACTGACACTCACTCACTCACACTCTCACTCACTCACTCACTCACACTCACTCACTCACTCACTCACTCTTAACACATTCTCTAACACACTCTCACTCACACTCTCTCACTCACTCACACTCACTCACTCACACACTCACTCACTCACTCACTCTCTCTCACTCTCTCTCTCACTCACACACACACACTCACTCACTCACTCTCACACTCTCACTCACTTTCACACTCACTCACTCACACACTCATACACTCACACACTCACTTGCTCTCTCACTCACTCACTCACACACTCACACACACTCACTCCCTCACACACTCTCACACTCTCACACACTCACTCTTAACACACACTCACTCACTCTTAACACACTCTCACTCACACACTCACACACACACACACTCACTCTTAACACACTCACACTCACTCACTCACTCACTCACACTCTCACTCACTCTCACTCACTCACCCACACACTCTCACTCACACTCTCACTCACTCACTCACACTCTCTCACCCACTCTTAACACACTCACACTCACACTCTCACTCACACACTCACTCACTCACACACTCACACAAACTCACTCACACTCACTCACACTCACTCTTAACACATTCTCTAACACACTCTCACTCACACTCACACACTCTCACTCACACTCTCTCTCACTCTTAACACACTCACTCACTCACTCTTAACACACTCTCACCACACTCACACCTCTCACCACACTCTCTCACTCACACACACACTCTCACTCACACTCTCACTCACTCACACTCTCTCTCACTCTCACACTCTCACTCGCTTTCACACTCTCACTCACTCACACACTCATACACTCACACACTCACTCGCTCTCTCACTCACTCACACACTCACACACACTCACTCCCTCACACACTCTCACACTCTCACACACACACTCTTAACACACACTCACTCTTAACACACTCACACACACTCACTCACTCACTCACACTCTCACTCACACTCACTCACTCACTCACCCACACACTCTCACTCACTCACTCACACTCTCTCACTCACTCTTAACACACTCTCACTCACTCACACACTCTCTCACTCACTCTTAACACACTCACTCACTCACTCACTCACACACTCACACACTCACTCTTAACACACTCACTCACTCACACTCATACACTCACTCTTAACTCACTCACTCACTCACATTCTCACTCACACTCACTCACTCACTCACTCACTCCACTCACTCACTCACCACCACCACCACACACTCACACACACTCTCACTCTCCTCACTCACTCACACTCACTCACTCACTCTCCTCACTCTTAACACATTTTCTAACACACTCACTCACTCACACACTCTCACTCACTAACACACTCACTCACACACTCACTCACTCACTCACTCTTAACACATTCTCTAACACACTCACTCACACACTCACTCACACACTCACTCACTCTTAACACATTCTCTAACACACTCTCACTCACACACTCACTCACTCACACTCACTCACTCACTCACTCACACTCACTCTTAACACATTCTCTAACACACTCACACTCACTCACACTCACTCACTCACTCACTCACTCTTAACACGTTCTCTAACACACTCTCACTCACTCACTCACTCTCACTCACACACTCTCACTCACTCTTAACACATTCTCTAACACTCTCACTCACTAACACACTCACTCACACACTCACTCACTCACTCACTCTTAACACATTCTCTAACACACTCACTCACACACACTCACTCACCACTTAACACATTCTCTAACACACTCTCACTCACACACTCACTCACTCTCACTCACACTCACTCACTCACTCACTCACTCACACTCACTCTTAACACATTCTCTAACACACTCTCACACTCACTCACACTCACTCTCACTCACTCTTAACACGTTCTCTAACACACTCTCACTCACTCACTCACACTCTCACTCACACACTCTCACTCACTCTTAACACATTCTCTAACACTCTCACTCACTAACACACTCACTCACTCACACACTCACTCTCACACTCACTCACTCACTCACTCACTCACTCTTAACACATTCTCTAACACACTCACTCACACACTCACTCACACACTCACTCACACTCACTCTTAACACATTCTCTAACACACTCTCACTCACACTCACACTCTCACACTCTCTCACTCACTCTTAACACACTCACTCACTCACTCACTCACTCACACTCACTCACACTTAACACATTCTCTAACAAACTCACACTCATTCACACACTCTCACTCACTCACTCACACTCTCACTCACTCACTCACACTCTCACTCACTCACACACACTCACTCACTCACTCACACTCACACTCTCACTCACACACTCTCACACACTCACTCTTAACACACTCACACACTCACTCACTCTTAACTCACTCTTAACACACACTCACTCACTCACTCACACTCATACACTCACTCTTAACTCACTCACACACTCACTCACTCACATTCTCACTCACACTCACTCACTCACTCACACTCACACTCACACTCACTCACTCACTCTCACTCACTCTTAACACATTCTCTAACACACTCACACACTCACACTCTCACTCACTCACACTCTCTCTCACTCACACTCTCTCTCACTCACTCTTAACACACTCACTCACTCACTCACTCACACTCACTCACACTTAACACATTCTCTAACAGACTCTCACTCACTCACTCACTCACACACACACTCTCACTCACACACTCACTCACACTCACTCACACTCACTCACTCACTCACTCACACTCACTCTTAACACATTCTCTAACACACTCTCACATTCACTCACTCACTCACTCACTCACACTCACTCACTCTCACTCACTCTTAACACATTCTCTAACAAACTCACTCACACACTCTCACTCACACTCTTACTCACTCACACACTCACACACACTCACTCACACTCACTCACACTCACTCTCACTCACTCTTAACACATTCTCTAACACACTCACACTCACTCACTCACACACTCACACACACTCACTCACACTCACACACTCTCACTCACAATCTCACTCACTCACACTCTCACTCACACACTCACTCACTCTTAACTCACTCACTCACTGACACTCACTCACTCACTCACACTCACTCACTCACACTCTCTCACTCACTCACTCACCCACACACTCTCACTCACACACACTCACTCACACTCTCACTCTCTCTCTCACTCACTCTTAACACACTCACTCACACTCACTCACTCACACTCTCACTCTCTCTCTCCTCACTCTTAACACACTCACTCACACTCACTCACTCACACTCTCACTCACACACACTCTCACTCACTCACACTCACACTCTCTCTCTCACTCTTAACACACTCACTCTCACTCACTCTTAACACACTCACTCTCACTCACTCACTCACACTCTCTCTCACTCACTCTTAACACACTCACTCACTCACACACACACTCTCACACACTCACTCTTAACACACTCACTCACACACTCACTCACTCTTAACTCACTCTTAACACACACTCACTCACTCACACTCATACACTCACTCTTAATTCACTCACAGACTCACTCACATTCTCACTCACACTCACTCACTCACTCACTCACACTCACACTCTCTCACTCACTCTTAACACACTCACACTCACTCACTCCACACCTCACCACTCACCTCCACACACACACCACACTCACACTCTCACTCACTCTCACTCACTCTTAACACATTCTCTAACACACTCTCACTCACACTCACACTCACACACTCTCACTCACACTCTCACTCTTAACACACTCACTCACTCACTCTCACACACTCACTCTTAACACACTCTCACTCACACACTCTCACTCACACTCTCACTCACTCACACTCTCTCACTCACTCACTCACTCACTCACCCACACTCTCACTCACACACACTCACTCACACACTCACTCACTCTTAACTCACTCTTAACACACACTCACTCACTCACACTCATACACTCACTCTTAACTCACTCACACACTCACACACTCACACTCTCACTCTCACTCACTCACTCTCACTCACTCTTAACACATTCTCTAACACACTCTCACTCACACTCACACACTCTCACTCACACTCTCTCACTCTTAACACACTCACTCACTCACTCTCACACACTCACTCTTAACACACTCTCACTCACACTCACACACTCTCACTCACACTCTCACTCACTCACACTCTCTCTCACTCACTCACACACTCTCACACACTCACTCTTAACACACTCACTCACACACTCACTCACTCTTAACTCACTCTTAACACACACTCACTCACTCACACACACTCATACACTCACTCTTAACTCACTCACTCACATTCTCACTCACACTCTCTCTCACTCACTCACTCACACACACTCACTCACTCACTCACTCACTCTCACTCACTCTTAACACATTCTCTAACACACTCACTCACACACTCTCACTCACTCACACTCTCACTCACTCACACTCACACTCTCTCTCACTCTTAACACACTCACTCACACTCACTCACTCACACTCACTCACACTTAACACATTCTCTAACAAACTCACTCACTCACACACTCACTCACTCACACACACACTCACACACACACTCTCACTCACACACACTCTCACTCACTCACACTCTCACACTCTCTCTCACTCTTAACACACTCACTCACTCTTAACACACTCTCCTCACACACACTCACACACTCACTCACACTCTCACACACTCTCACACTCACCACTCTCCTCTCACCACTCACTCACTCACTCTCTCTCTCACACACACACTCACTCACACTCTCACTCGCTTTCACACTCTCACTCACTCACACACTCATACACTCACACACTCACTCGCTCTCTCACTTAACACATTCTCACACTCACACTCTCACACTCTCTCACTCACTCTTAACACACTCACTCACTCACTCACTCACTCACACTCACCACACATAACACATTCTCTAACAAACTCACACTCACTCACACACTCTCACTCACTCACTCCACTCACTCACACCTCACTCACTCCACCACTCACTCACCACCACACACACTCACCACACACCACACTCTCACTCACACACTCTCACACACTCACTCTTAACACACTCACTCACTCACTCACACTCTCTCTCACTCACACACACACTCACTCTCACACTCTCACTCCACACACACTCTCACTCACTCACACTCTACACACACACACACTCACTCGCTCTCACACTTAACACATTCTCACACTCACACTCTCACACTCTCTCACTCACTCTTAACACACTCACTCACTCACTCACACTCACTCACACTTAACACATTCTCTAACAAACTCACACTCACTCACACACTCTCACTCACTCACTCACTCACACTCACTCACTCCCACCACCACTCACTCACCACCACACTCACTCTCACTCACTCTTAACACATTCTCTAACACACTCTCACTCACACTCACACACTCTCACTCACACTCTCTCACTCTTAACACACTCACTCACTCACTCACTCTCACACACTCACTCTTAACACACTCTCACTCACACTCACACTCTCACACACTCACTCACTCACACTCTCTCTCACTCACTCACACACTCACACACTCACTCTTAACACTCACTCACACACTCACTCACTCTTAACTCACTCTTAACACACACTCACTCACTCACACACACTCATACACTCACTCTTAACTCACTCACTCACATTCTCACTCACACTCTCTCTCACTCACTCACTCACACACTCACACTCACACTCACTCACTCACTCACACACCTCACTCACTCTTAACACATTCTCTAACACACTCCACTCCACACACACTCACACACACTCACTCTCACACTCTCTCTCACTCTAACACACTCCACCACACTCACTCACTCACACTCACTCACACTTAACACATTCTCTAACAAACTCACTCACACACTCACTCACTCACCACCACTCACTCACCACTCACTCACTCACACACTCACTCACTCACACACACACTCTCACTCACACACACTCTCACTCACTCACACTCTCACACTCTCTCTCACTCTTAACACACTCTCTCACTCACTCTTAACACACTCTCACTCACTCACTCACACTCTCTCACTCACTCTTAACACACTCACTCACTCACTCACTCACACACTCTCACACACTCACTCTTAACACACTCACTCACTCACACTCATACACTCACTCTTAACTCACTCACACACTCACTCACTCACATTCTCACTCACACTCACCACCACTCCACTCACTCCTCCTCACTCACTCACCACTCACTCACACACCTCACACACTCCTCTCTCTCACTCACTCACACTCACTCACTCACTCTCACTCACTCTTAACACATTTTCTAACACACTCACTCACTCACACACTCTCACTCACTAACACACTCACTCACACACTCACTCACCACTCACTCACTCTTCAACACATTCTCTCTAACACACTCACTCACACACTCACTCACTCTTAACACATTCTCTAACACACTCACTCACACACACACTCACTCCTCCACTCACACTCACTCACTCACTCACTCACTCCACTCACACTCACTCTAACACATTCTCTAACACACTCTCACACTCACTCACACTCACTCACTCACTCTCACTCACTCTTAACACGTTCTCTAACACACTCTCACTCACTCACTCACACTCTCACTCACTCACTCACTCACTCACTCACTCACACACTCACTCTCTCTCACTCACTCACACTCACTCACTCACTCTCACTCACTCTTAACACATTTTCTAACACACACCACTCACTCCACACACTCTCACTCACTCAACACACTCCACTCACACACTCTCACTCACTCACTCACTCACTCTTAACACATTCTCTAACACACTCACTCACACACTCACTCACTCTTAACACATTCTCTAACACACTCTCACTCACACACTCACTCACTCACTCACACTCACTCACTCACTCACTCACTCACTCACTCTCCACCACACTCTCACTCTTAACACATTCTCTAACACACTCTCACACTCACTCACACTCACTCACTCACTCTCACTCACTCTAACACGTTCTCTAACACACTCACCACTCACTCACTCACTCTCACCTCACTCACTCACTCACTCACACTCACTCCTCACCACTCCTCACTCACCTCCACACTCACACACTCACTCTCTCTCACTCTCACACTCACTCACTCACTCTCACTCACTCTTAACACATTTTCTAACACACTCACTCACTCACACACTCACTCACTAACACACTCACTCACACACTCACTCACTCACTCACTCACTCTTAACACATTCTCTAACACACTCACTCACACACTCACTCACTCTTAACACATTCTCTAACACACTCACTCACTCACTCACTCACTCTTAACACATTCTCTAACACACTCACTCACACACTCACTCACACACTCCTCACACTCACTCTTAACACATTCTCTAACACACTCTCACTCACACTCACACTCTCACACTCTCTCACTCACTCTTAACACACTCACACCCACTCACTCACACTCACTCACACTTAACACATTCTCTAACAAACTCACACTCACTCACACACTCACTCACTCCACACACCTCACTCTCACTCACTCACTCACACTCTCACTCACTCACACACACTCACTCACTCACTCACACTCACACTCTCACTCACACACTCTCACACACTCACTCTAACACACTCACACACTCACTCACTCTTAACTCACTCTTAACACACACTCACTCACTCACTCACTCACACTCATACACTCACTCTTAACTCACTCACACACTCACTCACTCACATTCTCACTCACTCACTCACTCACACTCTCACTCACTCACACACTCACTCTCACTCTCACTCACACTCACTCACTCACACTCACTCATTCACTCTCACTCACTCTTAACACATTCTCTAACACACTCACACACTCACACTCTCACTCACTCACACTCTCTCTCACTCACACTCTCTCTCACTCATTCTTAACACACTCACTCACTCACTCACACTCACTCACACTTAACACATTCTCTAACAGACTCTCACTCACTCACACACACACTCTCACTCACTCACACACTCACTCACACACTCACTCACACTCACTCACACTCACTCACTCACTCACACTCACTCTTAACACATTCTCTAACACACTCTCACATTCACTCACTCACTCACACTCACTCACTCTCACTCACTCTTAACACATTCTCTAACAAACTCACTCACACACTCTCACTCACACTCTTACTCACTCACACACTCACTCACACACTCACACACACTCACTCACACTCACTCACACTCACTCACTCACTCTTAACACATTCTCTAACACACTCACACTCACTCACTCACACACTCACACACACCTCACTCACACTCACACACACCTCTCACTCACAATCTCACTCCACTCACACCTCACTCACACACTCACTCACTCTTAACTCACTCACACCACTGACACTCACTCACTCACACTCTCACTCACTCACACTCTCTCACTCACTCACTCACTCACCCACACACTCTCACTCACACACACTCACTCACACTCTCACTCTCTCTCTCACTCACTCTTAACACACTCACTCACACTCACTCACCACACTCACTCTCTCTCACTCACTCTTAACACACCCACCACACTCACTCACTCACACCTCACCACACACACCTCACCTCACTCACACTCACACTCTCTCTCACTCACTCTTAACACACTCACTCTCACTCACTCTTAACACACTCACTCTCACTCACTCACTCACACTCTCTCTCACTCACTCACTCTTAACACACTCACTCACTCACACACACACACTCTCACACACTCACTCTTAACACACTCACTCACACACTCACTCACTCTTAACTCACTCTTAACACACACTCACTCACTCACACTCATACACTCACTCTTAATTCACTCACAGACTCACTCACATTCTCACTCACTCACACTCACTCACACACTCACTCTCTCTCACTCACTCTTAACACACTCACACTCACTCACTCACTCACACTCTCACTCACTCACACACTCACTCTCACTCACTCTTAACACATTCTCTAACACACTCTCACTCACACTCACACACTCACTCACACTCTCACTCTTAACACACTCACTCACTCACTCTCACACACTCACTCTTAACACACTCTCACTCACACACTCTCACTCACACTCTCTCACACACCTCTCACCACTCACTCACTCACTCCACACACACTCTCACACACACACTCACTCACACACTCACTCACTCTTAACTCACTCTTAACACACACTCACTCACTCACACTCATACACTCACTCTTAACTCACTCACACACTCACTCACATTCTCACTCACACTCTCTCTCACTCACACACTCACACTCTCACTCACTCACTCTCACTCACTCACACTCACTCTCACTCACTCTTAACACATTCTCTAACACACTCTCACTCACACTCACACACTCTCACTCACACTCTCTCACTCTTAACACACTCACTCACTCACCTCCTCACACACTCACTCTTAACACACTCTCACTCACACTCACACACTCTCACTCACACTCTCACTCACTCCTCACTCTCACTCACTCACTCACTCTCACACACTCCTCTTAACACACTCACTCACACACTCACTCACTCTTAACTCACTCTTAACACACACTCACTCACTCACACACACTCATACACTCACTCTTAACTCACTCACTCACATTCTCACTCACACTCTCTCTCACTCATTCACTCACACACTCACACTCTCACTCACACTCACTCACTCACTCTCACTCACTCTTAACACATTCTCTAACACACTCACTCACACACTCTCACTCACTCACACTCTCACTCACTCACACTCTCTCCTCTTAACACACTCACTCACACTCACTCACATAACACATTCTCTAACAAACTCACTCACACACACTCACTCCTCACACACTCACTCACTCACACACTCTCCTCACTCACACTCACTCTCACTCACCACACTCACACTCTCTCTCTCCTCTTAACACTCCTCCACACTCACTCTACTCACACTCACTCACACTTAACACATTCTCTAACAAACTCACTCACTCACACACTCACTCACTCACTCACTCACTCACTCACTCACTCACACCACACTCTCACTCACTCACACTCTCACTCCACACACTCTCACTCCTCTTAACACATTCTCTAACACACTCACTCACTCACTCACTCACACTCTCACTCACTAACACACTCACACACACTCACTCTTAACACATTCTCTAACACACTCTCACATTCACTCACTCACACCACACACTACTCACTCTCACTACTCTTAACACATTCTCTAACAAACTCACCACACTCTCACTCACACTCTTACTCACTCTTAACACACTCACACTCACTCACTCACACTCTCTCACTCACACACTCACTCACACACTCACACACACTCACTCACACTCACTCACACTCACTCTCACTCACTCTTAACACATTCTCTAACACACTCTCACTCACACTCACACACTCTCACTCCTCTCACTCACTCACACTCTCTCACTCACTCACTCACTCACCCACACACTCTCACTCACACTCACTCACTCACACACACTCTCTCTCACTCACTCTTAACACACTCCACCACACTCACTCCACTCACACTCACTACTCACACTCTCTCACTCACTCTTAACTCACTCTCACACACCACTCCACTCTCTCACTCACTCTTAACACACTCCTCACTCACTCACTACTCACTCACTCCTCACTCCACACTCTTCACACTCCTCCTCTTAACACACTCACTCCTCACCTCATACTACACTCCTCTTAACTCACTCACACACTCACTCACTCACATTCTCACTCACACTCCTACTCACTCACACTCTCACTCACTCACTCATTCACACACTCACACACTCACTCTCTCTCACTCTCACTCCACACTCCTCACTACTCTCCTCTCTAACACATTTTCTAACACACTCACTCACTCTCCACACACACACTCTCTCACTCACTCACCTCTCCTCTCACTCACACCTCTCTCCTCTCTCTCTCCTCACTCTCTCCTCTTCCTCTTAACACACTCCTCACCTCACTCACTCACACTCACTCACACTTAACACATTCTCTAACAAACTCTCACTCACTCACACACACACTCTCACTCACTCACTCACACTCCACACACACACTCACACACTCCTCTTAACACACTCACTCACTCACACTCATACACTCACTCTTAACTCACTCACACACTCACTCACTCTCATTTCTCACTCCTCTCACACTCCTCCTCACACTCTCACTCACTCCTCACTGACACTCCTCACACACTCACACACTCACTCTCTCTCACTCCTCACACCACTCACTCCCTCCTCCTCTCACTCCTCTTAACACACTCTTTTCTAACACACTCACTCTCTCTCCTCACTCCACACACACCTCTCTCACTCACTCACTCTCACTCACTCCTCTAACACATTCTCTAACACACTCACTCACACACTCACTCACTAACACACTCACTCACTCACTCACTCACTCACTCCTCTTAACACATTCTCTAACACACTCCACTCACTCCTCACACACTCACTCACTCTCACTCACTCACACTCACTCACACTCTAACACATTCTCTAACAAACTCCTCACACACACCACACACACTCTCCTCACTCACTCACTCACTCACTCTCACTCCTCTTAACACACTTCTCTAACACACTCCTCTCACTCACACACTCTCACTCACTAACACACTCACTCACTCACTCACACACTCACTCACTCACTCACTCACTCACTCTTAACACATTCTCTAACACACTCACTCACACACTCACACACACTCACTCTTAACACACTCACTCCACACTCACTCACTCCTCACTCACACTCCTCACTTAACACATTCTCTAACA
>JAGHMJ010000817.1:0-12500 GCA_018749465.1 Paracanthobrama guichenoti
CTCAAACAGGCATGTGACCGGGAACAGGGCGGATAATGTCTCAGCCCTGTTCTCAAACAGGCATGTGACCGGGAACAGGGCGGATAATGTCTCAAGTCCAGCCCTTAACCAGAAAACCTTTCAGACCAACATTTTCTATCTACAGGAACGTAACACTTACGGCTTAACAGTAGCCAAGTTTCCATCCACTTTTCCCACAGTTTTATCATCAACACATTAGGGATGTCAAAAGTACTTCGGTACCAAGTCGGTACTGAAATTTAAAAAATGTGACGATACCAGCATTTCTGTAGTACCGGGTACATTGCGTATCGCCGCTTTTAGCCGCTTCCGTGTTCATCAAGCGCAGGGCTCACACACTCACACACACTCGCACTCTCTCCCTCACACACTCACACACACTCGCACTCTCTCCCTCACACACTCACACACACTGCTCTCTCTCCCTCACACACTCACACACACTCGCACTCTCTCCCTCACACACTCGCACTCTCTCCCTCACACACTCGCACTCTCTCCCTCGCACACTCACTCGCACTCTCTCCCTCGCACACTCACTCGCACTCTCTCCCTCGCACACTCACTCGCACTCTCTCCCTCAGACACTTTCTCTCCTGACTCTCCTCTCCTCGTGACACTCTCACTGCACTCTCTCCTCTCGCACACTCCTCCCTCGCGCACTCGCACTCTCTCCCTCGCGCACACGCACTCTCTCCTCGCACACTCTCTCTCCTCAAGACCTCTCTCGCCTCGGCACTTTCTCTCTCTCTCCTCACTGCATTTTCTCTCTCTCACAGACGCTCAGCACTCTCGCCTCACACTCGCCACTCTCTCTTTCCTCTCACAGACACTCGACTCTCTCCTCATCGCACACTTCGCACTCTCTCCCTCAAGCACACTCGCCTCTCTCACTCTCCCTCTCGCACACCTCAGCACTCTCTCCCTCTCACACACTCGCACACTCTCGCACTTTCTCGCACACTCTCTCGCACACACACTCGCACTCTCTCCTCGCACTCTTCCTCCTTTCCTCTCGTGCCTCTCTCCCTCCTCTCTCATCACTCTCTCTCGCACACTCGCACTCTCCTCTCGCACACTCGCCTCTCTCGCGCTTTTCTCTCACTCTCTTCTCCTCTCTCAGACTCTCCTCGCACACTCGCACTCTCCCTCTCCCTCTCGCACTCTCTCTCACTTCTCGCACTCTCCTCCTCACACTCGCACTCTCTCCCTCGCACACTCGCACTCTCTCCCTCGCACTCTCAGACTCTCTCCCTCGCACACTCGCACTCTCTCCCTCGCACACTCGCACTCTCTCCCTCGCACACTCACTCTCTCTCGCCTCTCTCCTCTCTCGCACTCTCTCCCTCGCACTCTCTCCCTCTCTCCTCGCACACTCGCACTCTCTCCCTCGCACTCTCTCCCTCGCACACTCGCACTCTCTCCCTCGCACACTCGCCTCTCTCTCCTCGCACACTCGCTCTCTCTCGCACTCTCTCTCGCACTCTCTCCTCGCACTCTCAGACTCTCTCCCTGCCTCTCTACTCCCTCGCCTCTCTCCTCGCACTTTCTCCTCGCACTCTCTCCTCGCACTCTCTCCCTCTCTCCTCTCTCCTCGCCTCTCTCCTCGCGCTCTTCTCTCGCACTCTCTCCCTCGCACACTCGCACTCTCTCCCTCGCACTCTGCCTCTCTCCCTCGCACTCTCCTCGCACACTCGCACTCTCTCCTCTCACACCTCCTCACTCTCTCCCTCGCACTGCTCTCTCCCTCTCTGCAGCCTCTCCTCTCGCACACTCGCACTTCTCCTCTCGCTCTCTCTCCTCTCTCTCGCACTTTCTTCTCGCACTCTCTCCCTCGCACTCTCTCCTCGCACTCTCTCGCACTCTCTCTCCCTCGCACTTCTCAGACTTTCTCTCCCTCGCACACTCTCCTGCCTCTCTCCCTCGCACACTCTCTCTCTCTCCCACTCGCACTCTCCCTCGCAGACACTCGCACTCTCTCTCGCACACTCGCACACTCTCCTCTCTCGCACACTCGCACTTTCTCTCTCTCGCACTCTCTCCTCGCACTTTCGCACTCTCTCCTCGCACACTCGCACTCTCTCGCACTCTCTCTCGCACACTCTCCTCTCTTCCTCTCTCCCACACTTTCACTCTCTCCCTCGCACACTCGCCTCTCCTCTCCTCGCGACACTCTCACCTCGCACTCTCCTCTCACTCGCACACTTCTCTCCCTCGCCTCTCTCCTCGCACTCTCTTCTCTCGCCTCTCTCCCTCGCACTTTCTCTTTCTCGCACACTCTCCCTCTCTCGCTCGCACTCTCTCCTCGCACTCTCTCAGCACTTTCTCACTCTCACTGCTCCGTGCACTCTCTCTCTCACACTCACACATCTCCTCACTCACCTCTCTCTCTCGCACTGCACACACACTCACACATTCTCTCCCTCACACACACTGCTCTCTCCTCGCAAGACACTCTCCCTCGCGCACACACTCTCCCTCGCGCACACTCTCCTCTCCTCTCTCCCGCACTCTCTCTCTCGCGCACTCGCCTCTCTCGCTCCTCGCACTCTCTCCCTCGCGCACACTCTCTCGCACTCTCCCTCCCTCGCACACACTCTCCCTCTCACATCGCACACTCTCTCTCCTCGCGCACACTCTCTCCTCATGCGCACACTCTGCTCTCTCTCGCGCACACTCTCTCACACACTCTCTCCCTCGCGCACACTCTCTCTCTCAAAGACACCTCTCCCTCGACACACTCTCTCTCACCTCGCACACACTCTCTCCTCACACACTTCCTCTCCTCACTCTCCTTCCTCACAAGCTCACTCTCTCTCAAGCGCACACTCCTCTGCGCATTCTCTCGCCTTTGCACACTCTCCCTCGCAAGACACTCTCTCGCGCACACACTCCTCGCTCTCTCTCACTCGCACACTCCCTTTCACTCTCTCCTCACACACTCTCCCTCTCCCTCAGCACACACTCGCACTCTCTCCTCACTCGCGCACACACTCGCACTCTCTCCCTCGCGCACACACTCGCACTCTCTCCCTCGCGCACACACTCGCACTCTCTCCCTCGCGCACACACTCGCACTCTCTCCCTCGCGCACACACTCGCACTCACACTCTCCCACTGACTCACGTTGGTACCCAGGGCCGTACAGGCGTCGCGGCGTTGGTACCGAGGGCCGAACAGGCGTCGCGGCGTTGGTACAGAGGGCCGTACAGGCGTCGCGGCGTTGGTACCGAGGGCCGTACAGGCGTTGTGGTATCGTGGCATCCCTACACCAGAGTGAGTGTTGTGCAGTGTGCCGTCTCTTCCAATGGGCCTTTTCCCATAAATGCTGTGCGTTTTATTGTATTGCTAAAAAAAAAAATCTGCCCTCGAGTCGTTTCCATACACAATTCCGGGTACATCGCAAATGATATCCCATCTTTCCCGTGCCAGATATTTGAATGGCCTTTGCGACGACGCCCGTGGGTTTGGTCGCAGGGCAAGACGGAGGCGGTGAGATGTTCGGTCATACAGCAGCGATCTGTAAGCCTTGAACACGCATGCATTCGGATCATTCACCCCGAACACAGGAGCTCCTCCTACTTCCAAACTGGTTTTCACAGCGTTTGAAGTACCGACGTAGACTCTATACGCTAACGTTAAACAGAAGATGATGGTCGACATTTGCATATATAATAAAAATATATGAGTCCAGGATTGTTGACCGTGTGTGTCTGTGTGTGTTTCCCATCAGTGTGATAACTATGAGATCCGCTCGGGAAAGTACCTGGGCGTCTGCATCTCCGTGGCCAATAACCGTCTGTTCGTCGGGTCCATTCCAAAGAACAAGACCCGGGAGAGCATCCTTGAGGACTTCGGCAAAGTCACAGGTGGGGAAGCTGGAGCACGGCTGTCGACGAGTGTTCTGTGGCCAAGGCTGACGTGTGTGTGTGTGTGTGTGTGTGTGTGTGTGTGTGTTTCAGAGGGCCTGCAGGAGGTCATTCTCTACACGCAGCCGGACGATAAGAAGAAGAACCGCGGCTTCTGTTTTCTGGAGTATGAGGATCATAAATCAGCGGCTCAGGCCCGACGTAGGCTCATGAGTGGGAAGGTGAAAGTCTGGGGGAACCCTGTGACCGTAGAGTGGGCCGACCCTGTTGCCGAGCCCGACCCAGAGGTCATGGCCAAGGTGAGCCGCTCCACACACTTCCCTACTAGTGTACGTGACGGCAAAACTCTGATTGATTGGATCACATGATTGATTTGTCAACATTCATTCACGTTTATTTGCTACTGTAACTACTATATGAGCGGTTCAACCGAGGTCTCTCTTGCGCACACACGCACACACACGCACACACACGCACACACACACACACACACACACGCACACACACACTGACTGAACTCAGTGATCAAACTGACAGGATATGAAAGATGAGACTGATTGATATCAAGATTATTGTGATTTATTGGAAGTAGTTTTGAAGATGGATCTCATGGTTTAAGATCATCTCTACTGTCCAGTAAACACACAGCTCCTGAATGACCCACTGTATTGGCATTAGTGTTGGACATCAGCAGCTCTGACCGCAGCGCCGCCTCTAACGCTCGTCTGTCCCATCAGGTCAAGGTGCTGTTTGTGCGGAAACTGGCCACGCCGGTCACAGAGGAGCTGCTGGAGAAAACCTTCTCTCAGTTTGGCAAACTAGAGCGCGTCAAGAAGCTGAAGGATTATGCCTTCGTCCACTTCGAGGAGCGGGACGCTGCCGTCAAGGTACAGAAGCACTGGGCAGTTATTCATCAGATTACTGACCACACTACAGGTTATATGAGCTTTGATCTAACACTGGTTTCAAGGATTGGGTTCATTACCTCTGCCAAACTTAAACTAAATTAGGCTGAAATGTTATAGATTTACTCTCAATTCTTCATTCTAAATCATAAAAAAGATCATAAATTTCTCATAAATAAATAAATATATATGCATAGTATTGTTTGATTTTGTTGCCAGTAATCGCAGAGGTTGAGCTGTGAATGCTGTAGCTTATCATTTCTGTCTTTCGTGTGCAAGCTGAGAGATTTAAGACTAATCATACATTTCTAGGATGTGCTTTTCTTTTATTAGACCTCTTCAATATCAAACAGGAGTTATTGTTCAAGGCGGCTACAGTAAATCTAACATGCCAACTTATGTATATAAATATACTGTATTCAAAAAGCAAATAACAAATGAAATAAAACTTGAGGGTTAGGTCTGGAAGCTTGTTTCCACAGAATAATAAATGCATAAGATAACTGAGGCTTTGTGTCACAAATCTGAGAAAAGCTCAGATTCCTCAGAACTTTATAACTCGCAATTGTCTTTATTTTTTTTTGTTATTTTTCGCAATTGCAAATTTATTTCTGTGCATCATCAGGTCTGATAAACACTAATAATCAAATATTCATCGGCCACTCTGTGTGTGTGTGTGTGTGTGTGTGTGTGTGTGTGTGTGTGTGTGTGTGTGTGTGTGTGTGTGAGTACAGGCGATGCAGGAGATGAACGGGAAGGAGCTGGGCGGCGAGGAGATCGAGATTGTGTTGGCCAAGCCTCCAGATAAGAAGAGGAAAGAGCGGCAAGCAGCCAGACAGACCAGCAGAAACACAGGGTGAGGCCTGAACACACACACACACACTCTCAGCTCATCTGTTTAGTGTGTGGATAGAAGATTTCCACATCCGGGTCAGTTCTCCGCGCTGACCGTCGGGAAGGGATTCCTACATCAGACTCTGCTATATTAGAAAATGGAGCCGCAGATATTCCCTGGAAGTGTGTTAATGTGACGCACCCGGACAGAAAGAGAAACTACGCTTGTAAACTGGAACTAATAAAACTAAATTTTATATATATATATACATACGCACATACACTCACCTAAAGGATTATTAGGAACACCTGTTCAATTTCTCATTAATGCAATTATCTAATCAACCAATCACATGGCAGTTGCTTCAATGCATTTAGGGGTGTGGTCCTGGCCAAGACAATCTCCTGAACTCCAAACTGAATGTCAGAATGGGAAAGAAAGGTGATTTAAGCAATTTTGAGCGTGGCATGGTTGTTGGTGCCAGACGGGCCGGTCTGAGTATTTCACAATCTGCTCAGTTACTGGGATTTTCACGCACAACCATATCTAGGGTTTACAAAGAATGGTGTGAAAAGGAAAAACATCCAGTATCACGGCGGCAGTCCTGTGGGCGAAAAATGCCTTGTTGATGCTAGAGGTCAGAGGAGAATGGGCCGACTGATTCAAGCTGATAGAAGAGCAACTTTGACTGAAATAACCACTCGTTACAACCGAGGTATGCAGCAAAGCATTTGTGAAGCCACAACACGCACAACCTTGAGGCAGATGGGCTACAACAGCAGAAGACCACGCCGGGTACCACTCATCTCCACTACAAATAGGAAAAGGAGGCTACAATTTGCACAAGCTCACCAAAATTGGACAGTTGAAGACTGGAAAAATGTTGCCTGGTCTGATGAGTCTCGATTTCTGTTGAGACATTCAGATGGTAGAGTCAGAATTTAGCGTAAACAGAATGAGAACATGGATCCATCATGCCTTGTTACCACTGTGCAGGCTGGTGGTGGTGGTGTAATGGTGTGGGGGATGTTTTCTTGGCACACTTTAGGCCCCTTAGTGCCAATTGGGCATCGTTTAAATGCCACGGCCTACCTGAGCATTGTGTCTGACCATGTCCATCCCTTTATGACCACCATGTGCCCATTCTCTGATGGCTACTTCCAGCAGGATAATGCACCATGTCACAAAGCTCGAATCATTTCAAATTGGTTTCTTGAACATGACAATGAGTTCACTGTACTAAAATGGCCCCACAGTCACCAGATCTCAACCCAATAGAGCATCTTTGGGATGTGGTGGAACGGGAGCTTCGTGCCCTGGATGTGCATCCCACAAATCTCCATCAACTGCAAGATGCTATCCTATCAATATGGGCCAACATTTCTAAAGAATGCTTTCAGCACCTTGTTGAATCAATGCCACGTAGAATTAAGGCAGTTCTGAAGGCGAAAGGGGGTCAAACACAGTATTAGTATGGTGTTCCTAATAATCCTTTAGGTGAGTGTGTATATACATGCAAATATTTTTTTGAATTAGTAAATATACTACTGGTTAAAAGTAATTTCTTCCTGTGATCAAAGCTGAGTTTATCATCATTACTCCAGTCTTCAGTGTCATATGATCCTTCACTAATCATTCTCATATGAGGATCTGATGCTCAACACACATTCATGATTATTATCAATAATATGTTCATATTATGTTTGTCATCATATTAGAGTGATTTCTGAAGGATCATGTGAGGGATATGGGTACAAACGGCCTCTCTTTCCTCCTGTGCAGGTATGACGACTATTATTATTACCCTCCTCCACGCATGCCTCCTCCTGGGCGCGGCCGTGGGCGTGGTGGGCGTGGCGGTTACGCTTACCCGCCCGATTACTACGGCTACGAGGAGTACTACGACGACTACTACGGTTACGATTACCACGACTACCGGGGTGGCTACGACGACCCCTATTACGGTTACGACGACGGCTACACCATGAGAGGGCGGGGCAGTCGTGGCAGCCGTGGAGCTCCGCCTCCTCCCAGAGCCCGTGCGGCTCCACCCACCCGCGGCAGGGGTGGTTATCCCCCGAGGGGCGGGGCTCCCATGGGGCCGGGGCGTGGCGGCCGCGGAGGGCGTGGCGGCCCCTTCCAGCCTCCCAGGGGCCGTGGCACCAGAGGCGCTCGAGGGAACCGCGGCGGGAACGTCGGCGGGAAGAGGAAGGCTGACGTGTTCAACCAGCCGGACTCCAAACGTCGCCAGACCAACCAGCAGAACTGGGGCTCGCAACCCATCGCCCAGCAGCCCCTGCAGCAGGGCTCCGACTACGCCTCCAGCTACGGCTACAGCAACGACACACTCGAGTTCTCCCAGGATTCCTACGGCCAGCAGTGGAAGTAGAGGCGCCTGCGTAACCCGACACCCGCCCACCCACCCGCCCTCTGCCTGAGAAACCAGATCGTGATTGGCCAGCAGTGTTTGTTTGACTTTTCTATCCTCCAATAGCCTGTAGATTCTGTCCGTGGCCCTGAAGAGCAGACGCGTCCGGCTCTCAGACAGACCACTTTTATTCCCACATCCCCTTTGTTTTAAATCCACAATGAACATTTTAAAAGAAGACACTGATACTTCCGTGTGCGAGGACGTTCAAATCATGAAATGGCCTTCCAGAAAGATGTGTGTCCTCCGTTCTCGTCGTCTCTCCTCTCTCTCTCAGTACTAGTGGCTTAGGGACTCGCTTGTAAATAATGGCTGTTGACTAGAGCTTCGTTTCGCCGTTTTGTTTTTTCCGTTTTTTTTTTTTGCAGAAGTGGAGAAAAGAATCCACGAGAAGGAAAAAAGAGTTTTGTAGCAGGATTTGCTGTTTAAGTGTCTGTTTAGCATTTCTAGAAGTAGTTGAATTGTGTTTTTTAAAAACTGATATACTGATATTATAACTTCAGATGTTTTTTTCCATTTGGGATTTGCTGGTGAGGGTTTTGGTCTGGCTTACCTTAAGAGCTACGGCCCGCTGGTCTGATGTTTGTATTTATAACTTTTATTTTTTGTTTGTTCAGTTTCAATAAAACTCAATCGAGCAACTTCCACTTGTTCCAGGAGCTTTGCGTTCTGTGTCGTGATGATGATGAGTGACGAATGATTCACTTCATGTGAAAGTCTTCACTCTAGCTCTGTTTGTGCAGACTAACCTGTGTGTGTATTTGAGAGTGAGCGAGTATGAGTGTGTGCACACGCGCATGCATGCGAGTGAATGTGCGAGAGTGAGTGTGTATTTGAGAGCGAGTATGATTGTGAGTATGAGTGAATGTGTGAGTGAACGAGTGTGTATTGGAGTGAGCGAGTGTGTGTTTGAGAGTGTATTTGAGGGTGAGCGAGTGTGATTATGTGAGTATGCAAGTGAATGTGTGAGTGAACGAGTGTGTATTGGAGTGCGAGCGTGAGTGCAGTGTGTGTATGTGTATTTGAGCGTGTGGAGTGAGTATTTGAGTGAGTGAGTGCAAGTGAACGGGTGTGTATTTGAGTGAGCGTGCGTGTGTGTGTATTTGAGAGCGTGCGGTGAGTGTGTATTTGAGTATTTGAGTGAGTGAGTGCAAGTGAACGGGTGTGTATTTGAGTGAGCGTGCGTGTGTGTGTGTTTGAGCGTGTGAGAGTGAGTATTTGAGTGAGTGAGTGCAAGTGAACGGGTGTGTATTTGAGTGAGCGTGCGTGTGTGTGTATTTGAGCGTGTGAGAGTGAGTATTTGAGTGAGTGAGTGCAAGTGAACGGGTGTGTATTTGAGTGAGCGTGCGTGTGTGTGTATTTGAGAGCGTGTGAGAGTGAGTATTTGAGTGAGTGAGTGCAAGTGAACGGGTGTGTATTTGAGTGAGCGTGCGTGTGTGTGTATTTGAGAGCGTGTGAGAGTGAGTATTTGAGTGAGTGAGTGCAAGTGAACGGGTGTGTATTTGAGTGAGCGTGCGTGTGTGTATTTGAGAGCGTGTGAGTGAGTGTATTTGAGTGAGTGAGTGCAAGTGAACGGTGTGTGTATTGAGTGAGCGTGCGTGTGTGTGTATTTGAGAGCGTGAGAGTGAGTGTATTTGAGTGTGAGAGTGCAAGTGAGCGGGTGTGTATTTGAAGTGGCGTGCGTGTGTGTGTTGTGAGCGTGTGAGTGTGTGTATTTGAGTGAGTGATGCAGTGAGTGAGAGTGAGTGTGTGTTGAGTGACGGTGTAGAGTGAGTGCAAGTGAACGGGTGTGTATTTGAGTGAGCGTGTGTGTGTATTTGAGAGTGTGAGTGAGTGTATTTGAGTGAGTGAGTGCAAGTAAACGGGTGTGTATTTGAGTGAGCGTGCGTGTGTGTGTATTTGAGAGCGTGTGAGAGTGTATTTGAGTGAGTGAGTGCAAGTGAACGGGTGTGTATTTGAGTGAGTGAGTATGAGTGAGAGCGAGTGAGCGGGTGTGTATTTGAGTGAGTGTGTGCAGGTTGAGAGTGTGAGTGAGTGTATTTGAGTGAGTGAGTGCAAGTGAACGGGTGTGTATTTGAGTGAGTGAGTGCAAGTGAACGGGTGTGTATTTGAGTGAGCGTGCGTGTGTGTGTATTTGAGAGCGTGTGAGAGAGTGTATTTGAGTGAGTGAGTGCAAGTGAATGGGTGTGTATTTGAGTGAGCGTGCGTGTGTGTATTTGAGAGCGTGTGAGTGAGTGTATTTGAGTGAGTGAGTGCAAGTGAACGGGTGTGTATTTGAGTGAGCGAGTATGAGTGCGAGTGAACGGGTGTGTATTTGAGTGAGCGTGCGTGTGTGTGAGAGTGAGAGCGTGTATTTGAGTGAGTGTATTTGAGTGAGTGAGTGCAAGTGAGCAGTGTGTATATGAGTGAGCGAGTATGAGTGCGAGTGCAAGTGAACGGGTGTGTATTTGAGTGAGCGTGCGTGTGTGTGATTTGTGAGTGTGTGTGTGAGCGTGTGAGTGAGTGTATTTGAGTGAGTGAGTGCAAGTGAACGGGTGTGTATTTGAGTGAGCGTGCGTGTGTGTGTATTTGAGAGCGTGTGAGAGAGTGTATTTGAGTGAGTGAGTGCAAGTGAATGGGTGTGTATTTGAGTGAGCGAGTATGAGTGCGAGTGAACGGGTGTGTATTTGAGTGAGCGTGTGTGTGTATTTGAGAGTGTGAGTGAGTGTATTTGAGTGAGTGAGTGCAAGTGAACGGGTGTGTATTTGAGTGAGCGGGTGTGTATTTGAGTGGCGTGAGTATTTGAGTGAGTGAGTGCAGTGAACGGGTGTGTATTTGAGTGGCGAGTATGTGAGGCGTAGTGCGTGTGTGTATTTGAGTGTATTTGCGAAGCGTGTGAGAGATTGTATTTGAGAGTGAGCAAGTGTGTGTATTTGAGTGAGCGAGTATGCGAGTGAATGTGAGTGTATTTGGAGTGTGTGTGACAGTGAGTGTGTTTGCGAGTGTGCAAGTGTATGCGAAGATGCAAGTGAATGTGCGAGTGTATTTGAGGGTGAGTGTATTTGAGAGCGAGTATGATTGTGAGTATGCGAGTGAATGTGTGAGTGAACGAGTGTGTGTATTTGTGTGAGTATATGAGCGTGCGTATGCAAGTGAATGCGAGTGTGTGAGTATGCAAGTGTGTGTATTAGAGTGAGCAAGTGAGAGTATGTGAGTGTGTGCGTGTATGAGAGTATGAGTATGTGAGTGTGTGCGTGTGTATGTGAGAGTATGAGTATGCAAGTGAGTGTGAGTATGAGAGTGTTTGAGAGTGAGCGAGTATGTGAGTGTATTTGAGAGTGAGCGAGTGTGTATTTGTGTGTGTGAGTATGCAAGTGAATGTGTATTTGAGAGTGAGCAAGTCTGTGTGTGTGTGCATGAGAGTGAGTATGTGAGTGCAAGTGAATGTGTATTTGGGAGTGAGCGAGTGTGTGTGTGTATGTGACAGTGAATGTATTTGAGAGTATGCCAGTGAATGAGTGTATTTGGGAGTGAGTACGAGTGTGTGCGTATGCGAGTATGCAAGTGTCTATTAGAGTGTGAGTGTGTATTTGAGAGTGAGCAAGTGTGAGTATGCAAGTGAATGTGAGAGTGAGTGAAAATGTGAGTGTGTATTTGAGAGTGAGCGAGTATGAGTTTGTGTATGTGAGAGAGTGAGCGAGTGTATTTGGGAGTGAGTATGCAAGTGAATGTGAGAGAGTGGAAATGTGAGTGTGTATTTGAGAGTGAGCGAGTATGAGTGTGTGTATGCAAGTGAATGTGAGTTATGAGAGAGTGCGTGCAAGTATGCAAGTGAATGTGCGAGAGTGAGTGTATTTGGGAGTGAGCGAGTGTGTATGTATGCGAGTATGAGTATGCAAGAGTGTGTGTATTTGAGAGTGCGTGTGAGAGAGTATGCGAGTGAATGTGAGTGTGTATTTGGGAGTGAGCGAGTATGAGTGTTTGAGAGTGAGTGTGTGTATTTGTGTGTGAGAGAGTATATGAGCGTGCGTATGCGAGTGTGTGAGTATGCAAGTGAGTGTGTATGAGAGTGAGTGTGTGTGTGTATTAGAGTGAGCAAGTGAGTGTGTGTATGTGAGAGTGTGAGTATGAGTATGCAAGAGTGTATTTGAGAGTGAGCGTGTGTGTATTAGAGTGAGCGAGTATGTGAGTGTATTTGAGAGTGAGCGAGTATGAGTGAGTGTGTGTGGTTATTTGAGAGTGAGCGAGTGTGTATTTGTGTGTGTGTGAGAGTATGCAAGTGAATGTGTATGTGAGAGTGAGCGAGTATGTGTGTGTGTATTTGAGAGTGAGTGAGTCTGAGTGTGTGTGTATTTGAGAGTGAGCGAGTATGTGAGTGCGAGTGAATGTGTGTGTATTTGAGAGTCAGCAAGTGTGTGTGAGTATGCGATTGAATGTGTGAGTGTATTTGGGAGTGAGCGAGT
>JAGHMJ010000817.1:17500-42500 GCA_018749465.1 Paracanthobrama guichenoti
ATGGTGGTGATTGATGTGATGATGTGTGGATGATGGTGATGTGATGATGGTGATCGTGTGTGATGATGGTGATCGTGTGTGGTGATGGTGATGGTGTGATTTGTGATGATGATGATGATGATGATGATCGTGTGTGATGATGGTGATCGTGTGTGATGATGGTGATCGTGTGTGATGATGGTGATCGTGTGATTTGTGATGATGATGATGATGATGGTGGTGATCGTGTGTGATGATGGTGATCGTGTGTGATGATGGTGTGATTGGTCTCGTTGGGCAGGTGAAGCAGATCGAGAAGAGAGACTCGGTCTTGACCTCCAAACAGCAGATCGAGCGGTTACTGCGACCCGGAGCTTCATACTTCAATCTCAACCCGTTTGAGGCGAGTCCCGTCTGACGCTCATGTTGAATCGCTGAATCACAGAGGAGGATCATGGGATTGATGTGTTTTATCTGTGCAGGTGCTTCAGATCGACCCCGAGGCCACAGACGAGGAGCTGAAGAAACGCTTCCGACAGGTAGACCTGCTCATTCACAGAGAAACCACACGCCTGTGCACTGCAGACTCAACACGTGATGCTTGCGTGCCGTCACCATTCTCGCAGATTCACGTTTTTAAGTTTACACGAAAATTATAACGGTATCGTTTCAAACCTGTGTGGGGGTGTGTGTTCTTTAGCGCTGTGCAGATTTTAAACAGATTTTCTGTTTTAGAACATTTAGAGACATTCTAAACTCTATTGGAGTAAGGCAACACGTGTCAGGACCCACTCATCGCCTTAATCATACTCTAGACCTAATATTGTCACATGGAATAAATGTTGATACCGTTGAAATTCTGCAGCAGAGCGATTTACATCTCAGATCATTACCTAGTATCATGTATACTTAATTTAGCTAAGGCTACAAAGCCGTCCCCTCGCTTCAAATATGGCAGAATTATCACTGCCGCCACTAAAGATTGCTTTGTAAATAATCTTCCTCATCAGTTTCATCTCCTCAGCATCCCAGATAGCCTAGAGGAACTCGATGTTGCAACAGAAACTATTGACTCTCTTTTTTCCAGCACTTTAGACACAGTTGCTCCCCGGCGCTTAAAGAAGATCAAAGAAAATAGTCCAACGCCGTGGTACAACGAGCACACCCGGGCCCTTAAAACAGCAGCCAGAAAAATTTAGGTTTTTTGCATTTCATGGAAAGAGAGCATGATCGCATACAGAAAGGCCTTACATTCTCTAGCACCAGCGCTGTTGCCGTGTGGATGAGCGTCCGGAACGCTTTGAGAGTTTCACAATAATTAATGATTGTTACAATGGAAATTAATCAATCAAAATCTGACTTTAGCTGGATAATAACTTTTATATATGTTATATATAAAATAATGTTTCCTGTCATTCATCTGACCCGATCATTGGTGTGTGTGAGAGAGAGAGAGAGAGAGATGTGATCAGGGTTTGACTGAACCGGGTCAGAACACGTTTCACTTCTTGGGCCCAGAAAGAGTCGGGGTATACGATAGATTTCCTGCTGCCAAACGCTCGCTCTGCTGCAGAATGAACACTCTTTCCTGTCTGTCTGTCTCTCACACACACACGCACGCACGTGTTCTTCAGTGAGACACACAGAATGCTGGGTAAACGCTCTGTCTGTCTGTCCTCAGCTGTCCATCCTGGTCCATCCAGACAAGAACCAGGACGATGTGGACCGAGCCCAGCTGGCGTTTGAAGGTAAACCACAGCATACATGATGTTTGTGATGATGTCTGGAGACTCCTGTGTGTTTCATGGCCAGTGTGTGTGTGTGTGTGTGTACCTGTGCCTGTGCCTCTGTGGTTGTGTGTGTTTGCGTGCCTCTGTGTGTGTTTGTACATGTGCGTACCTGTGCCTCTGTGGTTGCGTTTGCGCACGCGCGGTTGCGTGCGTGGATGCGTGTGGTTTTGCGTGTGTGTGCGCCCCTGTATGTGGTTGTGTGTGTGTGTATGTGCCTGTGTGTGTGTGTTCAGCGGTTGATAAGGCCTATAAGATGCTGCTGGAGCCCGAGCAGAAGAAGAAAGCGCTGGACGTGATCCACGCGGGGAAGGAGTACGTGGAACACATGGTGAGCCGCTCGTGATGTCGCCGCTGCTCTCAGTCGCAGCTTCAGTGATGTCACGCTCACCTTCACGTGTGTGTGTTTCCTGTGTCAGATGAGCCAGAAGAAGAAACAGCTGAAGAAGGACGGGAAGCCCATCGATGTGGAGGAAGACGACCCGGAGATGGTACGGACACACGAGCGCTCTGAGCGTCAGCCGATAAAGCTCAGGATCCAGAATCATGTTTTATATCTGTGCGCTCTAACACGTGACCCTCAGGCTTTACTCACTGTAATGTATACATTTTTAATTGTACATTGTGTGTGTTTATATTGTTTATATTGTTTATAAGTGATCAGCCGAACTGATTTGGGCTCATGGTGAGACATGTCACACACTTCAGTCTCACTGTTCTGATCATTCTCTGAAACCCTTTTGGCCGAAGTCAACACTCTTTTTTTCTATTTTACCTAAATATTCTCAGTTTCTGATGTTTGTGCATCACTGATGTTAATATTTGTTGATATTGGTGTGAGCGGATGTGTTTTAATCTGTTGACCTCTGTAGTTCAGACAGGCGGTTTATAAACAGACCATGAAACTCTTCGCTGAACTGGAGATCAAGAGAAAAGAGCGGGAAGCAAAAGACATGCATGAACGGTAAAACACTCACTCTCTCACTCACTCACTCTCTCACTCACTCACTCTCTCACACACTCACTCTCTCTCACTCACTCTCTCACACACTCACCCTCTCTCACACTCTCTCTCTCTCTCTCTCTCTCTCTCTCTCTCTCTCTCTCTCTCTCTCACACACTCACTCTCTCTCACACTCACTCTCTCTCACACACTCTCTCTCACACTCACTCTCTCACACTCACTCTCTCACTCACTCACTCTCACTCTCTCACACTCACTCACCTCTCACACACTCACTCTCTCACACTCACTCTCTCTCTCTCTCTCTCTCTCTCTCTCTCTCTCTCTCTCTCTCTCTCTCACTCTCTCTCTCACTCTCTCTCTCTCTCACACTCACTCTCTCTCACACTCACTCTCTCACACACTCACTCTCTCACTCACTCACACACTCTCTCTCACACTCTCACTCACACACTCTCTCACTCTCACTCTCACTCACACACACTCACTCACACACTCACTCTCTCTCACATACTCACTTTCTCTCTCACACACACACACACATACTCACACACATACTCACACTCACTCTCTCGCGCGCCTCACACACTCACTCACCCTCACATTCGCTCTCACTCGCACACTCACTCTCACTCATGCACACACATACTCACACTCTCCCTCTCTCCCCCTCTCTCTCTCTCCCCCTCTCTCTCTCTCCCTCTCTCTCTCACACTCTCTCTCACACACTCTCTCACACACTCTCTCACACACTCACACACTCTCACACACTCACACACACACACACACACACACACACACACACACACACACACACACAGAGAGACAGACATGTGTCATGATTAGTTCTGTGTGTGTCTGTCTGCAGGAAGAGACAGAGAGAGGAGGAGATCGAGACGCAGGAGAGAGCAAAGCGAGAGCGCGAGTGGCAGAAGAACTTTGAGGTCTGGCGGTTCAGTGATTGGTCAGCGCTCCGAGAGGCTCAATGTCTCATCACGTATGTTTTTTTCTCCTCAGGAGACGCGTGATGGCCGCGTGGACAGCTGGAGGAACTTCCAGGCCAAAGGCAAGACTAAGAAAGAGAAGAAGAACCGGACGTTCCTGAAGCCGCCCAAGGTGAAGATGGAGCAGCGCGAGTGAGCCGCGTCACATGACCTGTACATATCCCTGAGGAATCCATTGTTCATCCGTCGTTGTGTAGCACAGAGACACACAGCTCTTCTTCCTTTATCCCTGACATGGTGTTTCTTCTGCAAATAAACATTTGTTTGTAGATATTTTGTTGTAGTTTTTATATTGTAAACAATTAAACCATTGTTTTTGTCTGACTGTATGTGCTTCATATTATTCAGCTGCGTGTGCGTGTAGAACTTTAATATTAAATGGGTTGATGTGGAGTTGTGCTAATCATGAGCCAATACATGAGAAATAATTACCATAAATACATCATCATCATAATAGCATAAATGCTCCTAAAACACATTCAGAAAGTACAGAAGTCAGAATCTGATATCGCTGCCTTGAAAAATGTAATACCGCTTCCTAGTGGGAAATTCCAAGTTGGAAATGTCCTAATCAGAGTTGGAAATTGGCCATAAACTACCACTCAAGTCGTATTTATTACTGGGAAACTTTGATTTCAGAGTTGGGCTGAACTTTAAACTTTTTTTAAAAAGAGCGATTGGTGTCCTTTAGTTTTTACTTGACTTGGAAAACTTTCCTAATGGGAAATAGTAGGAAATTCCTAGTTTATGGCCAATTTCAACTCTGATTAGGACTTTCCATCACTCAAGTCATATTTATTACTGGGAAACTTTTTGATTTCCGAGTTGGGCTGAACTTTAAACGTGGCGGAGGAGAGCGATTGGTGTTCTTTTGTTTTTACACCACCAGAAAAACTTTCCTAGTGGGAAATTTCTAGTTGGAAATGTCCTAATCAGAGTTGGAAATTGGCCATAAACTACCACTCAAGTCGTATTTATTACTTTATTGAAACTTTTTAAGTTAAAGTTACACCACAAATTCCTAGTGGGAAATCCCTAGTTGGAAATTTCCTAGTTGAAACTCCCTAGTGGGAAATCCCTAGCCAATTTCCAACTCTGATTAGGACTTTCCATCACTCAAGTCGTATTTTTTACTGGGAAACTTTTTGATTTCCGAGTTGGGCTGAACTTTAAACGTGGCGGAGGAGAGCGATTGCTGCTGTCTTATTAAAGTAGTGCATATTTACATGTATGAATAACCATTTGAAGCATATTTTATGCTTTGGTAAATGCTGGGCTTGTAATCGGGACTTCAGAAGTGTAGTACATTAGCGACAGCACAGTCTTCATTGAACAGAACTGGACTCGATCACATGATGTAGCGCTGTTCGTCCTGCAGGAGGTGCTGAAGTCAAACATCACGAGATGGACCGGCTCAATCACGGACGAGCTCCAGTCTGGGAAAAATGAAGCCATCAGAAGACAAAGAAGCGACTGTTTCTCTGCTGATGAAAACAGTGTTGCGTTTGCAGGTCATTGATTGAGGGTGAATGAACTCCATCTCTTGTGTCTCAGTGAGAAGAACAGATCCTGTCTCGTGTCTTCACTCACTCGCTCACGCATGTCTTTCACTACACGAACTGTTCTGCATGTGTTGTTCTTTACAGTGAATGAGATTACGCTGCCTTCACGTGCTATCGGAATTACTGAGAGGCCTTTCATGTCTAATTTCTGACTACATTTTGACGTTTGACTGGGAAACTTGAAATTTCCAACCAAGAAACTCGTTTTATGATACTTCATAATGACATGAAATCAGTTATAACTTTCTCAGGTCTCGGTTTAATGTGCAGAGAATAAATATCAGTGAGTGATTGTGTGATCCTGATTAAAATAAATACTGATGCTTTCTAACATTGATTTATGAACCAGAACAGTTTTGAGTTTGTCAACCAATAAGTGTAGGGTTTTTTCAATTGTGCAGAAATCACACATTAAATCATTAATCAACTGCTGTAAGCATAGGTTCATACGACATATAATATCTTTATAAATTTAAGACTATTTAAAGCATTGGTGCTAAAAACAAAGGAAGACTTGCAGGAAGCCTGTATATTTACATTTATCCGAAGTGACACAAATGAGGAACTTTACAAGCACTTTGTCTCAGGATCCTCAGGATAAACTAGGTTATGCCTTCCTGTGCTGTTGGAATTATCATAAATATGAGTTTCCTAGTCGGAGATCCGACATGAGTGCCCTGTCAAGTCGCATTTACTACTAAGAAATTGTCACTGAGGCACCAGCGGAATTTTTGTGATTGCTGCTGTCTTGTCATTAAAGTAGTGCTTATTTACATGCATGAATAACCATTTGAAGCATATTTTATGTTTTATACACAGTGATACTGCCTTCACTCGCTATCGGAATTATCGTAAATACGAGTTTCCTACTCTGAATTTTCCTCGTCTGTGTTTCCTAGTTGGACATTTTCTAGTCTGAGTTTCCAAGCTAGAAATTTCCTTGTTGGAAATCCCTAGTTGAAAATGTCCTAGTTGGAAATGTCCTAATCAGAGTTGGAAATTGGCCATAAACTACCACTCAAGCCGTATTTACATGTATGAATAATCATTTGCTATGAAAACGGGTGGTGTGATGCCATGATTGATGACTGAAATTGACAGCTTCTCTGAGTGAAGTTGTCACTGAGGCACCAACAGACTTTTTTTGGGAGGAGATTGGAGCTTTAGATTTAATTTCTACATTTCCATAACTGTTTATTTCACACCGACATAATGAATTGTTCTGCATTTGATATCACAGCTCTACTTTCTGCTCTCAACTGTGCAGACTCCGGTCCCGAGGTCAAATCTGCACAAGATGTCAGTGCCATATTCGGATCTCCGCTTCGTCCATATTTTTTTGTGGTCTATGGTGGAGACAGACAACATGGTGGAGCTGACTGTGGGAGGAGTCAGGGTGGAGCTGGTGATGGACAGGGATGAGGGGAGTGGATGGAGACAGACAACATGGTGGAGCTGACTGTGGGAGGAGTCAGGGTGGAGCTGGTGATGGACAGGGATGAGGGGAGTGGATGGAGACAGACAACATGGTGGAGCTGACTGTGGGAGGAGACAGGGTGGAGCTGATGCTGGACAGGGATGAGGGGAGTGGATGGAGACAGACAACATGGTGGAGCTGACTGTGTGAGGAGTCAGAGTGGAGCTGGTGATGGACAGGGATGAGGGGAGTGGATGGAGACAGACAACATGGTGGAGCTGACTGTGGGAGGAGTCAGGGTGGAGCTGGTGATGGACAGGGATGAGGGGAGTGGATGGAGACAGACAACATGGTGGAGCTGACTGTGGGAGGAGTCAGGGTGGAGCTGGTGATGGACAGGGATGAGGGGAGTGGATGGAGACAGACAACATGGTGGAGCTGACTGTGGGAGAGTCAGGGTGGAGCTGGTGATGGACAGGGGATGAGGGGAGTGGATGGAGACAGACAACATGGTGGAGCTGACTGTGGGAGGAGACAGGGTGGAGCTGATGCTGGACAGGGATGAGGGGAGTGGATGGAGACAGACAACATGGTGGAGCTGACTGTGGGAGGAGTCAGAGTGGAGCTGGTGATGGACAGGGATGAGGGGAGTGGATGGAGACAGACAACATGGTGGAGCTGACTGTGGGAGGAGTCAGGGTGGAGCTGGTGATGGACAGGGATGAGGGGAGGGATGGAGACAGACAACATGGTGGAGCTGACTGTGGAGGAGTCAGGGTGGAGCTGGTGATGGACAGGGATGAGGGGAGTGGATGGAGACAGACAACATGGTGGAGCTGACTGTGGGAGGAGTCAGGGTGGAGCTGGTGATGGACAGGGATGAGGGGTGGATGGAGACAGACAACATGGTGGAGCTGACTGTGGGAGGAGTCAGGGTGGAGCTGGTGATGGACAGGGATGAGGGGAGTGGATGGAGACAGACAACATGGTGGAGCTGACTGTGGGAGGAGTCAGGGTGGAGCTGGTGATGGACAGGGATGAGGGGAGTGGATGGAGACAGACAACATGGTGGAGCTGACTGTGGGAGGAGTCAGGGTGGAGCTGGTGATGGACAGGGATGAGGGGAGTGGATGGAGACAGACAACATGGTGGAGCTGACTGTGGGAGGAGACAGGGTGGAGCTGATGCTGGACAGGGATGAGGGGAGTGGATGGAGACAGACAACATGGTGGAGCTGACTGTGTGAGGAGTCAGGGTGGAGCTGGTGATGGACAGGGATGAGGGGAGTGGATGGAGACAGACAACATGGTGGAGCTGACTGTGGGAGGAGTCAGGGTGGAGCTGGTGATGGACAGGGATGAGGGGAGTGGATGGAGACAGACAACATGGTGGAGCTGACTGTGGGAGGAGTCAGGGTGGAGCTGGTGATGGACAGGGATGAGGGGAGTGGATGGAGACAGACAACATGGTGGAGCTGACTGTGGGAGGAGTCAGGGTGGAGCTGGTGATGGACAGGGATGAGGGGAGTGGATGGAGACAGACAACATGGTGGAGCTGACTGTGGGAGGAGTCAGGGTGGAGCTGGTGATGGACAGGGATGAGGGGAGTGGATGGAGACAGACAACATGGTGGAGCTGACTGTGGGAGGAGACATGGTGGAGCTGGTGGTGGACAGGGATGAGGGGAGTGGATGGAGACAGACAACACGGTGGAGCTGACTGTGGGAGGAGACAGGGTGGAACAGGTGATGGACAGGGATGAGGGGAGTGGGTAGAGACAGACAACACGGTGGAGCTGACTGTGGGAGGAGTCAGGGTGGAGCTGGTGCTGGACAGGGATGAGGGGAGTGGGTGGAGACAGACACCATTATGCAACTGACGGTGGGAGGAGTCAGGGTGGAGCTGGTGATGGACAGGGATGAGGGGAGTGGATGGAGACAGACAACATGGTGGAGCTGACTGTGGGAGGAGTCAGGGTGGAGTTGGTGGTGGACAGGGATGAGGAGTGGATGGAGACAGACAACATGGTGGAGCTGACTGTGGGAGGAGACAGGGTGGAACAGGTGATGGACAGGGATGAGGGGAGTGGATGGAGACAGACAACATGGTGGAGCTGACTGTGGGAGGAGTCAGGGTGGAGCTGGTGGTGGACAGGGATGAGGAGGAGTGGATGGAGACAGACAACATGGTGGAGCTGACTGTGGGAGGAGTCAGGGTGGAACAGGTGATGGACAGGGATGAGGGGAGTGGGTAGAGACAGATAACATGTTGGAGCTGACTGTGGGAGGAGTCAGGGTGGAGCTGGTGATGGACAGGGATGAGGAGTGGATGGAGACAGACAACATGGTGGAGCTGACTGTGGGAGGAGTCAGGGTGGAGCTGGTGATGGACAGGGATGAGGGGAGTGGATGGAGACAGACAACATGGTGGAGCTGACTGTGGGAGGAGTCAGGGTGGAGCTGGTGATGGACAGGGATGAGGGGAGGATGGAGACAGACAACATGGTGGAGCTGACTGTGGGAGGAGTCAGGGTGGAGCTGGTGATGGACAGGGATGAGGGGAGTGGATGGAGACAGACAACATGGTGGAGCTGACTGTGGGAGGAGTCAGGGTGGAGCTGGTGATGGACAGGGATGAGGGGAGTGGATGGAGACAGACAACATGGTGGAGCTGACTGTGGGAGGAGTCAGGGTGGAGCTGGTGATGGACAGGGATGAGGGAGTGGATGGAGACAGACAACATGGTGGAGCTGACTGTGGGAGGAGACAGGGTGGAGCTGATGCTGGACAGGGATGAGGGGAGTGGATGGAGACAGACAACATGGTGGAGCTGACTGTGTGAGGAGTCAGAGTAGAACTGGTGATGGACAGGGATGAGGGGAGTGGATGGAGACAGACAACATGGTGGAGCTGACTGTGGGAGGAGTCAGGGTGGAGCTGGTGATGGACAGGGATGAGGGGAGTGGATGGAGACAGACAACATGGTGGAGCTGACTGTGGGAGGAGATAGGGTGGAGCTGATGCTGGACAGGGATGAGGGGAGTGGATGGAGACAGACAACATGGTGGAGCTGACTGTGTGAGGAGTCAGAGTAGAGCTGGTGATGGACAGGGATGAGGAGTGGATGGAGACAGACAACATGGTGGAGCTGACTGTGGAGAGAGACAGGGTGGAGCTGATGCTGGACAGGGATGAGGGAGTGGATGGAGACAGACAACATGGTGGAGCTGACTGTGGGAGGAGACAGGGTGGAGCTGGTGGTGGACAGGGATGAGGGGAGTGGGTGGAGACAGACACCATTATGCAACTGACGGTGGGAGGAGTCAGGGTGGAGCTGGTGATGGACAGGGATGAGGGGAGTGGATGGAGACAGACAACATGGTGGAGCTGACTGTGGGAGGAGTCAGGGTGGAGCTGGTGATGGACAGGGATGAGGGGAGTGGATGGAGACAGACAACATGGTGGAGCTGACTGTGTTCGGAGTCAGAGTAGAGCTGGTGATGGACAGGGATGAGGTGGAGTGGATGGAGACAGACAACATGGTGGAGCTGACTGTGGGAGGAGACAGGGTGGAGCTGGTGGTGGACAGGGATGAGGGGAGTGGGTGGAGACAGACACCATTATGCAACTGACGGTGGGAGGAGTCAGGGTGGAGCTGGTGATGGACAGGGATGAGGGGAGTGGATGGAGACAGACAACATGGTGGAGCTGACTGTGGGAGGAGTCAGGGTGGAGCTGGTGATGGACAGGGATGAGGGGAGTGGATGGAGACAGACAACATGGTGGAGCTGACTGTGTTCGGAGTCAGAGTAGAGCTGGTGATGGACAGGGATGAGGTGGAGTGGATGGAGACAGACAACATGGTGGAGCTGACTGTGGGAGGAGTCAGGGTGGAGCTGGTGCTGGACAGGGATGAGGGGAGTGTGTGGAGACAGACAACATGGTGGAGCTGACTGTGGGAGGAGACAGGGTGGAGCTGATGCTGGACAGGGATGAGGGGAGTGGATGGAGACAGACAACATGGTGGAGCTGACTGTGGGAGGAGACAGGGTGGAGCTGGTGGTGGACAGGGATGAGGGGAGTGGGTGGAGACAGACACCATTATGCAACTGACGGTGGGAGGAGTCAGGGTGGAGCTGGTGATGGACAGGGATGAGGGGAGTGGATGGAGACAGACAACATGGTGGAGCTGACTGTGGGAGGAGTCAGGGTGGAGCTGGTGATGGACAGGGATGAGGGGAGTGGATGGAGACAGACAACACGGTGGAGCTGACTGTGGGAGGAGTCAGGGTGGAGCTGGTGGTGGACAGGGATGAGGAGGAGTGGATGGAGACAGACAACATGGTGGAGCTGACTGTGGGAGGAGACAGGGTGGAACAGGTGATGGACAGGGATGAGGGGAGTGGGTAGAGACAGACAACACGGTGGAGCTGACTGTGGGAGGAGTCAGGGTGGAGCTGGTGCTGGACAGGGATGAGGGGAGTGGGTGGAGACAGATACCATTATGCAACTGACGGTGGGAGGAGTCAGGGTGGAGCTGGTGATGGACAGGGATGAGGGGAGTGGATGGAGACAGACAACATGGTGGAGCTGACTGTGGGAGGAGTCAGGGTGGAGTTGGTGGTGGACAGGGATGAGGAGGAGTGGATGGAGACAGACAACATGGTGGAGCTGACTGTGGGAGGAGACAGGGTGGAACAGGTGATGGACAGGGATGAGGGGAGTGGATGGAGACAGACAACATGGTGGAGCTGACTGTGGGAGGAGTCAGGTGGAGCTGGTGGTGGACAGGGATGAGGAGGAGTGGATGGAGACAGACAACATGGTGGAGCTGACTGTGGGAGGAGTCAGGGTGGAACAGGTGATGGACAGGGATGAGGGGAGTGGGTAGAGACAGATAACATGGTGGAGCTGACTGTGGGAGGAGTCAGGGTGGAGCTGGTGATGGACAGGGATGAGGAGGAGTGGATGGAGACAGACAACATGGTGGAGCTGACTGTGGGAGGAGTCAGGGTGGAGCTGGTGATGGACAGGGATGAGGGGAGTGGATGGAGACAGACAACATGGTGGAGCTGACTGTGGGAGGAGTCAGGGTGGAGCTGGTGATGGACAGGGATGAGGGGAGTGGATGGAGACAGACAACATGGTGGAGCTGACTGTGGGAGGAGTCAGGGTGGAGCTGGTGATGGACAGGGATTAGGGGAGTGGATGGAGACAGACAACATGGTGGAGCTGACTGTGGGAGGAGACAGGGTGGAGCTGGTGGTGGACAGGGATGAGGGGAGTGGGTAGAGACAGATAACATGGTGGAGCTGACTGTGGGAGGAGACAGGGTGGAGCTTTGGCGGGACCGAGGCAGCGCTCGCGGAACCGAGGCGGAGATGGGGATTCGGCTGACCGTGGCGACGATGGAGCAAGTGAGGATGACAGGAAACCAGAGGAAGGGAGGAGCCCGGTCAAGCCGATGGGGTGGAGGGTGGAGGCGCTGCCAGAGATCTGGAAGTCTGTGTCGGAAGCTAAGCGCCAAGGAGGGGAAGCCCGAGGCAGAGCTGAAGAGACGGGGGCAGAGCCAAGGAGCCGACGGATCCAGGGAAATTACCATAACCAGCAGGGGAGATGGGACCAGGAAGTCAGGTGGGAACATCGGAGGAAGCAGATTTTCTGGACTGGACTGTGAAAGAAGAAAAAGATTCATGGGTGGGAACTGGATCCGCGGACCACAGATCTATCAGGCAGGATCTGGGATGGGCTGTGTGGCTGTCCCAGGCTCCATGGCATATATGCTGACAGGCTTCTCCTCTGGATGGTGAGAGGGGAAACGCTGTTTAGCAACATCCACCCCAAATATTCCACCAAAGCTCTTGGTTGGAGGAGGAGACTGGTGAGTCCAGTTTCTCTTTCTCTTTGGTCGGTTAATCTGTAACGGTCAGATGTAGTGAGCAACACGGGTGAACGAGGAACACTACAGTCTTTTACTATAAACACAGGAGATCGTTAGAACAACAGAACATCAAAATAAGAATCCAAGACCATGAAATCTCATGCAAGTCTCAGTTCTGTCTCAACCCCAAAACAGCCTGAAAGCAAAAACAATCAACAGTTATTGTAGACAGGGTTCAAGGGTCATTCAGCCAAAACATTAAATTCACAACATGACTTTCATTCATGAATTCTTACATTGGTAAATGTGTGAGATGTTCACAGTGCAGCCATGTATATTGTATACATGTATATTTTGTTTTTAAAACAGAAGCATCAGAATCACACCACCAGATCAAGCAATCCCAAACCAATCCCTGCCTTGAGGCGTCTGCGCAGCCAATGAAACAGCTCCAATTCATAATGATCTGTTATTATGAGTCCAGCTTTCACCTCTGGAGACCGAAGATAATTTCTGGAAGAAGCTCCAAATGAAATATATAACAGCAATGACATCTCATAAACAAAAACAATAAATCTGGCTGTTTTATTGGATTCCAGTGGCGGTCAGTGGGTGAAGAGCGTTAGCGGTTCAGACAGATGCATTTACTGTCACTACAGAACACTTCATTACGAGTCCAAGGGTGTAGCAAGAACAAACCAGTTTAAACATCAGCAGACGTGTGTAAAGACATCCGTGTGCATATTCAACAGTGTTTTTTGCCAGAATCATATTGTGGGCTGTCGCAGGTAATGAGTCCAGAGAATATTTCAGCACCTCGTGGTTTCTGGCATCTCCTTCCACAGACTGTTAGGAAATACACAACATGTCCATTAAAAAACAGCTGAAACTTGTTCCCATTATAAAATGTAACAAAATACGCCATAAAAAACTACAGATATGCAGCGAAAGTACATTTACAAGAACCTTTTTAAAAGTACAGATACTCCAGCTTTGGCACACAGAAGTTTCCTCAGTGCTTTTAACATCCAAAACATACACACAACACTCGCACAACGTTACAACAACATTCCCACAGCGCATCATCTCCTCCGGTCCTCTGGTTCTCCAGAGCGACAGTAACGACACGTTTCTCACCTGTGGAGGGAAAATCACAATACACTTTAAACAGGTCAGGCTCACTCATTCCACCGGATAATCTGAACCATTTGCTTAACAAACTGAAATATATGTGCATAGACATGCTGTCACACACATTTCATCATGAAAAGTCTTCACAGACACACAAAGGAATGCTTAAAAATGTATTTAAATAATACATGATATTCAAATATTATAATGAAATCTCTCACTAAAGATTGACCTCTGGTCATTGCTTTCCTTTATTATGATTGTTTTATTCTAAAGAATGTTACAGTGGACGCAAGTTGACTACCAAAATTATTTAAACATTTAAAAAAAAAAATATATATATATATATAGCCTAAGACTGAAACATCTTATGAAAATCACTTACTCAACTGTGTAAAACTTTTTTGTCTGTGGAACACAAAAGAAGATATTTTGACTGGAGCCCATTGAGTTCCATTATATGGACAGACATTTCTCAAAAGAGACAACACGACTGAGGTTTCAGACTTTCATGACAACACTGTTCCGCTCATCTTTAAACATACCTTCCATCTTCTAACCGGAGTCTGAGAGCGGCTCACATGTGTTCCCACAGTCCTCTCTGCCATCACCAGTCGCTCCCCTGTTGCTGCCCGCGTGCTGACCGAGCGTGTTGTCGACCCAGTTCTCGATCTCTGGACTTCTGGGTTTGATGTTCTCTTCTCTAAGTGGTCGTTCCTTAGGGCTCGGCTGTTTTGTGGAGTCTGCAGACTGGCAGCCGTTCCGCTCTCCAAACACCTCCTTCCAGTCTAGGACGTGGCTCTGCTGAGCTAGCCGACTGTCTTTGAACCAACGGATGAGTTCTCTGCGAGCCATCCGTGTCTGCATCTCCAGATGCCTGAACTCCACAGGCGAAGGCCATCGGCTTTGGACTAAGACATTTTTGACAAGGTTCATGGACTTGCTGTTCGGAGGAACGGGGCTGAAGGTATGGGTGCCAGAACGTTTCTGGGCACCGTTGAGGACGGGCTGCTGGGACTCCTGTTTCGAACCCATGGAGTTCAGTAGGGCTAGCTCCAAATAATCTCGAAGTGCTCTACGCTCCAAGAACCAGCTTTCGAGTTCCTCTCTGGACAGTCTAGTGATGATCGTGAGGTGCTCAACCTCATTATAGGATGGGAAACTGTTCCTCTGAAAACTCTCCTCTAGAAGCTTGATTTGTCCAGGACTCTTGTCCTTCACTCTCTCCAGTAGAGGAAACTGAGTGGGAACCGAACACTCCCTCAAAGAGAATTCAACACATGAGTTCTGGGAATCTGTAGTTTGGTCAAAAGACCAATGCTTAATATCCCCATTGGGGATTTCTTTGCCATTCTCACTACTGAAGCATGGGAGCATTGGTGGCTCTGTAGACTGAAGGACCGGTCTTGGAGACGGGGACAGAGGCGCAGAGGCCAGAGTCTGAATGATTGTTGGTCTATTCACTTGTTGGGTCATCCCAGCCGGGGCTGAGGGCAGGGTTACACCATTACCAAAGTATGATAACTTGTTTTTAGGAACAAAGGAGGAGGCAGAAGTACGATTGTTTATTTGCTGATGAATAAGAGATCTTTTGAGATTGGTGGACATTATGGGTGACAAAGGGAGTCTTTCTTTGGACAACACTGAAGGAAGTGCCACAGGTTTCTTCTCTTTGGATTGAACCACTGGGAGATTCCTTTTAGATGGGACAAAATATACAGGAATCTTCATGCCTGAGGCCACCAAAGAAGCAGGGCTAGATGTTTTAGTCTCAGAGGACCCAGGAGAGGAAGCGAAAGCCAGTCTTTCTGGCGGTGGAGCCGGTGGAGGCGGCATGCACAGACTCTCTCTGGGGTCTCCAGTCGGGGGCACAACAGGGCGTTTGACTTCCGAAACCAAGAGAGGAGTCCCTAAAGAGCGCTTAAACGTCTGACGGAGAGCTGTAGAAGTGCCAGGCATACAAGTAGTGGGCGATATATTTGCTGTGCTATTTGATGCAAGGCTGGTCTGACCAAATACATGACATGTTGCCTGCCCAGGATCAGGAGGTTCTCCAGCAGGTGTAGGTGAAACCGCACAGGTCTGGTGTGGGGTTGGTATACTGCCATTGAACATCTTCTTACGGGCTTCTTCCACCTCTTCAGGCGACCAGGTGATGCCCTGCTTCAGACGCTGGGTGGTGAACCATACCTTGATCTGCTCCTCAGGGTGCTTGGAGGCCGCAGTGAGCCAGGAGAGCTCTGCAGCAGTCGGATATGGGAATCTGTGGAAAGATGCGATCAAGGTGGTATTATGGTCCAGTACGGGGTTGTACTTGCTGGTGTGAAGAGGAACTGCAATCGCTGGAGAGGTGCTGAGATTGGGAGGTCGCTGTAGCAGAGGAGTGACATGACACATGGGCTCTGGAATAATGATCGTACCATTTACACTCACTGCCCTGATTTCGTCCTTCAACAGATCCTTCTCCATCTCTAGTCCTTTCTCCAAAATGCTGCTGTTTTCCATTGGTGCCTTTCCAGTGTCTTCACCTGCTGAACTGGAGCATACAAATGGTCCCAATTCATTCACAGCATCCAGACAAGAACCATCATTCTCACAATCAAGGGTTTGCCTGAGCTTCAAACAGCTCTCATTTGGGTGTTGAACTTTATTACGGCATGAGAGGAAGTCAAAGTTGTTGGTACTGAAATTGCAGATGGTGCGAACATAGAATGGTCCTTCAGAGTGAGGGAAGTCCTCGTGATCTCTATAGTTGCAGAGGTCACGGGTATAGAAGGAGCCCTGCTCCGAAGCAGAACCCCCTTCACACTTCTCCTCTTCCTCTTCATTCAGTGACATCCCGCTTTCGTCTGCTGGAGGCGGAGCAGGTGCAATCTCCACTGAAACATCCACAGAGTCTTCTGGAGTAAAGCTGGTTGCTCGGAGTACACAGGGGTTGGACGACTTCCTCCGGCTTGACATGATGAATATGGCGATGACGGGCAGGTGATGGATTTTAATGAGGAACGAGGGGATCTGAGTGAAACCCCAGCATTTGGGCAGGTGACATCAGGCGCTTCCACAGGCAGGGAGCTTCATCCGTGAAACTGGGTGTCATGGAGGTCAGCACACAGAGCTCACCTGCACAAAGACAACAGATACAGATGGACTTTATTAGAGGTCAGTGACACCAATCAGGTCCTGTAACTGGAACAGCACAGCACTAGAAATGTCAACGCCATGGGTTTAATTAATGCTTATGAAACACACATTCTGATCAAATGTTTACCCTGAAAGCACAGTGGGTCTCATTCACTAATAATTGCGTGGATTCTTTCATATTTGTACGCACTTCTCATGAAATATCGCACCTGATTCACAAAACGTTCGTACGCACATGAATTTGTTTTTTAACCTTGTAAGGGTGGATCCTCTACAGTGGTTCTGACTGCAGGGTTGCTGAATGACTAAAGAAACGTTATCAGCAAGATGATAGAAAACTGTACATTTCTCGTCTTTACCACCCACTGCAGCTTATACCAACGACGGAAATAAGCGCAGTTACATGTGGGAGAGCGTTGCTATAATGTGACTATATTGTATTGCAATACGACACTTCAAAGTCAATACCAAATCAAAACTAAAATAGTTACAAAATAAATGTATGAGATGATGAAAACTTATACCATTAATCGTACCCAGCATGTGTTACCTGAGGGATACAGAGAGAGAGGAGGAGAGAGAGAGACAAAGAGAAGGCCCCCAAGAAGAGAGAGCCAGAGAATAAAAGAGCCAGAGCAACAGTTACAATCTTCTTTTATCTATTCCTTGACCATGTGACTGAAACCCCTAATGTGAGACATTCAAACTGACCAATCAGACCAAACTTCCCCCACGGTGCTACAGGTGTGACCTTTGGCCTACAGGCCTTCAGCATTTCTGTGTCTTTAGGAAGCCCAAATGGCCCTTCTGATGGGGGTTGAAAACAGTAAAGCAAATGTCTTTGTTCATTTTCAAAAATCAGATATCTTTGATTATTTTCAATTCTTTCAACCTTGTTCTCTTGTCAGTGAATGTGTAGTATTCTAAACGAACGGCCGCATGCACAAGGTTAGTCATTTGCATAAAACACACCCAAAGCGTCTCCATATAAGGGCTTTCCGACCAACCCATCTCCATATAAGGGCTTTCCGGCCCAACCCATCTCCATATAAGGGCTTTCCGCCCACCCCATTTCCATATAAGGGGTTTCCGGCCAACCTATCTCCATATAAGAGCTTTCCGGCCCAATCCATCTCCATATAACGGCTTTCCGCCCAACCCATTTCCATATAAGGGGTTTCCGGCCAACCTATCTCCATATAAGGGCTTTCCGGCCCAACCCATCTCCATATAACGGCTTTCCGCCCAACCCATTTCCATATAAGGGCTTTCCGACCCAACCCATTTCCATATAAGGGCTTTCCGCCCAACCCATTTCCATATAAGGGGTTTCCGGCCAACTCATCTCCATATAAGGGCTTTCTGACCCAACCCATCTCCATATAAGGGCTTTCTGACCCAACCCATCTCCATATAAGGGCTTTCTGACCCAACCCATCTCCATATAAGGGCTTTCTGACCCAACCCATCTCCATATAACGGCTTTCCGCCCAACCCATCTCCATATAAGGGCTTTCTGACCCAACCCATCTCCATATAAGGGCTTTCTGACCCAACCCATCTCCATATAACGGCTTTCCGCCCAACCCATTTCCATATAAGAGCTTTCCGCATACACTTTCCTTACAGCCTCTCATCACTCTCCTCAAACCTGCCACTGTGTTGGTTAACACGATTATAAAGCCATACAGAGTAAGTTATTTTGCGTAAGTGTGGTTTCAGTTGTTCCTATATTTTTTCGTAAAATTTGAAAAAACAATATTACGAAATCTTTGGTGAATTGTGATTTGTTCTTAAAATTGCTTCGTACGCACATTTCAAGCACAAATTTGTGCGTACACATGCTTAGTGAATAAGACCCAGAGTGAATAAGAGTTTGGGCAAACGTTTGCTTGATTATCTGAAGTAAGAGTTCACTGGACTCTAAAATACACTGTAACTGCTCAGGTTTATTGAAACGAAACCGCAGAAATGTCTTACTGGTACTCATTTCACATGCGAAGAAGCATTCACATAAAAATCTTACATGCAGAGCAGCAAAAACCACCCGTTTAATAAGGCTCAGAGAAAATTATTATCGAAAAACTGAATTATTTTGGTGCACAATATTTGGTGCTATATAAATATATACTGCTATAACCAAATAATAAACAACTCTGACAAACAAAGCAGATGCACACTTTTCAACGCAGAGAGAGTGTTTGCACAGAAGGTTCATGAGTCCAAGCATTCCAGAGACGGAAGACTTACCGACAGCTCCGACGCAGACGGAGACGAGAAAGAGAAAGAGAAAGAGGAAAGAAAGCGTCTAGTTGGCAGGGGAATGTGAAACAGGTTTGTATTCATTTGTAACAAATCCCAGACGTTTGAGATCTCAAGGCCGGTGGGTCAGTGAGGCTATTCTGGCACGCAGAGGAGAATCCAAACACACATGGAGCCGCTGGCCAGTCATCACATCAGCAGAAACACACACACACACACACACACACACACACAGCGCTCATGCCACATCATACTGGATAAATATAAAGTATGAAATATGAAGATGTTAATCACATTAGTGTCCTTTTTTTACTCAAAGCTATAAGAACATTGAAAACAGTCAAATAAATGTCAAATAATGCAGTTCCTTTGCATGCTTTCAGTGGGTTTTCCTGTACAGAAGATTTACAAAGAGATTAACAGAGATAGTTTGATAGTACAAAGAGATAGTTTGTTCACGGCCAATTGTTGAACTGTACTATTGTTCTTTACAATATAAAACTTGTGCGAACAATTGAGGCGGATACATTTTTTATCTGATAAGAAGATGTGCGCATAAACTATGATAGAAACACGTTTACCGAATGATGACTTGTGGTACTTTGCCTCAACGGAGGCTGTGATTGGATGACTGGACAAGTGGACCAATGGCGTCGCAGCATCTCAAATGTTGGTTTGGTGGCTCTGAAACGCCTGAGTCAAAGTCTGTGATCAGTGTGTGTGTGTGTGTGTGTGTGTGTGTGTGTGTATGTCTCCAGAAGCTTTTCACATGATTGTGTTCCCAAACACCAGCATCCCAACACAAGAGGACATGACAGCATTTATTGTGTTTTGCCTGAGGCTCTGATAACACTCATTTATGGTGTGTGTGTGTGTGTGTGTGGTCTGACGCTCTGAGACGACACTCATTTATGGTGTGTGTGTGTGTGTCTGACACTCATTTTATGGTGTGTGTGTGTGTGGTCTGACGCTCTGAGACGCACACTCATTTATGGTGTGTGTGTGTGTGTGTGGTGGTCTGGTGTGTCGCTCTGAGACGACACTCATTTATGGTGTGTGTGTGTGTGGTCTGACGCTCTGATAACACTCATTTATGGTGTGTGTGTGTGTGTGGTCTGACGCTCTGAGACGACACTCATTTATGGTGTGTGTGTGTGTTGTCTGACGCTCTGAGACGACACTCATTTATGGTGTGTGTGTGTGTGTGTGTGTGTGTGTGTGTCTGACGCTCTGAGACGACACTCATTTATGGTGTGTGTGTGTGTGTGTGTGTGTGGTCTGACGCTCTGAGACGACACTCATTTATGGTGTGTGTGTGTGTGGTCTGACGCTCTGATAACACTCATTTATGGTGTGTGTGTGTGTGTGTGGTCTGTGTGCTGTGAGACGACACTCATTTATGGTGTGTGTGTGTGTGTGTGTCTGACGCTCTGAGACGACACTCATTTATGGTGTGTGTGTGTGTGTGTGTGGTCTGACGCTCTGAGACGACACTCACTCATTTATGGTGTGTGTGTGTGTGTGTGTGTGGTCTGACGCTCTGAGACGACACTCATTTATGGTGTGTGTGTGTGTGTGTGTGTCTGACGCCTGCTCTGAGACGACACTCATTTATGGTGTGTGTGTGTGTGTGTGTGGTCTGACGCTCTGAGACGACACTCATTTATGGTGTGTGTGTGTGTGGTCTGACGCTCTGAGACGACACTCATTTATGGTGTGTGTGTGTGTGGTCTGACGCTCTGAGACGACACTCATTTATGGTGTGTGTGTGTGTGTCTGGCGCTCTGATAACTCTGACACTCATTTATGGTGTGTGTGTGTGTTGTCTGACGCTCTGAGACGACACTCATTTATGGTGTGTGTGTGTGTGTGTGTGAGACGACACTGTGTGTGTGTGTGCTCTGAGCTCTGACACTCATTTATGGTGTGTGTGTGTGTGTGGTCTGACGCCTGAGACGACACTCATTTATGGTGTGTGTGTGTGTGTGTGTCTGACGCTCTGAGACGACACTCATTTATGGTGTGTGTGTGTGTGTGTGGTGTGTGTGCTCTGAGACGCGACACACTCATTTATGGTGTGTGTGTGTGTGTGGTCTGACGCTCTGAGAGACGACACTCATTTATAACACTCATTTATGGTGGTGTGTGTGTGTGTGTGTGTGGTCTGACGCTCTGATAACACTCATTTATGGTGTGTGTGTGTGTGTGTGTCTGACGCTCTGAGACGACACTCATTTATGGTGTGTGTGTGTGTGTAGTCTGACGCTCTGAGACGACACTCATTTATGGTGTGTGTGTGTGTGTGTGGTCTGACGCTCTGAGACGACACTCATTTATGGTGTGTGTGTGTGTGGTCTGACGCTCTGAGACGACACTCATTTATGGTGTGTGTGTGTGTGTGGTCTGACTCACACACTCATTTATGGTGTGTGTGTGTGTGTGTGTGGTCTGACGCTCTGATAACACTCATTTATGGTGTGTGTGTGTGTGGTCTGACGCTCTGATAACACTCATTTATGGTGTGTGTGTGTGTGTGTGTGTGGTCTGACGCTCTGAGACGACACTCATTTATGGTGTGTGTGTGTGTGTGTGTGTCTGTGTGGTCGCTCTGAGACGACACTCATTTATGGTGTGTGAGACGACACTCATTTATGTGTGTGTGTGTCTGACGCTCTGAGACGACACTCATTTATGGTGTGTGTGTGTGTGTGTGTCTGACGCTCTGAGACGACACTCATTTATGGTGTGTGTGTGTGTGGTCTGACGCTCTGAGACGCGACACTCATTTATGGTGTGTGTGTGTGTGTGTGTGGTCTGAGCGACACTCTGATGGTGTGTGTGTGTGTGGTCTGGTCTCATGATTCATTTATGTGTGTGTGTGTGTGTGTGTGGTCTGACGCTCTGAGACGACACTCATTTATGGTGTGTGTGTGTGTGTGTGTGTGTGTGTGTGTGTCTGAGCGCTCTGAGGCACACTCATTTATGGTGTGTGTGTGTGTGTGGTGTGTGTGTCTGAGACTGACACTCATTTATGGTGTGTGTGTGTGTGTGTGGTCTGACGCTCTGAGACGACACTCATTTATGGTGTGTGTGTGTGTGTGTGGTCTGACGCTCTGGGACGCGACACTCATTTATGGTGTGTGTGTGTGACGCTCTGAGTATGGTGTGTGTGTGTGTGGTCTGACGCTCTGAGACGACACTCATTTATGGTGTGTGTGTGTGTGTGTGTGCCTGACGCTCTGAGTGTGTGTGTGGTCTGACGCCTGAGACTCATTTATGGTGTGTGTGTGTGTGTGGTCTGACGCTCTGAGACGACACTCATTTATGGTGTGTGTGTGTGGTCTGTGACGCCTGAGACGACACTCATTTATGTGTGTGTGTGTGTGGTCTGACGCTCTGAGACGACACTCATTTATGTGTGTGTGTGTGTGGTCTGACGCTCTGAGACGACACTCATTTATGGTGTGTGTGTGTGTGTGGTCTGACGCTCTGATGACTGACGCCTGACTCATTTATGGTGTGTGTGTGTGTGTGTCTGACGCTCTGAGACGACACTCATTTATGTGTGTGTGTGTGTGCTCTGAGAGACGACACTCATTTATGGTGTGTGTGTGTGTGTGTGTGGTCTGACGCTCTGAGACGACACTCATTTATGGTGTGTGTGTGTGTGTGTGTGTGGTCTGACGCTCTGAGACGACACTCATTTATGACTCTGAGACACACTCATTTATGGTGTGTGTGTGTGTGTCTGACGCTCTGATAACACACTCATTTATGGTGTGTGTGTGTGTGTGTGTGTGTGTCTGACGCTGGTGTGTGTGTGTGTGGTCTGACGCCTGAGATAACACTCATTTATGGTGTGTGTGTGTGTGTGTGTGTCTGACGCTCTCTGAGACGACACTCATTTATGGTGTGTGTGTGTGTGTGGTCTGACGCTCTGAGACGACACTCATTTATGGTGTGTGTGTGTGTGTGTGTCTGGACGCTCTGAGACGACACTCATTTATGGTGTGTGTGTGTGTGGTCTGACGCTCTGAGACGACACTCATTTATGGTGTGTGTGTGTGTGTGGTCTGACGCTCTGAGACGACACTCATTTATGGTGTGTGTGTGTGTGTGTCTGTCTGAGACGACACTCATTTATGTGTGTGTGTGTGTGGTCTGACGCTCTGATACGACACTCATTTATGGTGTGTGTGTGTGGTCTGACGCCTGATAACACTCATTTATGGTGTGTGTGTGTGTGTGTGGTCTGACGCTCTGAGACGACACTCATTTATGGTGTGTGTGTGTGTGTGTGTGGTCTGACGCTCTGACGACACTCATTTATGGTGTGTGTGTGTGTGTGTGGTCTGACGCTCTTTACACTGGTTTATGGTGTGTGTGTGTGTGTGGTCTGACGCTCTGAGACGACACTCATTTATGGTGTGTGTGTGTGTGGTCTGACGCTCTGAGACGACACTCATTTATGGTGTGTGTGTGTGGTCTGACGCTCTGAGACGACACTCATTTATGGTGTGTGTGTGTGTGGTCTGAAGCTCTGATAACACTCATTTATGGTGTGTGTGTGTGTGTGTGTGTGGTCTGACGCTCTGAGACGACACTCATTTATGGTGTGTGTGTGTGTGTGTGTGGTCTGACGCTCTGAGACGACACTCATTTATGGTGTGTGTGTGTGTGTGTGAGTGAGTGTGTGTATGTTTCACCTGACGCTCTGAGACTCATTTATGATGGAGGGAAAAGAGCCCGATTGAGAAAGTAAGTTTATTACTGATATTTTGAGCCGGTTTCTCAAGAAGTGTTTTTTTAAACACACTGCACAGAAAGCGTGTGCTATATATGCGTAATGCATGTTTCCAAATCCTTCCAAAACAATCCTGCATAAATACAATTATAAAACAAATAAAGATTTGTTTCTTTCTCTAACTCTCAGAATTCATAAGTAAATGAGATGCTCGTGTTCAATCGGACACTTCTTGCTGCTGACACAACTTTGCTGCTGACACAAAACACATTGTGCTTCGTCCCAAGATATGCTCCCAAAACAAACGCCAGGGCCTGAGTGACATCATCCTGAAGGATCATTTTGGAGGGAAACAGCAGCACCTACGGATCTGAGCTCTAGGATGATTTGTGTCTCTCTAAAACAAATCAGCTTGATAAGATCAACATTTCAAAAGATGTGAATATAAAACATATGAAAATGACTGAATGTAAGCGAACTGTCGATCTGTTTCCCTCCCGGGCTCTGTGTAAATAATCAGATTCTGATGAGCCCTTTATAGAGATACGCGCTACAGATTCACTGTGAGTTCGAAAGGTTCTGCAGAACCGGAGCGAACCAGATGAAGTGTGTTTGTCTCCGAGCAGCTCTTTCACATCAGGACGCGGGAAGCCAATCCATCGGGTGAAGCCCTCGACCGGCGTGTGTAATATTAATGAAGGAATCACATCGCTGCTGCTGCTGGAGGGAAGGAATTACTTTTCTCTCTCTCCTGATTATAAATGTAAAAACATTAAGCCATGCTTCATTTGCATGTTGTTGTTATGGAAACAGTGAGAGTGTGACAGCCCAGCGACACTGTGTGTTCATTAATTACAGCCTCCTGACAGCGAGCAGCACAGCAGGAACAAACGTGTGTCATTGGACACACACACACACACACACACACTCGAGCATCACTGCTGGGAACACACCCACATTATTAGAATAATTCAGCCCTGTCATCCTTTACTCATCCTCACAGCATTTCTTTCTTCTGTGAAACACTAACACAATATTATTCAAGCCACTGCTGAACATTAAACAAACATAAAACAGACGAACGGCTTTTAAACTCTGAGACATTGGATACAAGCCGCATGGTTCAGGTA
>JAGHMJ010000817.1:52500-60000 GCA_018749465.1 Paracanthobrama guichenoti
CATGAACTGAGTCAATGAACTGAACTGATTTATGAACTGAGTCAATGAACTGAACTGATTTATGAACTGAGTCAATGAACTGAACCGATTCGATCAGAAAAGATCCAGTTCATCCAGGAAACTGTCCTGCTGGTGTTTTCTTCAGAAACTTAAATAGCCTTAAATAGCTACAATAAAACATATTCACGATGTCACTGTGAATATATCGCAAATATTCAACACATCACCTTTTCACAGAGACACAGAATCAGTCTGACACCGCAAGCGTCTTAAAGACTCAAATAAGTGAATGTTTCTGCTATGAACGAATGCATGTAAATAAGATTCAGCAAAGCAGCTGCTTGATTCTGGTCTAATAATAGAATCATTATGCATAAAATGCCTCTATTATGCTTTTTAGAAAATTCCCTTTCATGCTGTGTAATAAATCTGTTTGTGTTTGTGAGTTTTTATCTCCCAAAAGAATCGATTCTGAACTGAAATGAGTCATCAGTAATTCAGTAGGTTTGTATCCAATTTGCATAATACCCACCTCTGGTCCTGATTGGCTGCACAGCGTCTCATAGTCCCACCCCCTCACTCACTGTAGTCATCTCGTTTTCTGCTGACATTGAGACGGTCAAACCCACGCCATCGTTACTGTTCGTATCACTGAGATTCAGATATGATAATGAGCGCTTGCTTTCTAACCAATCACAGCAGTCTGGAGTTTGTTTATTAAACTTTGATGAGATTGAGACGATAAAACCCACGCCGTCGTTACTGTTCGTATCACTGTGTGTCAAGAGCTGAGACTCAGATATGATGATGATCGTTTGACCAATCAGAGCAGACTGGGTCATCTGACCAATCAGAGCAGAGACTCTCAGAGAGGCGGGGCTTAGAGAGACGTTTCAGACACTGAGAGAAAAGAGCTGAAGCTGCAGTGGAGATTAGGAGAACATTAAAGTGTGTTTGATCTTGGATGCAGGAGAACCTGTGCTAGGAGACACCAAAACAACATTAGGAAGTTTTAAATTAGCATAATAAGGCACTTTAATAAGACGGCGTATGTATATGTGTGTGGTCATGTAAACGTTTCTGCTGATGAAGCAGCAGTATTTCATTTCATTTTCATTCTTGAGGTTTAGTCCATCACTATATTCGTCTGACCATAAATAACCGGCATCATCATGTGGTGCTACTAGAAGTTTCATCATTGATTCTGTGATTCTCCTGTTATGACTGTGAAGCTGCTGTGAAACGATCTGTCCTGTATAAAGTGCTGTAATAAAGCTGACTCGACACACTTCCTGTTTCTGTCTGTCCATGTGCTTCCTGTCTGTCCTCAGTGACAGTGATGCGTTTCCTGTGTGATGGTTACGTCGGCCGTGCCGCTCGTCTCGGCTGGCGTCTGCGTGGGTCAGCGAGGTCACGGGTCTGCCGCTGTATGCCGGGAGAGCGCAGCTCCTCCTCCTCCTCCGGCACCATGACGGGGTCGTCGGGCTGAACGGGCCGAGGCGGCGGGTAGTTGGGCTGGTAGTAGGAGCCGTAGCTGCCGTAGGGGTCGTCGTCCTCGGCCTCGCCCTCCGGTCCGTATGGCTGGTATGAGCTGGGCGGCAGTTGAACTACAGGAACATCTCTGTCAGTGAGGTCTCCATCAAAGCCCGGCTCTGACCCGCACAAGCAGCACGCACAGACACGGACACGGACACGGACAGGACACACGTTACTGACGCAGCGGCTCTCAACCGATGGACTAGCAGCCAATGACACACGGTTATACAATCATGCATATAATCACTCATCAATCCGTCACTTAACCGAACGTGTCAAATTAGACCGACGTCAACATGGACAGGTCATGTGACGCATCTCATCCTCAAAAACATTAACGAAAACACAAAGTCAAAGAAAATAATGTGAGGATAAATGATCAGAATGTCAAACGTTTACAGACCAGTTCTTGGTCTTATTAATATATACACTGATCAGGCATAACATTATGACCAGTGAATATCACTGATGATCTCTTCCTCACGGCTCCTGTTAGTGGGTGGGATATGTTCGGCAGCAAGTGAACATTTTGTCCTCAAAGTTGATGTGTTGATGTGAAAAATGGGCAAGTGTAAGGATTTGAGCGAGTTTGACAAGGGCCAGATTGTGATGGCTAGACGACTGGGTCAGAGCATCTCCAGAACTGCAGCTCTTGTGGGGTGTTCCCGGTCTGCAGTGGTCAGGATCTATCAAAAGTGCTCCAAGGAAGGAACAGTGGAGAACCGGACACAGGGTCATGGGCGGCCAAGGCTCATTGATGCACGTGGGGAGCGAAGGCTGGCCCGTGTGGTCCGATCAAACAGACGAGCTACTGGAGCTCAAACTGCTCAAGAAGTTAATGCTGGTTCTGATAGAAAGGTGTCAGAATACACAGAGCATCTCAGTTTGTTATGTATGGGGGCGGCATAGCCGCTGACCAGTCAGGGCGCCCATGCTGACCCCTGTCCACCGCCGAAAGCACCAACAGTGGCACGTGAGCATCAGAACTGGACCACGGAGCAATGGAAGAAGGTGGCCTGGTCTGAGGAATCACGTGTTCTCTTACATCACGTGGATGGCCGGGTGCGTGTGCGTGGCTTCCCTGGGGAACACATGGCACCAGGATGCACTATGGGAAGAAGGCGAGCCGGCGGAGGCAGTGTGATGCTTTGGGCAATGTTCTGCTGGGAAACCTTGGGTCCTGCCATCCATGTGGATGTTCCTTTGACACGTACCACCTACCTAAGCATTGTTGAGACTATGTACAGCCTTTCATGGAAACGGTATTCCCTGGTGGCTGTGGCTCTTCCAGCAGGATAATGCTCCTGACACAAAGCACAAATGCTTCAGGAATGGTTTGAGGAGCACAACAACGAGTTTGAGGTGTTGACTTGACCTCCTAACTCCCCAGATCTCAATCCAATCGAGCATCTGTGGGATGTGCTGAACAAACAAGTCCGATCCATGGAGGCCCCACCTCTCAACTTACAGGACTTAAAGGATCTGCTGCTAACATCTTGGTGCCAGATACCACAGCACACCTTCAGGGGTCTAGAGGAGTCCATGGCTCGACGGGTCAGGGGGACCAACACAATATTAGGTCATAATGTTATGCCTGATCGGTGTAAATATTCAATAATTCAATTTTTGCTGCTTTGGTACGGTGTTGATGTTGAATGTAAAAACCAGTTGAGAACCGCTTGGTTAAAGAGTTAGTTCATCCAAAAACTTAACAAACGTTCCATCATCCGTTCATTCACAAGCAGTGTGTTAACACAGGATACATTCAGATCATTGGTGAAGTCAGAAATTAAGTTTGTTCTCTAGACGCCACTCAAATAATTCACATTGCGACTCTAACCTGAACCTCGTGAGGGAACGATGACAGAATGATTGTATTTTTTTGGGTGAACTCTCCCTTGACTGTCATTGGTTGAAAGGCCACACCCCTTGCCCCGCCTCCACATACACACATCAAAGATTCATTAGTTTAAAGGCCACACCCCCTGCCCCGCCCCCACAGACACGTCACTGTTCATGCGTGAGGTTTCATTGTGTTAGTGAGATACAGAAGCATCAGGAACATCACACACTCTGCAGGATCAGTGTGTGTGTGAATCCACTGACCACACATTCAGGATCGAGCATTCAGACGAAAACCAACTCCTTTTCTAGAGAGTTTGATTGACTTGCCAAATTAAACATGCAACACAATGAAGTCGAGTGGCAATGAAGGATACTAGTGATTTAAATGTTCAGAATTACATAGGACACACTTCACACGCTAAGAACACAATGCAGTCGAGCAGCACAGTTTGGATAAAAGCTGCGGTTTACAATGTGCTTGTTTGCAGAGCAATAGTTTTTGATCAGAAAGTGCATGAAGCCTTACAGCGTCTGTTAGTTTGGATCTCAAAAGTGTGAGAGCGACTCAAACTCAGAGCAGATGCTGTGAAACACGGCGGGTCACGAGCTGCTCGCGTCTGAATGAACACACACACACACACACAGCGCACCTTTATATTCACTCTCAGCCTTCGGGTTAATCACACTAACACGCATCATGATTTTGTTTTATTATGAATGTGTGCAGCATTAATATTCCATTCCGAACAGCCAGAGAGAGGATTCACATTTGTCTCATGCAACACATGCACGACAGAAGCCGCATGAAGGTCAGGACACACACACACACACACACACTCACCTCCCACATTGTACCCGAGGCAGGCGTTCTGGTCACAGTATCCGGCTGGTCCCGGTGGACCCACTGGTCCTGGTATTCCGGGTCTGCCGGGACTCCCAGGGTTACCGGGGCGACCAGATGGACCTGAACTTCCTGTTCTCCCTTCACCAGGAGGTCCTGTGGCACAGCAGGAAACAGATTCTTCAACTTCCTGTTTCATATTGAATCGAGTAATGTAGCTGAGGTGCCCTACTGTGTGTGTGTGTTGTGTGTGTGTGTGTGTGAATGTACCTGGAGGTCCTGCAGCTCCTCTCGGCCCCTGCACACCCACACCTGGATTACCTCTCTCTCCCTTCTCACCCGGAGGGCCTGATGATGAACACACACATTCTTTATTTCTGCTCAAACACTGAGTGACTGTCCTGCCTCATATCTGATGAGGTTGATCACGGGTTCTGTATTACAGTGAACTGATCTGTCCTGTATGAAGCGCTGCAGGAGTAACTACATCTGTAACTGCAGAAAACAAACTAATGTTTGAGTAGTGTTTCCACCTCTGGCTCCAGGCTGGCCGTTCTCTCCGTTACTGCCAGGGAATCCGGGGCGTCCGGACGGCCCCTGCTCTCCCTGTGGTCCTGGAGACCCCTGGCGGCCCGGCTCTCCCGGCGGCCCGGGGACGGTGCGGATCGACACTGGCTGGCTGGGAATGTGGTTCAGAACGGAGCTGTAGCGTGCCATGTGACCTGCGACCCAGAGAGAGCGGCGTCAGACTCGCTAACACAATCCCAGCATGCCGTGCACATGTCAGCGAACTCACTCTGGATCAGCTGCTCACACACTTGTCTCGCGATCTCTTGCACAGAAGATGTGGACTGGACTTCACCCTGTGTGACACAGAAGAGCGTGAGGAAGCTGCTGTTGCTGACTGGACTCTCCAGCGAGGATACTTACCCGTTCACCCTTCTCTCCCTTAGATCTCGCGGGGCCCTGAAACACAGAGAGAGGCTTTAGCATCGCTCCATCGCTCAGATCATGTGTGCGTGTGTGCGGATGGACGTACCGGAGGACCCTGTTCTCCTCTAGGTCCTGCAGGGCCATTTTCTCCCGGGGCCCCAGGGGCTCCTGGACCTCCCTGTTATAACACACACACACACACACACACACACACACACACACACACACTCTATCAACTAGGGCTTTGTGTTTTCTTCAAATCATATTCACACGGTGATTAAATACTGTAAAAGAATAATTGTTTTTAATTGTGATTATTAAATAAAATACTAAACAAAACAATAAATATATTGTAATATTACTATTGTACGTGTAAAATAAACATTGAGTATTCCATCAGTGTTTCGCATAGGCTGAGGCTCGACTGAGGCGGAGCTTGATGAGCGGGTTCAGAATAAACTAAAGGGTTATTAATTGATATGCAAATTAACTTTTATTAACAACAGTAATGTGCAAAAACATAATTTTATAGAGAATGTAAATCTTCTGCTCTTATTAAATGTGCCGTTGTTCTTCTGTAGTCTCGCACTGAACGGACCGACAGCTCCAGGGATTATTACAGCAGCTCTGCTGTTGCTTTCTGGGTAATTCAGACACAATCTGAAGAACAGTTTCTGTTTTTCATGAGACTTTGTGACACTTTTATCCATATATTAATGAGTGGGAATGGCTCATGAGTCAATCAGTGCTGCTCTGCCGCCATCTGCTGGCTATAGTAGGCATTTCATGTGTTTTTAAATAAAAGTGCTTGTTTTCCATAAAGGGTTAGTTTTCTTACACACTTAAACTATTGGCATTACAAATAATCACATTAAAATAACATTAAAAATGGATAATATAACTTAAGTGCTGCAAAATGTGTGTGTGAATGAACACACTGACACGCTTCACTCTCAAACACGCAGCGCATATGTTTATTTTATATAAATACTATATCCATATATGATATACGGATGTTATTTTGATTAATGTTCAGCTGTCACACATACACACACTCACACACACACACACACACACACACACACACACACACACACACTCACACACACACACACACACACACACACACACACACACACACACACACACACACACACACACACACACACACACACACACACACACACACTCACTCACTCACACACACACACACACACACACACACACACACACTCACACACTCACACGGTCTGAACAGGTGTGTGTGTGGACTTACTATATTTCCTGGCGCTCCCACTCGTCCCTGAGGACCGTCTGGACCCGGCAGACCCTGTGGAGATGAAACACAAATGATCACATGATCACATGATCACACACACGTGCAGCTCTAATGTGACACACGGCTGACGGACAGTTACCCGAGCTCCAGAAGGCCCTTCACGTCCCGGAGAGCCGGGCGAGCCAGGAACGCCCTACAGGAAGACACGAGAGGAGGTCAACGCAGGCGTGATCACAGACACACACACACACACACACACACACACACACACACACACACACACATACACACAGACAGTAAGTGTGTGATTTACCTGCAGCCCTGGAGGCCCCGCATCTCCCTTCTGCCCCGTCTCCCCCGGAGCGCCCTGAACACAACACACACTTCAGTCATTTTATGTTGGAATATAAAAATAATGATTTCTTTTGTTACTGACATTTATTTGCTGTGGACTGAATGTTCAGAATGAACAGAATCGATGATAATGAATCAATGCATGTGTCACGGGGGGGGCATTGTTGTCTTTTTTAAAACACAATGAAAGTGGCAGTGTATGCGCAACTCCCTTCCCTTCCTGCTTCACTTCCACCTTGAGCCATGCCCAGCTCCACTTGCTCCTCCCTGCTGAGTCTAGCTGTGCTATATATGAGTCCTCCTCATTAAGCTCCCTCATTCTGACATGGAAAATCACGATAAGTTAGCCAATCTCATCGGTCCAAGGACTGATCGGTGTTTCGAGATACACGGCTACTCGAATTCAAGATTCAAGATTCAAGAGTTTTATTTGTCACATACACAGTTATATACAGAATATACAACCGGCAGTGAAATGTAAACAGGTCCGCTCCATGGACAGTGCAAATTCACAGTTAAAAACACAAGGAGGAAATTATATAGAAATAGAATAAAAAAGTACTATATATATATATATATATATCTGTAGAATTATAAATAAATCAAGTCAAGTAGAAAAAAGTAAAAATAAGAATAAAGTGGAATAAAATAATTGAAGTAGACTGTGCAGTGAGTAAACTGTAGACTTATAAATATGTGGTTAACAAATGTA
>JAGHMJ010000817.1:75000-102500 GCA_018749465.1 Paracanthobrama guichenoti
ACATCTCCATCATCCTGAACCCTGACACAGAGTGGACACACGGTCACTACAGATCAACGGACACACAGTCACTACAGATCAACGGACACACGGTCACTACAGATCAACGGAAACACGTCACTACAGATCAACGGACACACGGTCACTACAGATCAACGGACACACGGTCACTACAGATCAACAGACACACGGTCACTACAGATCAACGGACACACGGTCACTACAGATCAACGACACTACAGATCAACAGACACACGTCACTACAGATCAACGGACACACGGTCACTACAGATCAACGGACACTACAGATCAACGGACACGGTCACTACAGATCAACGGACACACGTCACTACAGATCAACAGACACTACAGATCAACGGACACACGGACACTACAGATCAACGGACACACACGGTCACTACAGATCAACGGACACTACAGATCAACGGACACGGTCACTACAGATCAACGGACACACGCCACTACAGATCAACAGACACTACAGATCAACGGACACATGGACACTACAGATCAACGGACACACGGTCACTACAGATCAACGGACACACGTCACTACAGATCAACGGACACTACAGATCAACGGACACACGGTCACTACAGATCAACAGACACACGGTCACTACAGATCAACGGACACACGGTCACTACAGATCAACGGACACACGTCACTACAGATCAACGGACACACGTCACTACAGATCAACGGACACTACAGATCAACGGACACACGTCACTACAGATCAACGGACACTACAGATCAACGGACACACGGTCACTACAGATCAACGGACACACGCGTCACTACAGATCAACGGACACTACAGATCAACGGACACCGCGCTCACTACAGATCAACGGACACACGGTCACTACAGATCAACAGACACACGGTCACTACAGATCAACGGACACACGGTCACTACAGATCAACGGACACTACAGATCAACAGACACACGGTCACTACAGATCAACGGACACACGGTCACTACAGATCAACGGACACACGGTCACTACAGATCAACGGACACTACAGATCAACGGACACTACAGATCAACAGACACACGGTCACTACAGATCAACGGACACACGGTCACTACAGATCAACAGACACACGGTCACTACAGATCAACGGACACACGGTCACTACAGATCAACGACACTACAGATCAACAGACACACGTCACTACAGATCAACGGACACACGGTCACTACAGATCAACGGACACTACAGATCAACGGACACGGTCACTACAGATCAACGGACACACGTCACTACAGATCAACAGACACTACAGATCAACGGACACACGGACACTACAGATCAACGGACACACGGTCACTACAGATCAACGGACACTACAGATCAACGGACACGGTCACTACAGATCAACGGACACACGTCACTACAGATCAACAGACACTACAGATCAACGGACACATGGACACTACAGATCAACGGACACACGGTCACTACAGATCAACGGACACACGTCACTACAGATCAACGGACACTACAGATCAACGGACACCACGGTCACTACAGATCAACAGACACACGGTCACTACAGATCAACGGACACACGGTCACTACAGATCAACGGACACACGTCACTACAGATCAACGGACACACGCGATCACTACAGATCAACGGACACTACAGATCAACGGACACACGTCACTACAGATCAACGGACACTACAGATCAACGGACACACGGTCACTACAGATCAACGGACACACGTCACTACAGATCAACGGACACTACAGATCAACGGACACACGTCACTACAGATCAACGGACACACGGTCACTACAGATCAACAGACACACGGTCACTACAGATCAACGGACACACGGTCACTACAGATCAACGGACACTACAGATCAACAGACACACGGTCACTACAGATCAACGGACACACGGTCACTACAGATCAACGGACACACGGTCACTACAGATCAACGGACACTACAGATCAACGGACACTACAGATCAACAGACACACGGTCACTACAGATCAACGGACACACGGTCACTACAGATCAACGGACACATGGTCACTACAGATCAACGGACACTACAGATCAACGGACACACGGTCACTACAGATCAACGGACACACGGTCACTACAGATCAACGGACACTACAGATCAACGGACACTACAGATCAACAGACACACGATCACTACAGATCAACGGACACACGGTCACTACAGATCAACGGACACACGGTCACTACAGATCAACGGACACTACAGATCAACGGACACACGGTCACTACAGATCAACGGACACACGGTCACTACAGATCAACGGACACACGTCACTACAGATCAACGGACACACGTCACTACAGATCAACGGACACACGGTCACTACAGATCAACGGACACTACAGATCAACGGACACACGGTCACTACAGATCAATGGACACACGTCACTACAGATCAACGGACACACGCCACTACAGATCAACGGACACACGTCACTACAGATCAACGGACACACGGTCACTACAGATCAATGGACAGATCAACGGACACACGGTCACTACAGATCAACGGACACACGGTCACTACAGATCAACGGACACTACAGATCAACGGACACACGGTCACTACAGATCAACGGACACTACAGATCAACGGACACGCGGTCACTACAGATCAACGGACACGCGGTCACTACAGATCAAGGGACACACGTCACTACAGATCAACGGACACTACAGATCAAGGGACACACGTCACTACAGATCAACGGACACACGTCACTACAGATCAACGGACACACGATCACTACAGATCACGGGACACACGTCACTACAGATCAACAGACACACGGTCACTACAGATCAAGGGACACACGATCACTACAGATCAAGGGACACACGTCACTACAGATCAACAGACACACGGTCACTACAGATCAACGGACACTACAGATCAACGGACACACGGTCACTACAGATCAACGGACACTACAGATCAACGGACACTACAGATCAACGGACACACGTCACTACAGATCAAGGGACACACGTCACTACAGATCAAGGGACACACGTCACTACAGATCAAGGGACACACGTCACTACAGATCAACGGACACGTCACTACAGATCAAGGGACACACGTCACTACAGATCAACAGACACACGGTCACTACAGATCAAGGGACACACGATCACTACAGATCAACGGACACTACAGATCAACGGACACACGTCACTACAGATCAAGGGACACACGTCACTACAGATCAAGGGACACACGATCACTACAGATCAAGGGACACACGTCACTACAGATCAACGGACACACGGTCACTACAGATCAACGGACACACGGTCACTACAGATCAACGGACACTACAGATCAACGGACACACGTCACTACAGATCAACGGACACACGGTCACTACAGATCAACGGACACTACAGATCAACGGACACACGTCACTACAGATCAACGGACACACGGTCACTACAGATCAACGGACACACGGTCACTACAGATCAATGGACAGATCAACGGACACACGGTCACTACAGATCAACAGACACACGGTCACTACAGATCAACGGACACTACAGATCAACGGACACACGGTCACTACAGATCAACGGACACACGGTCACTACAGATCAACGGACACACGGTCACTACAGATCAATGGACAGATCAACGGACACACGTCACTACAGATCAACGGACACCACACGGTCACTACAGATCAACGGACACACGGTCACTACAGATCAATGGACAGATCAACGGACACACGGTCACTACAGATCAAGCGGACACACGGTCACTACAGATCAATGGACAGATCAACGGACACACGGTCACTACAGATCAACGGACACACGGTCACTACAGATCAACAGACACACGGTCACTACAGATCAACGGACACACGTCACTACAGATCAACGGACACACGGTCACTACAGATCAACAGACACATGGTCACTACAGATCAACGGACACTACAGATCAACGGACACACGTCACTACAGATCAACGGACACACGGTCACTACAGATCAACGGACACACGGTCACTACAGATCAACAGACACATGGTCACTACAGATCAACGGACACTACAGATCAACGGACACACGTCACTACAGATCAACGGACACACGGTCACTACAGATCAACAGACACACGGTCACTACAGATCAACAGACACACGGTCACTACAGATCAACGGACACTACAGATCAACGGACACACGGTCACTACAGATCAACGGACACTACAGATCAACGGACACACGGTCACTACAGATCAACGGACACTACAGATCAACGGACACACGTCACTACAGATCAATGGACACACGTCACTACAGATCAACGGACACACGGTCACTACAGATCAACGGACACACGTCACTACAGATCAACGGACACTACAGATCAACAGACACACGGTCACTACAGATCAACAGACACACGTCACTACAGATCATATTCTGATGATGACCCAGAATGATGTAAAGGAAAAGGACTGAAGTAAAGCGTTCACACGGCTCAGGGTTTCTGCAGGGCTTTTACTATCGAATTTAAGGTTTTCTGCACAAATAACATGAATGCCATTAGGCAGGGAAGAACAGTGTCTATAATAACATCCAAACCATGATGATTTAAACAACTTTACAGTCAATTTACAGTTGTCTGGTTGCTGAAACCACGCCCGCCTAGTTCAACCAGAGAGGCAATCCACCTGTCACTCAAGTGGCCACGCCCTTAATTATGCAGAACTTTAAGGCTTAATATAAGTTACACGGATAAGTTATAAAGAAATTCACGCCCTCAGTTGTCATGAAGGGCAAAATCAGCCGTATAGAACAAAACCACTTTTTGTACCAGACTGTAAACGTGTTTCTGCTGTAAAGTTGGGCCTTTTAACATGAGGGAGATACAGATTTGACTCGCTTTTGGAGTCTGTCTCCAGTGCCAGTCGATGAAGTGCAGTTTAAGTCACTTCGGTGTTGGATTCAGGGAAGACCGCGGGAGGTGCCGCTTGATCTGAATGCAGCGAGATGAAGACTCTTACAATCATTCAAAGACAGGACGAACGACACCGAACGACTGAAGCTGAGCTGAAACAAACATGAGCTTGTCAGGAACACAGTAACACCCAGAATATGAAGAGTTTGTGTGTGTTTGAATCGCTTACCTGGTAAAGTGCTGCCGCTCATGGGAACTGACGGACATGCTACAAACACACACACAAACAAACACACACATGCATAGACATCAAAGAAGACATCCACTGTTATTACAGACAAGTAGTTATAACTAACCCTACAGAAAACGGCTTTACATTTACTTTTACTTTTTCTTATTTATTTATTTATTTATTTTAATTTCACACACACACTTACTTGCTGACGCGGCTTCACAAACGAAAGTGATCAGTTTCTCTTCGATTTTCCTGAAAGCGTCCAGATCGTCCACGAAGAACACGTGTCTCTCGCTGGGTTTGCTGGCGATACTCACCAGCTCTCCATAATCAGCATCGGCAAAACCGATGGCAAACACCACATAGCCTGCAAAACACACACGCTATATGAAACATTACGTGTTTAAAGAGTTGGGAACCATAGCGCGGCGACACACGCTCACCTTCCGCCTGGATCTCCTGGGAAACCTGGAGTACGTCGTCTTGGGAACGGCCGTCCGTCAGCACCACCAGAACTTTCGGCACACCCCGTCTGGCTCCGCCCACCGCCGTCAGCACGGAGTCTTTGATGTGCTGCATGGCTCTGCCTGCAAAGGTCAGAGGTCACACACACTTATGAGCGTCACTGCAGTGTGTGTGTTACAGCGGGTGAGTGTGTGAGGGTTTGTCTTTGCCTGTCTTTGTGTTTCCTCCTTTATACGAGATCCTCTGAATGGCATCCAGCAGGCTCTCTTTATTATCATGTGAGCTAAGCTTGAACTCAGTGCGAGCATCATCACTGAACTGAGCGATGGCCACCTGACACACACACACACACACACACACACACACACACACACACACGTTCTGATCAGAGGTGCCTCTTCATAATCATAAGACAATAAACATTAATTGTATTTTTATAAAATAAATGTACTAGATTTCATTTTAATAACATTTATTCTTCAAAATTTTGAGGGGATTTCGTGTTACTAAACAATATTTACATCTAAACTATGGACCATTTATTTATACACTGATCAGGCATAACATTATGACCAGTGAATAACACTGATGATCTCTTTCCTCACGGCTCCTGTTAGTGGGTGGGATATATTCGGCAGCAAGTGAACATTTTGTCCTCAGAGCTGATGTGTTAGAAGCAGGAAAAATGGGCAAGTGTAAGGATTTGAGTGAGTTTGACAAGGGCCAGATTGTGATGGCTAGACGACTGGGTCAGAGCATCTCCAAAACTGCAGCTCTTGTGGGGTGTTCCCGGTCTGCAGTGGTCAGGATCTATCAAAAGTGCTCCAAGGAAGGAACAGTGGAGAACCGGACACAGGGTCATGGGCGGCCAAGGCTCATTGATGCACGTGGGGAGCGAAGGCTGGCCCGTGTGGTCCGATCAAACAGACGAGCTACTGGAGCTCAAACTGCTCAAGAAGTTAATGCTGGCCACCAACAGTGGCACGTGAGCATCAGAACTGGACCACGGAGCAATGGAAGAAGGTGGCCTGGTCTGATGAATCACGTGTTCTTTTACATCATGCGTGGCTTCCCTGGGGAACACATGGCACCAGGATGCACTATGGGAAGAAGGCGAGCCGGCGGAGGCAGTGTGATGCTTTGGGCAATGTTCTGCTGGGAAACCTTGGGTCCTGCCATCCATGTGGATGTTACTTTGACACGTACCACCTACCTAAGCATTGTTGCAGACCATGTACAGCCTTTCATGGAAACGGTATTCCCTGGTGGCTGTGGCTCTTCCAGCAGGATAATGCTCCTGACACAAAGCACAAATGCTTCAGGAATGGTTTGAGGAGCACAACAACGAGTTTGAGGTGTTGACTTGGCCTCCAAATTCCCCAGATCTCAATCCAATCGAGCATCTGTGGGATGTGCTGAACAAACAAGTCCGATCCATGGAGGCCCCACCTCTCAACTTACAGGACTTAAAGGATCTGCTGCTAACATCTTGGTGCCAGATACCACAGCACACCCTCAGGGGTCTAGAGGAGTCCATGCCTCGACGGGTCAGGGGGACCAACACAATATCAGGTCATAATGTTACGCGTGATCGGTGTATGAAATAAAAAATATTAGAAAAAACATATTTTATAAATTTTTCAATGAATGCACTCAAAATAGATTAAATAAAAGATAAATTCAAGAAATGACTTATTTTTATGAGTCTGCATGTGTCGTGGGATCATAGAACCGTGTCGTTAAATGATGCAGTCGCTCACTTGAGTCCCGTCCGGCCCGATCTGGTCCAGAGCTCCGGCTGTGCTGTACAGGAAGCGGATGATCTTCTGGAAGTTGTCATCTCCGATACTCCACGATCCGTCCACCAGAAACACCAGGTCTGCTTTAGTAGCACGACACACTGACACACACACACACACACAGAGCTAATGAGTCCTCTGTCCGACCCTAAACTCTCACCAGGTCATGTGACACGTACCTTCTTTAGTGGCGGGAAGGGTGGGCGGAGGGGCAGTGCTGCTGGCCGTGGTGGGCGGAGCCGTGCTCACGGGAACTGCACACACACACACACACACACACACACACACACACACACACATACAGAGCATAAGACTGAACATGAGACCCACTCGTCACTCGAGTCTAAACAACTTAATCATGTCTCAATAAATGTCCCCATTCTGTCATTAATGTCTTAATGGTTAGGAATCCAGTCTCTCATTAACAAGGTGTGAATGATTATATTTATCTATTAAAACACAGTAACAGTATCACTGTGTGTGTGTGTGTGTGTGTGTGTGTGTGTGTGTGTGAAGTGTGTGGTGGAGTGTGTGTGTGTGTGTGTGTGTGTGTGTGGAGTGTGTGTGGAGTGTGTGTGAGTGTGAGTGTGTGTGTGTGTGTGTGTTTTTGTGTGTGTGTGGAGTGTGTGTGTGTGTGTGTGTGTATGTGTGTGTATGTGTGTGTGTGTGTGTGTGTGTGTGTGTGTGAGTATGAGTGTGGAGTGTGTGTGTGTGTGTGTGTGTGTGTGTGTGTGTGTGTGTGTGTGAGTGCGTGTGTGTGTGTGAGTGCGTGTGTGTGTGTGTTTCTGCACATACATGTCCTCTGTGTGGTGGTGACGGGCGGCCCCTCCGTGTCCTGCAGCTGCGCGTGAACACTGATCGTGTACTGTGTGTTCGGCGTGAGATCATTAAAGCAGTGCCTGGAGGTGGAGCCCGCCAACCTCACTTCCTGTTTCTCCCCGTCTGAAAAAGAGGACTGAATGAGACTGAGACTAAACCGGTGTTTCATCTGATTCAATCACAGTCCGCGCGCACACACACACTCTCAGTCACACACTCACAGTCGCACACATTCACTCGCACACACCCGCAAACACACGCACAAACCCGCAAACACACACACTCACGCGCAGACACACACACTCACGCGCAGACACACACACACTTTCTCACACAAACACACACACTCACGCGCAGACACACACACTCTCTCACACGAACACACACACTCACATGCAGACACACACACTCACGCGCAGACACACACTTTCTCACACGAACACACTCACGCGCAGACACACACACTCTCACACGAACACATACTCTCACTCACTCGCGCACGCACACACACACACACAGTCACTCACTCTCTCACACACACACTCTCACACACTAATGCGCACACACACACACACTCTCTCTAACTCACACACACTCACTCACACCTCACACACGCTCGCTCACACACGCACACTCACTCTCACACACGCTCACTTTCACACTCACTCACACGCACACTCACGCACGCTCACTCTCACACACGCTCACACTCACTCACTCACTCACACGCACACTCACGCACGCTCACTCTCACACACGCTCACACTCACTCACTCACTCACACGCACTCACGCACGCTCACTCTCACACACGCTCACACACACTCACGCTCACACACGCTCACACACACTCACTCTCACACACGCTCACTCACTCACTCTCACGCACTCACTCTCACACACTTTCACATACACACACACTCACACTCACTCACACACTCTTTCACTCACAGACACACACACACTCTCTCACACACACTCTCACTCACTCAAACCCACACATACTCTCACGCGTACACACACACACACACTCTCATTCACTCATACACTTTCACTCAAACACACACACACACTTTCACTCACACACTCACATACACACACACTTTCCCTCACACACTTTCACATACACACACACTCACACTCACTCACACACTCTTTCACTCACAGACACACACACACACTCTCACTCACTCACACACACTCTCACTCACTCAAACCCACACACACTCTCACGCGTACACACACACACACTCTCACTCAAACACACACACACACACACACACTTTCACTCAAACACACACACACACTTTCACTCACCCACACACACACACATACACTTTATTGCTTGGGTCTGATTGATTGCTCCTGTCTACCCTGTTTGCTGTTGCTGCTGTGCTCACATGTGCTCTGCTCTTTTGGGATTTTTATTTGATATAATTCTCTGTTGTTTAAACTGCTAATTATAACCTACTCATCTTCATATATTGTCTAACACTGCCTACCACATTAAATCTGACATCACTAGCTTTTAATCTAAATCACTATCACACGTTAGCTTTTCGCTAGCCTGTTAGCTTGCCATCTCTGCACCCGGTTTCCTGTTTTCTGAGTTCACTAAACAACTGTGGTGAGTTGGATTAATCAACAAATTACGGTAAGCCATGTCTTCTTCTCCAGTCATTGTCACTTGCACCGCATGTTTCATGTTTAGTGTATCTGTCTCTGTTGGCGAGCAGGGCTTCACATGTGATAAATGTAAGGAGATAGTCAGGCTGACGGAGAAGATTTCAGAATTAGAGACACGCATCCAGACTTTATTTGAGAGTAGTGAGAATGTAACCGCTTTAGACACTGCTCTGGATGCGACTAGCTTAGTGAACGTTGTACATTGTTCGGTTCCGGCTGTAGAGCCCGTGCAGCAGGGCAGTTGGGTGACGGTGAGGCGGCATAGTCGCGGATCAAAAAAACACTCTTCCGTTCCGATTAGAACATCAAACAGGTTCTCCCCACTCAGTGACGCACCCACTGAGAATCCTGTTGAAAGTGCCCTAGTTATTGGTGATTCTATTACACGGAACGTGAAAATAGAGACACCAGCCACCATAGTCACATGTTTACCGGGAGCCAGAGCGCCTGACATCAAAGCAAATTTAAAAGTGCTGGCTAAAGCTAATCGTAAATTCTCTAAGATTATTATTCACGTCGGCACTAACAATGTTTGACTTCGCCAGTCAGAGATCACCAAAATTAACATTAAAGAGGTGTGTGAACTCGCAAGTACGATGGCAGATGCAGTTTTTTGTTCTGATCCGCTCCCTGTTAAAAGGAGTGATGTGATACTTAGCAGACTATCATCACTCAATGGCTGGTTGTCTAAGTGGCGTCTGCAAAATAACATAGCGTTCATAGACAATTGGAAAAGCTTTTGGGGCAGACCTGACCTGTTGAAGAGGGACGGCATCCATCCTTCTTGGAGTGGTGCTGCTCTTCTCTCTAGTAATTTGGCACATAGTCTTAAAGCTAAACCTTGACTAACTGGGGCCCAGGTCAGGAAGCAGACGGACTGGCTTACCCGACCGTCTGCTAGCTGTCTCCCGTTACAGAAGTCAGATAAATCCCAACACATAGAGACTCTTTCACCTAGATATTATCACGTAGAGACTGTGTCTGTTCCCCGAATTAGTAAATACAAAAAAAACATCAAGACTATTCAACAGTAAAAACTTAATTGATGTCCAACAAATAAACAACAGATATAATACAGATGATCAAATGATAAAGCTCGGGTTGCTGAATATTCGATCCCTTTGCCCAAAAGCACTTATTGTTAATGATATAATTACAGATAATAATCTAGATGTGCTGTGTTTGACAGAAACCTGGCTAAAACCTGACGACTACATTACTTTAAATGAGTCCACCCCACAAGATTATTGTTATAAACACGAGCCGTGTCTGAAAGGTAAAGGGGGAGGGGTTGCTGTCATTTATAATAATATCTTCAGTATTACTCAGAAGTCTAGTTTCAAATATAATTCTTTTGAAGCTTTGGTGCTTTATGTAGCATTATGTAGTGTAATTGATAAATCCCGTTTGACATTTGTGCTGGCTACTGTATACAGGCCACCAGGGCACAATACAGACTTTATCAAAGAATTTGCTGACTTTCTATCAGAGTTAGTACTGGCTGCAGATAAAGCACTAATTGTTGGTGATTTTAATATCCATGTAGATAATGAAAAAGACGCATTGGGATTAGCATTTAGAGACATTCTAAACTCTATTGGAGTAAGGCAACATGTGTCAGGACCCACTCATCGCCTTAATCATACGTTAGACCTAATATTGTCACATGGAATAAATGTTGATACCATTGAAATTCTGCAGCAGAGCGACAACATCTCAGATCATTACCTAGTATCATGTATACTTAATTTAGCTAAGGCTGCAAAGCCGTCCCCTCGCTTCAAATATGGCAGAACTATCACTGCGCCACTAAAGATTGCTTTGTAAATAATCTTCCTCATCAGTTTCATCTCCTCAGCATCCCAGATAGCCTAGAGGAACTCGATGTTGCAACAGAAACTATTGACTCTCTTTTTTCCAGCACTTTAGACACAGTTGCTCCCCGGCGCTTAAAGAAGATCAAAGAAAATAGTCCAACGCCATGGTACAACGAGCACACCCGGGCCCTTAAAACAGCAGCCAGGAAAATGGAGCGCAGCTGGAAGAAAACAAAACTAGAGGTTTTTCGTAATTCATGGAAAGAGAGCATGATCGCATACAGAAAGGCCGTAAAAACTGCTAGATCTGCTTATTTCTCGACTCTCTTAGAAGAAAACAAACACAACCCTAGGTATTTATTTGATACAGTGGCTAAGTTAACCAAAAATAAAGCTTATACTTCTGATGGTTGTAAACAGCACAGCAGTAATGACTTTATGAACTTCTTTACGTGTAAGATCGATAATATTAGGAAGAAAATTATAACCATGCAGCCGTCTACTACAGTGTCACATGAGACAGAGCATTGTTGTGTCACTGAGAAAAAATTACATTCATTCACTGCTATAGGAGAGGAAGAATTGACTAAACTCGTTAAATCATCTAAATCAACAACATGATGACGGGCCGTATCCAGATCAGATGGTGGACCAGCACCTGGACATGACCAACTCATCCCTGAAATGTCTGCAGAGAACATGTCAAATAAACTCCCCCCGTAAATGCTGTATCGACACGACATCCTCATTAAACCCGTCTTCGGCGTGACGACTCCAATCTTTCGAATAATCTTACAAATATCTGTTTGCCTAATATGAATTAAGACCTGCAATGTTGCCAGAATTATAATCATACACTGTTTGTTCGTCGGCCAGAGGAGAACTGGCACCCCGACTGAGTCTGGTTTCTCCCAAGGTTTTTTTCTCCATTCTGACCCTGAAGGAGTTTTGGTTCCTTGCCACCGTTGCCTCTGGCTTTTGGCTTGCTCAGTTGGGGACTCCTAAATCTCATCTATATTACCGATCTGCCCGCATTGACACTATATGATACTGAAATGAGCTGGATAACATCACCGTTTCACCAGAACGGCTGTACAAATTCTGTTGCTTTATTTTCCTGTTAACAATGTGAAGCTGCTCTGAAACAGCTGGACTTGTTAAAAGCGCTGTATAAATAAAGGTGACTTGATTTGACACACACTCTCTCATTCACTCACACACACTTTCACTCAAACACACACACACACAGAGAAACACACACACACACACACACACACACACACACACACACACTTTCACACATATACACACACACACTCACTGAGCTGTGACTGCAGGATGAGGCGGTACAGGTTGGCGTGTCGATGCGGCTGCCACTGCACACACATGCTGGTCGTCCGCACCTGATATGTGCTGAGGTTACTCACGCCCAGATAAACTACAAACACACACATACACACACACACATCACAGAAATGGGTTATAGAATGTTCACATTAAGCTGTGGAAACATTATTTCTGTTCTTTCTGAGAACATTAAATCATTCTTCTAACATTAAGGGAACGTTACTTTTGAGTGTTCTCTGAACCTTCTGAAGCAAGTAGAAACATTTAAAAAACGTTAGTAGAACGTCCAACTGAAACGCTCAGTGAGCGAAGTAATGCTTTAGTGCTGATGTTTAGAGAACATTATTACAGACCAGATAACATTGAACAAACATTCCATTAACGTTACTGGAAGAACGCTGTAAGAAACCTTGAGGGAACATTCCCTGTCAGCCGGTCAGACTCGCACACGCGTGTTCCGTCATCATGTGTTAAACTCACGTGTTTTTGCGCGTCCGCTCAAGGCGTCGCTGGATCCCGTGGTGTATGTGGCGATGACTTTAACACTGTACTCCGTCCCGCTCAGCAGATTGACGATCAGCATGGTGTTCACATCATCGCCCACGAACGTCTCCAGAGCGCGGCTGGCCGCTGTCGGGAGGTCACAGGTCAGCCGTGATGTCTCTGCGTGTCGTGTGTGTGTGTGTGTGTGTGTGTGTGTGTGTGTGTGGTGCATCTGGTACCTGAGGTGGGCTGGTACACGATCCGGTAGCCCATGGTGGGCGAGGGCGGTGCGTCCCAGCTGATGCGGAAGCGGTTGTACCATTCCTCCGACACGCGGAGTCCGCTGGGAGCGGAGAGAGGCACTGCGGAGAAGAGCGACATCTCATTCATCTCGGGTTCAGTTAGCAACTACACACTTCCTGGTAAACATCACTCACTCACACACACACACACACACACACACTGGACTACACCCTTCCTGTGAAACACCACTGACCCGTTTATCGGTTTACTACTGAGACGGGACAAGGATAGATGACATGGAAGGTCACAACATTAATGTGAAAGACGTTTATGGACATGTCAGCATATTGTGGGTGAGGGCTCAGTGTAGAGGACACTCACGTGTGCGAGCGACGCGCGTGATGGGCGGGCTGTCGCCGTCGCTGTACACCGCGGACACGCTGACCCGGTACTCAGTGTCTGACAGGAGAGGCTGCAGCAACAGCGAGGTCTGACCCGCAGGAACCATCGCCTACAGTGGAGAAACACACATCAACATCAACACAACCTGAGGCACGGGGTCACGGCTCTGAGCACACGCCCGGCGCTGAGGAAACCAGAGCCATCACAGCTGCTTCCATAGAGAACATTCCCGCGGTGAGGACAAACACTGCTCAGGACGAGAGCTGGACTCCACGACAGATGAAAGAGGCCAAACACACGTTTCCAAAGATAACAGAAGACAAAACACTTTCAGAGCCAAAGGCTTCTTGAGGAGACGTGGAAACTGAGTTTCAGCAGGAGTTCAATGTACAAATGCTGTAAAGTCTGTCTCTACAGTCACTGACTGATATCACAGCATTGGAGGTTTAACATGACAGATCAAATCACAACATGTGCTGACTCAAAGACAGCAGTGCAGTAAACAATCGAGTGGAAATGGAACTTGAGCAAATTACCTGCAGGACACACACACACACACGCGGACGAGATGACTGAATGTGAGACTTAGACACTCACCACCTGTTCCGCGCGGTCTCCTCGCGTGCTGATGTATGACACGCGGTACTGACGCACGTTTGGGCCCAGAGCATCCCATGACACACGCATGCTGAAGGTCGTCACGTCGCTCAGCTGCAGATTCCTGATGGCCAGCCGCTGCACTGCACACACACACATACACATACGAAAATGCACATATGAACATGCATATATGCACACACATGCACAGAATGAGCTCACACATGAAGCGTGATCGTCTGAGTGCGTTCAGGGTTTTCCTGTGCTGAAATGCATTTGCAATGTTTTCCCTGCTCTCAAGGTTGATGAAATATTTGGAGAAATTAAGGTTCAGAGGAGCAGAAGTGTGAGGACAATTATGGCTGACATGGGAAATTAAACATGTTATGAAATTCATTATATCTGAAATGATTTATGTCATCAACCATCTTCACATGTGTGGATGAACATGTGTGTAAGTGTTTCTGACACAGGAAAACCCCTGATGTGGGAAACGCATGAGAGATGTTACCGGCTGTAGTCGTTCTGACGGTCGTCGTAGCAACTGTTGTTGTTCTGGCAACTTCAAACACAATTAGAGACAAAGAAGCAAAAAACACACGTCATACAGTCACGTACGATCTCAAATAGGAAGTGTATTCTCAGGTTTGACAGTGTGGTCAGACCTGTGGTTTCACTGATCTCCACTGGATTGCTCTCAGATTCATCTCTGTAGATCCCAGACAGAGAAACCTCGTACTCCGTCAGCGGCTTCAGACCCGAGATGAGGAACCAGTTGGAGTTATCGTTAATCAGAACCTGCAGACAAACACAGACGACAGAGTCAGAGACTAATGCAGATACAGACTACAAATCTGATCCTCTTTAATCTTTGCCACACAGTTACAAGCATTAAAGGGACAGTTCACCCCAAAATTTAAATTAGCCCATGATTTACTCTCCCTCAAGTCACCCTAAGTGTGTATGACTTTCTTCTTTCAGACGAACACGATCAGAGTTATATTAATAAATGTCCTGGCTAATCCATGCTTCATAATGGCAGTGAATGGCTGTTTCTGTATTCAAGTCCATAAACGTGCACTCCAGACTGGACTACTGTAATGCTCTTCTAGCGGGCCTTCCAGCACGCACTATCAAACCCTTGCTGATCCAGAATGCAGCGGCGAGAGTGGTCTTTAATGAGCCGAAGAGAGCGCACGTCACGCCTCTCTTCATCAGTCTGCACTGGCTGCCAATCGCCGCTCCAATCAAATTCAAGGCACTGGTGCTCGCCTACAAGGCAACCACTGGCTCTGCACCAACATGCCTAAACTCGCTCGTTCAGACTTACACACACTCCAGAAGCTTGTGTTCTGCAAGTGAACGGCGCCTTGTGGCGCCATCACAAAGGTGCATGAAATCCCTCACAAGGACCTTTTCCTGGACCGTTCCCACCTGGTGGAGTGACCTGCCTGTCTCAATTTTAAAAAAATATCTTAAAACGCATCTTTTCCAGCAGCACCTGACCAATAAAGAATAGCACTTATCACTCTATTCATTTTCTGTTTGTCTATTTAAACAAATAAATAAATAAATAAAATCGTTCTGTCCTCTGTGCTAGATTAACTGAGACTTGTTACAGCTCTTGCATATTGTTACTGTTTTTAGTTTAAAAAGTGCATCTATCCATTATAAAAGTGCATCCATCCATCATAAAAGTGCATCCATCCATCATAAAAGTGCATCTATCCGTTCATTAGTTCCCTGGGAGTCGAACCCATGACCGCTGTGTAAAGTCCTACTCTACTGATCAGGTGTACTCGTGTACAGGTGTGTGTGTGCACCTCTTTAGTCTCTCCTCCTGCTGCGGTTCGCCAGGTGAGTCTGTAGAAGGAGACGTCAGACGCCGCGTGTTTCCAGGTCACTCTGAAACTATCAGTGGAGACGTCACTGGCGCGGAGACTGAGCGGCAGAGGAACCACACCTATACACACACACACACACTCTCATTTAGTCTGGTGTTATTATATATATTTATAATAACACCAGATAGCTTCTGGCTTCTTCTGTCAAGGTATAGTAAATTAATATTTAAATATTTGTTTGTGTGTGTGACTCTCACTGGTGGTGAACGTGTCAGTCAGCGGTTCTGCTTGACCCTCCTCATAAAGGGCAAAGATGGCGACGGTGTACTCTGTCACAGAGCTCAGGTTGCGCAGCATCACCGTGGTTACTGGACCCACTTCCACCTGAGGTCAACAAAGGGTCAAAGGTCAGAGATATGTCAAAACAGTACAGTTCCCAGCGATTGGCTGCGCGCTCACCTGATTGGTCTGCACAGCGTCCGTCTTCACATAAACAATACGGTAACCTTTGACCTTACGAGACGCCGCGTCCCACGACAGTTTAGCGGAGCTGTGACTCACATCTGAGATGCGCAGATTTCGAGCAGGAGTCAGAGGAACTGAGAGGAGAGAATCAGAGAGAACATATGGTCAATGATACGACAGATTCCTGTTCCTGAGCGACTGCAGTCAATCCCAGTTCGCATCCTTTAGTCGGCAATGTTTCTGTGAAGTATTGACGCGCCCCGTTCTGTACTCACGCGTGGTCTCCTGCGCGGTCATGGGGTCGCTGGCTTCCTCTCCGTACATGGCGTAAACCGTTACCGTGTATTCGGTAGCAGGAGTTAAACCTTCCAGTTCAATCTGAGTCACAGAGTCAGACACTTTAACCTGTAAACACACACACACACACACACACACTGACATTGTGAAATTGGCAGACGCTTGTATCCAAAGCCGCCTTCGCTGAACTGAAGTTTTAGTTCTGATCAGTTCATCCCATGACCCGAGTGTTACGAGCGGCACGATCTGCTGATTGAGCTGCAGACCAGCGTCACATAAAGTCTCTGTGCTGTCAATCATACAAGTGTCAAGGCTCTGGATATCTAATGAGCTAATGACCTTTCATCAGCTGGATTTCTAAAGTGCTTCATATAACAGGGCTTCACAGTAATAAACAGGAAAATGTTGCAAATTAATTGATTCTATTGAAATCTTCACGCCAGACATTCACATTTGGAGTGAAAGTGAGTGTGAGTGCATGTCTGTGTGTGTGTGCGTGTGTGTCTGTGTGAGTGTGTTTGTGTGTGTGTGTGTGCGTGTGTGTCTGTGTGAGTGTGTGTGTGTGTGTGTGTGTGTGTTAGTCTGTGTGTTTCGTGTGAGTGTGTGTTTGTCTGTGTGAGTGTGTTTGTGTGTGCATGTGCGTGTGTGTGTGCATGTGTGAGTGTGTTTGTGTGTGCATGTGTGTGTGTGCATGTGTGAGTGTGTGTGTGCTTCTGTGTGTGTGTGTGTGTACGCGCGTGTGTGTTTGTTTGTTTGTGTGTTTGTGTGTGTGTGTGTGTGTGTGTGCACGCGCGCGTGTGTCTGTGTGATTGTGTGTGTGTGTGTGCGTGTGTGTTAGTCTGTGTGTGTTTCGTGTGAGTGTGTGTTTGTGTCTGTGTGTGTATGTGTGTGAGTGTCTGTGTGCGTGTGTCTGTCTGTCTGTCTGTGTGTGTGTCTGTCTGTCTGTGTGTGTGTCTGTGTGTGTGTGTGAGTCTGTGTGATTGTGTCTGTGTGTGTGTCTGTCTGTCTGTGTGTGAGTGTGAGTCTGTGTGATTGTGTCTGTGTGTGTGTCTGTCTGTCTGTGTGTGAGTGTGAGTCTGTGTGAGTGTGTCTGTGTGAGGGAGTACGAGTGTGTGTGTGAGTGTGTGCGTGTGTTCCACCTCCTTCTCATCCGCGGGGTCGCCTTCCGTCAGAGGCGCGTACAGGATCATGTACCCAGAAGCCCCTTCTGCCTCTCGCCAGCGCACACGCATGGTACTGTGAGTGATGTCATACAGCTCCAGACTACTGACCGTCGGCAGCGCCACTGGCCAACAAACACAACAATAAACAACCAATCACAGATCAGACACGCAACCGATTCAGCCGAAAACAACAGACCAGATGTGATGAACAGATCAGATGTGATGAACAGATCAGATGTGATGAACAGATGTGATGAACAGATCAGATGTGATGAACAGATGTGATGAACAGATCAGATGTGATGAACAGATGTGATGAACAGATCAGATGTGATGAACAGATGTGATGAACAGATCAGATGTGATGAACAGATCAGATGTGATGAACAGATGTGATGAACAGATCAGATGTGATGAACAGATGTGATGAACAGATCAGATGTGATGAACAGATGTGATATATAGATCAGATGTGATGAGCAGATCAGATGTGATGAACAGATCAGATGTGATGAACAGATCAGATGTGATGAACAGATGTGATATACAGATCAGATGTGATGAACAGATCAGATGTGACATATAGATCAGATGTGATGAGCAGATCAGATGTGATGAGATGTGAGATCAGATGTGATGAACAGATCAGATGTGATGAACAGATGTGATGAATGATCAGATGTGATGAACAGATCAGATGTGATGAATAGATCAGATGTGATGAATGATCAGATGTGATGAACAGATCAGATGTGATGAACAGATCAGATGTGATGAACAGATCAGATGTGATGAATAGATCAGATGTGATGAACAGATCAGATGTGATGAATAGATCAGATGTGATGAATAGATCAGATGTGATGAACAGATCAGATGTGATGAACAGATCAGATGTGATGAATAGAACAGATGTGATGAATGATGAGATGTGATGAACAGATCAGATGTGATGAATAGATCAGATGTGATGAACAGATCAGATGTGATGAATAGAACAGATGTGATGAATAGAACAGATGTGATGAATAGATCAGATGTGATGAACAGATCAGATGTGATGAATAGATCAGATGTGATGAACAGATCAGATGTGATGAATAGAACAGATGTGATGAATGATCAGATGTGATGAACAGATCAGATGTGATGAATAGAACAGATGTGATGAACAGATCAGATGTGATGAATAGATCAGATGTGATGAGAGATGTGATGAACTGATCAGATGTGATGAATAGATCAGATGTGATGAATAGATCAGATGTGATGAATAGAACAGATGTGATGAATAGATCAGATGTGATGAACAGATCAGATGTGATGAATAGATCAGATGTGATGAACAGATCAGATGTGATGAATAGATCAGATGTGATGAACAGATCAGATGTGATGAGCTAGATCAGATGTGATGAATAGAACAGATGTGATGAGATGATCAGATGTGATGTGATGCTGATCAGATGTGATGAATAGATCAGATGTGATGAATAGAACAGATGTGATGAAATAGATCAGATGTGATGAACAGATCAGATGTGATGAACAGATCAGATGTGATGAATAGATCAGATGTGATGAATAGAACAGATGTGATGAATAGAACAGATGTGATGAACAGATCAGATGTGATGAATAGATCAGATGTGATGAATAGATCAGATGTGATGAATAGAACAGATGTGATGAACAGATCAGATGTGATGAACAGATCAGATGTGATGAACAGATCAGATGTGATGAACAGATCAGATGTGATGAATAGATCAGATGTGATGAATAGATCAGATGTGATGAATAGAACAGATGTGATGAACAGATCAGATGTGATGAACAGATCAGATGTGATGAATGAACAGATGTGATGAACAGATGTGATGAATAGAACAGATGTGATGAACAGATCAGATGTGATGAACAGATCAGATGTGATGAACAGATCAGATGTGATGAACAGATCAGATGTGATGAATAGATCAGATGTGATGAGCTGATCAGATGTGATGAACAGAACAGATGTGATGAACTGATCAGATGTGATGAATAGATCAGATGTGATGAATAGATCAGATGTGATGAACAGAACAGATGTGATGAATAGATCAGATGTGATGAATAGATCAGATGTGATGAACAGATCAGATGTGATGAACAGATCAGATGTGATGAACAGATCAGATGTGATGAATAGATCAGATGTGATGAGCTGATCAGATGTGATGAACAGATCAGATGTGATGATGAATAGATCAGATGTGATGAACAGATCAGATGTGATGAATAGATCAGATGTGATGAACAGAACAGATGTGATGAATAGATCAGATGTGATGAATAGATCAGATGTGATGAACAGATCAGATGTGATGAATAGAACAGATGTGATGAATAGAACAGATGTGATGAACAGATCAGATGTGATGAATAGATCAGATGATGAATAGATCAGATGTGATGAACAGATCAGATGTGATGAATAGAACAGATGTGATGAATAGAACAGATGTGATGAATAGATCAGATGTGATGAATCAGATGTGATGAATGATCAGATGATGAATAGATGAATGAGAACAGATGTATGAATCAGATGTGATGAACAGATCAGATGTGATGAATGATGAATAGAACTGATCAGATGTGATGAATGAGATCAGATGTGATGAACAGATCAGATGTGATGAATAGATCAGATGTGATGAATCAGATGAACAGATGTGATGAATAGATCAGATGTGATGAACAGATCAGATGTGATGAATAGAACAGATGTGATGAATAGATCAGATGTGATGAACAGATCAGATGTGATGAACAGATCAGATGTGATGAATAGATCAGATGTGATGAATAGAACAGATGTGATGAACAGAACAGATGTGATGAACAGATCAGATGTGATGAATAGATCAGATGTGATGAGCTGATCAGATGAACATGAATAGAACAGATGATCAGATGTGATGAATAGAACAGATGTGATGAATAGATCAGATGTGATGAACAGATCAGATGTGATGAATAGAACAGATGTGATGAACAGATCAGATGTGATGAATAGATCAGATGTGATGAATAGATCAGATGTGATGAATAGATCAGATGTGATGAATAGATCAGATGTGATGAATAGATCAGATGTGATGAACTGATCAGATGTGATGAACAGATCAGATGTGATGAACAGATCAGATGTGATGAATAGAACAGATCAGATGTGATGAACAGATCAGATGTGATGAATAGATCAGATGTGATGAACAGATCAGATGTGATGAGCTGATCAGATGTGATGAATAGATCAGATGTGATGAATAGATCAGATGTGATGAATAGATCAGATGTGATGAGCTGATCAGATGTGATGAACAGATCAGATGTGATGAATAGAACAGATGTGATGAGATCAGATGTGATGAATCAGATGATGAACAGATCAGATGTGATGAATAGATCAGATGTGATGAACAGATCAGATGTGATGAATAGATCAGATGTGATGAACAGATCAGATGTGATGAACAGATCAGATGTGATGAATGAACAGATCAGATGATGATGAGCTGATCAGATGTGATGAACAGATCAGATGTGATGAATAGAACAGATGTGATGATGAATAGATCAGATGTGATGAACAGATCAGATGTGATGAATCAGATGATGAACAGATGTGATGAACAGATCAGATGTGATGAATAGATCAGATGTGATGAATAGAACAGATGTGATGAATAGATGAACGAGATGTGATGAATAGAACAGATGTGATGAATAGATCAGATGTGATGAACAGATCAGATGTGATGAATAGATCAGATGTGATGAATAGATCAGATGTGATGAACAGATCAGATGTGATGTGATGAATAGATCAGATGTGATGAATAGATGTGATGAATGTGATGAACAGATCAGATGTGATGAACAGATCAGATGAATGAACAGATCAGATGTGATGAACAGATCAGATGTGATGAATAGAACAGATGTGATGAACAGATCAGATGTGATGAACAGATCAGATGTGATGAACAGATCAGATGTGATGAATAGATCAGATGTGATGAGCTGATCAGATGTGATGAACAGAACAGATGTGATGAGCTGATCAGATGTGATGAATAGATCAGATGTGATGAATAGATCAGATGTGATGAACAGAACAGATGTGATGAACAGAACAGATGTGATGAATAGATCAGATGTGATGAATAGAACAGATGTGATGAACAGATCAGATGTGATGAACAGATCAGATGTGATGAACAGATCAGATGTGATGAATAGATCAGATGTGATGAGCTGATCAGATGTGATGAACAGAACAGATGTGATGAGCTGATCAGATGTGATGAACAGATCAGATGTGATGAACAGATCAGATGTGATGAACAGAACAGATGTGATGAACAGATCAGATGTGATGAATAGATCAGATGTGATGAACAGATCAGATGTGATGAATAGAACAGATGTGATGAATAGAACAGATGTGATGAACAGATCAGATGTGATGAGCTGATCAGATGTGATGAATAGAACAGATGTGATGAATAGAACAGATGTGATGAATAGATCAGATGTGATGAACAGATCAGATGTGATGAATAGATCAGATGTGATGAACAGATCAGATGTGATGAATAGAACAGATGTGATGAATAGAACAGATGTGATGAACAGAACAGATGTGATGAACAGATCAGATGTGATGAACAGATCAGATGTGATGAACAGATCAGATGTGATGAATAGAACAGATGTGATGAATAGATCAGATGTGATGAACAGATCAGATGTGATGAACAGATCAGATGTGATGAATAGAACAGATGTGATGAGCTGATCAGATGTGATGAGCTGATCAGATGTGATGAACAGATCAGATGTGATGAATAGATCAGATGTGATGAACAGATCAGATGTGATGAGCTGATCAGATGTGATGAACAGATCAGATGTGATGAATAGAACAGATGTGATGAATAGAACAGATGTGATGAGCTGATCAGATGTGATGAATAGAACAGATGTGATGAACAGATCAGATGTGATGAGCTGATCAGATGTGATGAGCTGATCAGATGTGATGAGCTGATCAGATGTGATGAACAGATCAGATGTGATGAATAGATCAGATGTGATGAACAGATCAGATGTGATGTATAGATCAGATGTGATGAATAGAACAGATGTGATGAATAGATCAGATGTGATGAACAGATCAGATGTGATGAACAGATCAGATGTGATGAACAGATCAGATGTGATGAGCTGATCAGATGTGATGAGCTGATCAGATGTGATGAACAGATCAGATGTGATGAACAGATCAGATGTGATGAACAGATCAGATGTGATGAACAGATCAGATGTGATGTATAGATCAGATGTGATGAATAGATCAGATGTGATGAACAGATCAGATGTGATGTATAGATCAGATGTGATGAATAGATCAGATGTGATGAACAGATCAGATGTGATGAACAGATCAGATGTGATGAGCTGATCAGATGTGATGAACAGATCAGATGTGATGAACAGATCAGATGTGATGAACAGATCAGATGTGATGTATAGATCAGATGTGATGAATAGATCAGATGTGATGAACAGATCAGATGTGATGAACAGATCAGATGTGATGAATAGATCAGATGTGATGAACAGATCAGATGTGATGAACAGATCAGATGTGATGAACAGATCAGATGTGATGAGCTGATCAGATGTGATGAACAGATCAGATGTGATGTATAGATCAGATGTGATGAATAGAACAGATGTGATGAACAGATCAGATGTGATGAACAGATCAGATGTGATGAACAGATCAGATGTGATGAATAGATCAGATGTGATGAGCTGATCAGATGTGATGAACAGAACAGATGTGATGAGCTGATCAGATGTGATGAATAGATCAGATGTGATGAATAGAACAGATGTGATGAGCTGATCAGATGTGATGAATAGAACAGATGTGATGAACAGATCAGATGTGATGAACAGATCAGATGTGATGAACAGATCAGATGTGATGTATAGATCAGATGTGATGAATAGAACAGATGTGATGAACAGATCAGATGTGATGAATAGAACAGATGTGATGAACAGATCAGATGTGATGAACAGATCAGATGTGTGATGAATAGATCAGATGTGATGTGATGATGCTGATCAGATGTGATGAATAGAACAGATGTGATGAACAGATCAGATGTGATGAACAGATCAGATGTGATGAACAGATCAGATGTGATGAATAGATCAGATGTGATGAACAGATCAGATGTGATGAGCTGATCAGATGTGATGAACAGATCAGATGTGATGAACAGATCAGATGTGATGAACAGATCAGATGTGATGAACAGATCAGATGTGATGAATAGATCAGATGTGATGAATATATGATGTATAGATCAGTGATGAATAGAACAGATGTGATGAACAGATCAGATGTGATGAACAGATCAGATGTGATGTATAGATCAGATGTGATGAATAGAACAGATGTGATGAACAGATCAGACACTCACAGGTGGTCTCGCTGCCTCTCAGAGCTTCACTGGCTGAGTTGCTGTAAATGGCAAACACGGCGATCTGATACTCCGTCAGAGAGTTCAGAAACCTCAACACCACAGAGTTCTCGTCACCGTTCACCACCACCTGCTCAACACACGGATGAACACGAGTGCATTTCACTACACAGAATATCTGCTAAACCTACATCACAGATGTATATTCAAAGTAATACATCATTATTTAAGCCGAAGTGGCATGTTTCACTGAAGTTGTTTTAAAGACAGGGCCCTCATAAATATAAACCTCTACACACACCTCCTCGGGTCTGGATCCACTGGAGGAATAATACACCACTCTGTACTTCTCCACCGGCCCGGCAGCGTGAGTCCACGACACACGGAAGCTCCTGGCGGTGACCTCAGAGGTCACAAGGTCACTGGGAGCGTCAAGTGACCTTGAATAGGGCTCTTTCTCACCTGAAACACACACAAACACCACAGGCAAACTTTATACCATCTAAGCAGGATATTACTAAAGCTTTAAAGCTGTTCTTAATGATGTGAAACTCACCGCTGATCTCTTTGCTGATCTCAGACACGCGCTCGCAGACGCTCCGGGTCACTCCCTCCACGATGGAGCTCATCACACTGAAGTCAGCCACGTTATACATGTGTGTGTCCTCCGGCGGCGAGGCGATGGCTCTCAGCTCGTTCTCATCGGCGTTCTTCACCCCTGCACACATTCATACAAACACATGGGAAACAGGCCACAGACGCTCTGCATTATGGGTACGGCACTGTGGTATGTGACCGCGGACCACTAATAGTAAGGGTCCATTTTACGGGTCAATTTTTTAAACATTTATATTTATACATCATCTGAAAGCTGAATAAATAATCTGATCCATTGATGTATGGTTTGTTAGGACAAATTGAGAAAATCTCCTTTAAAGTTGTCCGAATTAAGTCCTTAGCAATGCATATTACTACTAATAACACACTTATGATGTATTTAAGGTAGGAAATGTATAAAATATCTTCATGGAACATGATCTTAATATCCTAATGATTTTTCGCATAAAAGAAAATTGGATAATTTTGACCCATAAGTGTATTGCCACCTGGTAACGTTCCCAGAAACGTTCCTGGGAATGTTTAGGGGACCATTACTATAGGACGTTCCCTCTACATTACATTCCATAACGTTTGCAGGACCTTTAGGGGACCAACCTAATTCACAAGATATGTGCGGTAGCAGCGGTACTTAGGTGTTTTGAATATGAAGTTGGATCTTGAAGGGTTGGTATTGATCCATCTTTGAGAAGCAACTTTTGTGCAAATCCTGTGTTTAACTGCCCCTAATTAGCAAAGCACCCCAGAGTACACTGATTCACACACACATGTTCTGAACACATTCAGTGAACGTGATGAAGGACATGAACAGGACCAAAAATATCATTCTAGGTTGGTCCCCTAAAGGTCCTGCAAACATGATGGGAATGTAGTGTAGAGACTGAGCACTGAACAAGAGCAGTCCCGAATTAAACGTCCCATCGGACTAACAGGGAACCATATGGGAACGTTCTGTTAATGTCCCAAATGTCCTCTCTGTAACGCTGCTGTGTGACCATAGAAAAACCCAAATGGAGCGTCCCCCTAAAGTCACATCAGGAACCTAGAGCTGCAGCACTTTCATCACCAAAAGAGGACGCTTTAGGAACATCCCTAATGTTCTGTAGTTCAGGATTTTCACCACCTTTAGAGAACTTTTAGGGAACATTACACAAGGTCGCGGGAACATCCCCTCCTGCGTGGGATATGAGCTCTCGTTAATGAAAGCGTTACAGTTCTCATACCGATAGCAAACAGCTCGATCCCAGCGTCTCTGAGCCTCTGCGCAGGAGAAAGAACGTCATCCTGCGATTTCCCATCCGTGATCAGAATCCCAATTTTAGGAACGTCAGGTCTGGATCCAGATTCAGGTTTAAAGCTGTTCTCCAAAATATACGTCAAAGCAAGACCTGTGGAAAACACACATGAACACAGATGCATTAAGAGTGACAATTAATTCCTTTAGCTCTAAGGTGTGTGTGTGTACCTGTGAGTGAAGTGTATGAGTGTGTATATCGGCTGCGGCCCGGAGGCTTGCTCCAAACTCATTTCGTTATACTGTACTTGTACATGTGTAATGACAAATAAAAATAACTTGTAACTATGTGTATGAGTGTGTGTATGAGTGTGTGTATGAGTGTGTGTATGAGTGTGTGTGTACCTGTGAGTGAAGTGTATGAGTGTGTGTATGTGTGTG
>JAGHMJ010000817.1:125000-129661 GCA_018749465.1 Paracanthobrama guichenoti
GTGTGTGTGTGTGTGTGTGTGTGAGATGGGTAGGGTTAGGTTAGTGTAGGGGAATAGAATATACAGTTTGTACAGTATAAAAACCATTACGCCTATAGTGAGTCCTCAGAAAGATAGTGCTCCAGACGTGTGTGTGTGTGTTTGTGTGTGTGTGAGAGAGAGAGAGAGAGAGAGAGAGGCTGATGACTGCGGGCGAGACAGATTCACACCTGCATGCCTACGAGACACAGAGAGAAGGAGGAAAGTATTTCTCTAGTGTGGACTTGCAGAGGATCTGAGCAGAGACGGCAGGATCCCGACCGAGAGAGAGACACGTTACATCATCATCGTTTCAATGTGACGGCCGTTCCTCACAATTCGATACTCGCGGGTTACACACGGGTGTAATGTGTTCAGTGAGAGTGACACAAACAGACTCTGACATTATAAACACAACACACTCATAAACGGCTTCTGGGAAGATTTCCAGCCGCGTTTATCTCTCTTTTATAGCACACGGTCCCTATAATCACATACACACACACACACAAACAAGCTATCAATCTCCATGCTAATGTCACGTTAGCTGAGCCTCTGCGGTCTGTGTTCAAAACCTTCATTTAAACTGGAAACTAAATATAGACGAGGGCAGACGTTAGCAAAAGCCTCGGTCTGCTACGTGCAGAAGAACTCACACAATAAACCGCTCAAGCTAACGTTCAGAAGAAGCAGGAGATATTTCTATATTTCCCACAAGACTGATATATCCAAACATGCCTAAATCAAGACACTGGAGAAGAGAAATGACTGATGATATTAAGTCTTGTTTCGTGAGAAAAGTGTCAAAATAAACAAACATCTGAAACAGTTTCTGAACAGTCAGAAATAACTGTTTTCCCTTAAAAGGGTTCCTTCAGCGACTAGCATTAAGCTTTGTATCAGTAGAAACCTGGTAGTATATTCAAATGATCATACTTCCCCCCCTCATATCCCCCTGAGAAGAGAGAATTATACATTTTATTTCTGGAAAAAAATCCTCCGATGACGCAAATATTGTAATTTTGGGTCATCGGAGGCTTTCTGCCCAGAGGCTAGAGACTACAGCCAGGAGCAGGAGCTAGTTCCTTTATTGAAAAGACATGTTCAGTTTTTACTTGTAGTGTCTATTCTCTAACTGAACTAAATTATTTTATTATTATGAAAATCAAAACGACGTGGGGGCGGTGCCGCGGTGGGCAAGTGATAACCAATAGCAGTGGCTTTGGGAGTGGCCTCGGTGGGCATCGAAGCAAGTGCATTCTGGGAGTTGTTGTCTTTCATACATTTTCTGTCTTTTCTCAGTCTAGAAGGCTCCAAGTTCAACAATTTCACATTTCGACTACATAAATGACCCAGTTTAAATAGACATTCATCTTCCCAGCGCTGAAGTACCTCTTTAAATGAAGATGATTTCTCTGACTCCATTGGCAGATATTTGTTCTCGTTTTAATTTGAAAAACTTTTAACTTGTTTAACTTTTTAATTCCATTTGTTGTAGTTATAAGCACAAACTCACGTTAATATCTTCAGTCATGTCTCTTCTCCAGTAAATGTGTCTTGATTTAATAAGAGTGTTTCGATGTTTGTGCTGGAAAACCAGACAGAAAATTAGGTTCTGGAATTCTTTCTGGTTCTTGAATCTGATTGGCTGAGAGTCATGTGATCAGCACTGGAACCGCTTCACCGTTTGAGACGGCCGAGCAAATCCACCGTATCTTTTACAAATACAGCTGTTGTTTTTGAGAGCTTCATTTATAAACACAGCGCCTGTTGTCTGGTTTGTTCAGACTCTCTCAGATGTGAGCTCTTTGGTCTTATTAATCTATTACTTGTTCCAGAGTAAATCGTTTTCAGTTAAGGGGGAAATTATATTTAACTTGAATCCTGTACTAGAGCACCGCTTTTGTACGTTTGACTGAATTATTTGTTTTGTGTTATTTGTATTATTGTCTTTTATAATGCTGTTGTTGCTAATTTAAATATTATTCAATAAATATGATTTTATATAAATAATATGCCATATTTGGTGTTGAGAAAGGGTCCGTTAGTGATTGTGATATGGACTTCAGTGACCGTTTCATTATTACTCCACTAGATGGCAGCAGAGACGGCCTTGATGAGCGAGTCTCTGGTCAGAACAAGGACAAAGATATGGCTTTCCTCAGCGGACATTCAAAATTATATTTTATAATGGACATAATATTATGGACAATGACATCGACCTGAAGAATGAATGCTATATCAATCATTTAGTCGATCTCTCATAATAATACTCTACACAACACAGTAATCTTCACTGAAGCGTCTCTGTTACTCGACCTAAAGTGGCGTTTCAGAATCAGTGACAGAGGCTTAAGATGTGAATCCGTGGCGGAAGGAAGTAGTTCCACACAAAAGAGGGTTTTTAAAGACGCTCCTTTGTTAGTTCTTGTTTATTTACTCACGTGTGCCGTTGAAGGTTAAACGCAATATCAGACTGTTTATCAGCACTGTGATTACCTACGGACGGATACAGCCGTGCTGATATAGAGTGATAACGCACTGCTACTCGTGTGATATTGCCGAACTGTTGAAATGGTTTTAATAAGTCAAGTGATATATAAGCGACTGTACACAAGGATTGGCTGATCTGAGCCGCTTCAGTTTCTCCTCACCTCCAGCGATCTCACTGTCCCGCTCAGTGCCGCCGCCGCCCTGCTGATCGAGCGGCACGCCGGCACCACTCACCTCCGATCCTGAGCCGGATCCTGACAGAAACACAGTCAGAGGAACATTAGACACACAAGAAGCGATAATATCTGTACCCCTATGAAGAATCAGCACTATTTCCCCACAGAGCTGTGTAAGTTTCTGCAGAATGGATTCAGATGGAGCTGAGAGTGTGTGACGAACACTGAACAGACAAGCATGTGACTGACCGCTGTATCTGCCCTGCAGTGCTTTGCTCCGCTCCATCCCTCTGACGGCCGTGACCTTCACGCTGTACTCTTTCCTGCGGTCAAACCCTTCGAGGACGGCTCTGGGCTCAGATTTACTCACTATCAGCTCACGCTCGTGTCCTGCGGAACAACACACACACTGAGAACCACAGAGAGCTGAAGAAGCAGATGACGGCAGCTTTATGAAGTGCACTGTCTGATCGTTCCCTAACCCCTATATAGTGCACTGTCTGATCACTCCCTGTCCCCTATATAGTGCACTGTCTGATCACTCCCTGTCCCCTATATAGTGCACTGTCTGATCACTCCCTGCCCCTATATAGTGCACTGTCTGATCACTCCTGCCCCTATATGGTGCACTGTCTGATCACTCCTGCCCCTATATAGTGCACTGTCTGATCACTCCCTGCCCCCTATATAGTGCACTGTCTGATCACTCCCCCCTATATATGGTGCCCCCTATATATATAGTGCACTGTCTCACTCCTGATCACTGTCTGATCCCTGCCCTCATATATAGTGCACTGTCTGATCACTCCCTGCCCCCTATATAGTGTACTGTCTGATCACTCCCTCACTCCCCCCTATATGATCTGATCCCCGTCCACTATATAGTGCACCGTCTGATCACTCCTGTCCCCTATATAGTGCACTGTCTGATCACTCCCTAACCCCTATATAGTGCACTGTCTGATCACTCCCTGTCCCCTATATAGTGCACTGTCTGATCACTCCCTAACCCCTATATAGTGCACTGTCTGATCACTCCCTGTCCCCTATATAGTGCACTGTCTGATCACTCCCTAACCCCTATATAGTGCACTGTCTGATCACTCCGTCCCCTATATAGTGCACTGTCTGATCACTCCCTGTCCCCTATGGTGCACTGTCTGATCACTCCTGTCCACTATATAGTGCACTGTCTGATCGTTCCCTAACCCCTATAGATCCAGCTTCAGGACGTCCCATGCTGTGTTGCAGTCGATGACTACAGATCACACAAGACGGGAAGAGTCCCGCGCTCACCTGAGTCGGTGCTGTATGCGAGTCTGTATCCGTCAAACTCTCCCTTCGGCTCCTTCCAGCTCACGCTGAGCGTGTGTGAGCTCAGCTCTCTGAAGCGCAGCCTTCTGGGCATCGGCACTGCAAACACACCGCAAACCAGAACGTCTCTCACACTATGTCCTCCTCAGATAGCATGTAAAGATGATCAACAAAGTTCAATCTAATTACACCCACCCACTGCACTCAAACTCGCCATGACTCGAGATCACTGCTGAAGTAAAGGCGTTTGACTGACAGCTAGTGTTTAATTAGATCTGTGTATGAGCATCAGACAGATGGAACGAGAGGAAGCCATGAACGGCACGTGTGTCCAAACCAGACGTGACCCGACACAGCTCTACAGTCGCTTGGGAAACAAACGCAAGTTTTGTTGCATGTTCCCACCAATAGAAAAATCACTCAACACTTGATATACATTTGGTGACATAATTTTGACCAAAATCAGGCCAAAACAAAGTTTGTTTGGAGTTTGTAATCTTTCCGTTCGCTCTAGCTGAAAAACACAGCCGTTTAGCGTCCAATAGCTCGTCGCGTCAGATCTGGTTAGAACACAGAGTTATGACAAACCAAAGTCTTACTTTCTCCTCGTACCTCAACACGTTCTGCCTGAACTCTGAGTGTCAGATCGGCTGTGGTGAG
>JAGHMJ010000818.1:0-37500 GCA_018749465.1 Paracanthobrama guichenoti
CACACGGTCAAACACCGCCTGTCAAACACGCCCGATCAAACACCACGGCCCGGTCAAACTTACCGCTTTTACCCGGTCAAACACCGCGCACGGTCAAACACACGCTGATCAAACGCACCGCGCCGGTCAAACACACACACACGGTCAAACACCTGCGCTTTCGATCAAACACGCCCGGTCAAACTTCCGCCGGTCAAACGCACACCTGTCAAACACCGCGCCCGATCAAACACCGCGCCTGGTCAAACACCGCACACCGGTCGACGCCTGCGCCAGTCAAACACACGCCCTGTCAAACACACTTTACCGGTCAAACACCGATGTCAAGCCTACGCCACACCCGGTCAAACACGCGCGGTCAAACACCATACACGGTTAAACACGCCGCACACCGGTCAAACACCACGCACACCGGTCAAACACACGCCTGTCAAACAGGCGCCCGGTCAAACACGCGCGCACCCGGTGAAACTCGCACACCTCCCGGTCAAACACGCCTGTCAAACGAACTTGCCCGGTCAAACACACGCACACACCGGTGAAACACGCACACCGGTCAAACACACGCCTGTCAAACTGGCGCCCGGTCAAACACATGCCACACGAAGTAAAACACGCTTACACTGGTCAAACACGCTCCGCACGGTCAAACACACTCACACCACGGTCAAACCTGCCGGCTTGTCAAACACTACGCTACGATCAAACTGCGCGCGGTCAAACACCACGCACACCGGTCAAACACCACACACGGTCAAACACCGCACGTACCATCAGAAACACCACGCCCGGTCAAACACACACCTGTCAAAACCTACGCCCGATCAAACACCACGCCCGGTCAAGCCACACGCTACACTGGTCAAACACCGCCCAGTCAAACACCGCCTGTCAAACACGCTGCGCCCGGTCAAACACTACGCCCGGTCAAACACCACGCACATCCACGGTCAAACACACGCGCCTGTCAAACAGATGCCGGTCAAACACGCACGCTTTTCGGTCAAACGCGGCGCTGTCAAACAGGCAGCTGGTCAAGCTTTGCGCCCCGTCAAACACCACGCACACCGGTCAAACACCGCACACCGGTCAAACACGCGCCTGTCAAACAGGCGCCACGGTCAAACACACACCTTGCACCAGTGGTCAAACGCGGCACACGGTCAAACACACTCACACTGGTCAAACACACTCACGCCCGGTCAAACCTGCGCCGGGTCAAACACCACGCTACACCAGTGAAACCATACACCAGGTCAAACACACTCACACCGGTCAAACACACTCACACCGGTCAAACACCGCACTGGTCAAACACACGCACGATCCAAACACTCGCACCGGTCAAACACCACGCACACCCGGTCAAACACCGCACCTGTCAAACACCGCGCCACCTGTCAAACACCCGGTCAAACACACACCTGTCAAACACATACGCCCGATCAAACACCGCCAGTCAAACACCACGCACACCGGTCAAACACACGCCAGTCAAACACGCGCCTGTCAAACACCTCGCACGGTCAAACACACACCTGTCAAACACCGCCTGTCAAACACCACGCCCGGTCAAACACTGCACGCCCGGTCAAACACACGCCACACCGGTCAAACCTGCGCCTGTCAAACAGGCGCTGGTCAAACACGCACCGGTCAAACACGTACGCTTTTACCGGGGTCAAACACACTCCGCACGGTCAAACACACGCACACCGGTCAAACACGCGCCCGGTCAAACACGCCTGTCAAACAGGCGCCCGGTCAAACACATACCACCAGTCAAACACACGCACGGTCAAACACACTCACACTGGTCAAACACACTCACTGGTCAAACACCGCACACCCCGGTCAAACACCGCCTGTCAAAACACCGCCTGTCAAACCTGCTCACCACCCGGTCAAACACCACGCACACGGTCAAACACCGCTACGCCCGGTCAAACCGCGCGCCACGCCCGGTCAAACACGCGCCACGTCGGTCAAACCTGCGCTGTCAAACACCGCGCCGCGCTGGTCAAAAACACGCGCACCGGTCAAACACACGCCAGTCAAACACACTCCGCGCCAGTCAAACACCGCGCCGCCCGGTCAAACACCTCACACCCGGTCAAACACACTCCACACGGTCAATCACACTCACACCCGGTCAAAACCCGCTTTGCGGTCAAACACACACCTGTCAAACACCGCCCTGTCAAACACCACGCCCGGTCAAACACCACGCCGGTCAAACACACTCACACGGTCAAACACACTCACACTGGTCAAACAAGCGCGACAGCGGTCAAACACACCTCACACGGTCAAACACATGCTGGCGGTCAAACACACTCACGGGTCAAACACCGCGCCTGTCAAACACACTCCACACCGGTCAAACACACTCACACTGGTCAAACAAGCGCTGGGTCAAACACAGCGCACCCGGTCAAACACGCGGCGGTCAAACACACTCACACCGGTCAAACACACTCACACCGGTCAAACACCACGCCCGGTCAAACACTGCGCACACGGTCAAACACCACGCGCACCCGGTCAAACACCGCCCTGTCAAACACCCGCCGGTCAAACACACACCTGTCAAACACGCCCCGATCAAACACCACGCCCGGTCAAACACACGCACACGGTCAAACACCGCGCCAGTCAAACACTGCGCCTGTCAAACACCACGCACACCGGTCAAACACCGCCTGTCAAACACCACGCCCGGTCAAACACCGCCCGGTCAAACACCGCCACACGGTCAAACACCGCGCACACCGGTCAAACACCGCGCCTGTCAAACAGGCGCCCGGTCAAACACCACGCACACCGTGGCTGAAACACGCACACCGGTCAAACACGCGCCTGTCAAACAGACGCCGGTCAAACACCACGCACACCGGTGAAACCACGCTTTTCACCGGTCAAACACCGCGCCTGTCAAACAGGCGCCCGGTCAAACACCGCACACCAGTGAAACACGCACCCGGTCAAACACCTCACACCCGGTCAAACACCGCGCTTACCAGTCAAACACCGCCCGATCAAACACCACGCCCGGTCAAACACCGCGCGCACGGTCAAACCACGCTTTTACCACGGTCAAACACTACACACCCGGTCAAACACCGCGCCTGTCAAACACCCGCCGGTCAAACACACACCTGTCAAACACACGCCCGATCAAACACACGCCAGTCAAACACCACGTCTGTCAAACACCGCGCACACGGTCAAACACACACCTGTCAAACACACGCCTGTCAAACACCACGCCCGGGTCAAACACCTGCGCACACGGTCAAACACCGCCTGTCAAAACCGCCGATCAAACACCACGCCGGTCAAACACTGCGCACGGTCAAACACCACGCTTTTACGGTCAAACACACCACTCCACTGGTCAAACAAACGCTGGCAGCGGTCAAACACCTCGACACGGTCAAACACACTCACACCGGTCAAACACACGCCTGTCAAACACCGCGCCGATCAAACACCACGGCGGTCAAACACCACACACCCGGTCAAACACACGCACACGGTGAAACACGCTACCGGTCAAACACCCGCCTGTCAAACAGGCGCCCGATCAAACACCGCCGGTCAAACACACGCACTTGTCAAACACCACGCCCGATCAAACACCGCCGGTCAAACACGCGCGCACACGGTCAAACACCGCGCCAGTCAAACACCGCGCCTGTCAAACACCGCTTTTGCGGTCAAACACCGCCTGTCAAACACCGCACGCCGGTCAAACACCGCGCGGTCAAACACGCACACCGGTCAAACACCACGCCGTCAAACAGGCTGGTCAAACACACGCACACACGGTCAAACACATGCACACCGGTCAAACACACGCATTACGGTCAAACACCGCCTGTCAAACAGCGCGGTCAAACACCACGCACACGGTGAAACACACGCTTTTTTACGGTCAAACACACGCCTGTCAAACAGACACCCGGTCAAACACCGCGCACACCGGTGAAACACGCACACGGGTCAAACACCACGCGCCTGTCAAACTGGCGCCGGTCAAACACGCGCCAGTGAAACACGCACACCTGGTCAAACACACTCACACCGGTCAAACACACTTCACCGGTCAAACACACGCTTATCAAACACCGCCGATCAAACACACGCCCGGTCAAACACCGCACACCGGTCAAACACACGCACACGGTCAAACACACGCCCTGTCAAACACCCGCCCGGTCAAACACACCACCTCAAACACTCACGCCCGATCAAACACACGCCCGGTCAAACACCGCACACTGGTCAAACACACGCCAGTCAAACACCACGCCTGTCAAACACCGCACGCCGGTCAAACACGCACACCTGTCAAACACACGCCACACCGTCAAACACCGCCGGTCAAACACACCACGCCGGTCAAACACACGCGCTCTGTCAAACACCGCACCGATCAAACACCGCCCGGTCAAACACACGCGCATTACCGGTCAAACACACGCCTGTCAAACACACGCACACACGGTCAAACACGCGCTTTCACGGTCAAACACACGCCCTGTCAAACACACGCATACCGGTCAAACACACACACTGGTCAAACACCGCCGCGGTCAAACACCACACGCCGGTCAAACACACGCACACGGTCAAACACACGCCACCGTCAAACACATGCCGGTCAAACACACGCGCACCCGGCTCAAACACACGGCTGTCAAGCACACAGCGCTGGTCAAACACCGCGCACACGGTCAAACACGCACACCGGTCAAACACACGCCTGTCAAACAGACGCTGGTCAAACACCACACACCGGTCAAACACACGCCGTCAAACACCGCACACCGGTCAAACACACGCACACCGGTCAAACACACGCCTGTCAAACACCCGCCACACGGTCAAACACACACCTGTCAAACACCACGCCGGTCAAACACACGCCGGTCAAACACGCACACCGGTCAAACACACGCCTGTCAAACAGACGCGGTCAAACACACGCACACCCGGTCAAACACACGGCTGTCAAACACCGCGCTGGTCAAACACACGCACACCGGTCAAACACACGCACCGGTCAAACACACGCACACCGGTCAAACACCGCCTGTCAAACAGACGCCCGTCAAACACACGCACACCAGTGAAACACGCTTTACCGGTCAAACACACTCACACTGGTCAAACACACTCACACGGTCAAACACCGCACACCGGTCAAACACACGCAAACACCGCAGTCAAACACGCATGCCCGGTCAAACACACGCACACCAGTCAAACACACTCACACCGGTCAAACACACGCACTGCCAAACACACGCCCGATCAAACACCGCCGGTCAAACACACGCACACCGGTCAAACACACGCACACCGGTCAAACACACGCCAAACAAACACCGCGCCGGTCAAACACACACACCTGTCAAACACACGCCGATCAAACACCTGCGCCAGTCAAACACACGCACACACGGTCAAACACACGCCAGTCAAACACACGCCTGTCAAACACACGCACACGGTCAAACACACACCTGTCAAACACACGCCTGTCAAACACGCGCCAGTCAAACACACGCACACGGTCAAACACCACGCACACGGTCAAACACACGCCCTGTCAAACAGACGCTGTCAAACACACGCACACCGGTCAAACACACGCACACCGGTCAAACACACGCACACCGTGGTCAAACACCGCACGCGTGAAACACACTCACACCGGTCAAACACACGCCACCGTCAAACAGACGCCCGGTCAAACACACGCACACCAGTGAAACACGCACGCCGGTCAAACACACTCACACTGGTCAAACACACTCACACCGGTCAAACACCGCTTGTCACACACGGTCAAACACACGCCTGTCAAACACACGCCTGTCAAACACACGCCGGTCAAACACACGCACACCGGTCAAACACCACGCCCGGTCAAACACGCGCACGCCCGGTCAAACACACGCGTCACCGGTCAAACACCGCCTGTCAAACACACGCACGCTGGTCAAAAACACGCACACCGGTCAAACACACGCCTGTCAAACACACTTCACGCCAGTCAAACACACGCCGCCGTCAAACACACGCACACGGGTCAAACACACGCACACCGGTCAAACACGCACACCGGTCAAACACATGCACGTCAAACACACACCTGTCAAACACACACCTGTCAAACACACGCCCCGGTCAAACACACGGCGGTCAAACACACGCCTGTCAAACACACGCCGGTCAAACACACGCGCCAAACACACGCGCACGGTCAAACACACGCCTGTCAAACACACGCCCGGTCAAACACATCGCACCGGTCAAACACCACGCACACCGGTCAAACACACGCACACCACGGTCAAACACACGCCTGTCAAACACACGCCGGTCAAACACACGCCTACACGGTCAAACACGCACGCACGGTCAAACACGCCTGTCAAACACGCACACCGGTCAAACACACGCACACCGGTCAAACACACGCCCGGTCAAACACCGCCTGTCAAACACACGCCGGTCAAACACACACGCACACCAGTCAAACACGCACGCCGTCAAACACACGCCACACCGGCAAAACACACGCACACCGGTCAAACACACGCTTGTCAAACACACGCCCGATCAAACACACGCACACCCGTCAAACACACGCGCACCGGTCAAACACACGCACACCGTCAAACACACGCCTGTCAAACACCCGCCGGTCAAACACACACCTGTCAAACACACGCCGATCAAACACACGCCGGTCAAACACACGCACACTGGTCAAACACACGCCTGTCAAACACGCACGCCTGTCAAACACACGCACACCGGTCAAACACACACCTGTCAAACACACGCCTGTCAAACACACGCCGGTCAAACACACACCGGTCAAACACACGCCTGTCAAACACACGCCGATCAAACACACGCCTGTCAAACACCACGCCGGTCAAACACACGCCTGTCAAACACACGCACACCGGTCAAACACACGCACACCGGTCAAACACACGCCTGTCAAACACACGCACGGTCAAACACACGCCTGTCAAACACACGCCGGTCAAACACACGCACGCCGGTCAAACACACGCACACCGGTCAAACACACGCCTGTCAAACACACGCACACCGGTCAAACACACGCACACCGGTCAAACACACGCCTGTCAAACACACGCCGGTCAAACACACGCACACCGGTCAAACACACGCACACCGGTCAAACACACGCCTGTCAAACACACGCCTGTCAAACACACGCACCGGGCCAAACACACGCCTGTCAAACACACGCACACGCAAACACACGCACACCGGTCAAACACACGCCTGTCAAACACACGCACACCAGTCAAACACACGCAAACACCGCTGTCAAACACACGCACGGTCAAACACACGCCACCGGTCAAACACACGCTTGTCAAACACACGCCAAACAAACACACGACACCGGTCAAACCAACACATGTCACAGACGCTGGTCAAACACACGCACACCGGTCAAACACACGCACACCGGTCAAACACACGCACACCGGTCAAACACACGCCTGTCAAACAGACGCCGGTCAAACACACGCCCACCAGTGAAACACGCACACCGGTCAAACACACGCACTGGTCAAACACACTCACACCGGTCAAACACACGCCGGTCAAACACACGCCTTACACCAGTGAAACACACGCACACCGGTCAAACACACTCACACGGTCAAACACACTCACACCGGGTCAAACACACGCCTGTCAAACACACGCCGGATCAAACACACGCCCGGTCAAACACACGCACACCCGGTCAAACACACGCACACCGGTCAAACACACGCACACCGTCAAACACGCACCCGGTCAAACACACACCTGTCAAACACACGCCGATCAAACACACGCCAGTCAAACACACGCACACCGGTCAAACACACGCCAGTCAAACACACGCCTGTCAAACACACGCACACCGGTCAAACACACACCTGTCAAACACACGCCTGTCAAACACACGCCGGTCAAACACACGCACACCGGTCAAACACACGCACACCGGTCAAACACACGCCTGTCAAACAGACGCTGGTCAAACACACGCACACCGGTCAAACACACGCACACCGGTCAAACACACGCACACCGGTGAAACACGCACACCGGTCAAACACCTTGTCAAACACACGCGCGCCGGTCAAACACACGCACACCAGTCAAACACACGCACCGGTCAAACACACACACACTGGTCAAACACACTCACACCCGGTCAAACACACGCACACGGTCAAACACACGCCTGTCAAACACACGCCTGTCAAACACACGCCGATCAAACACACGCACACCGGTGAAACACGCACGCCGGTCAAACACGCGCACGCCGGTCAAACACACGCACGCCGGTCAAACACACGCACACCGTCAAACACACGCACACTGGTCAAACACACGCTGTCAAACACACGCCAGTCAAACACACGCACACGCGGTCAAACACACGCACGCCGGTCAAACACACGCACACCGGTCAAACACACTCACACCGGTCAAACACACTCACACCGGTCAAACACACGCACGCGGTCAAACACACGCCGGTCAAACACACGCTCCTGTCAAACACACGCCGGTCAAACACACGCCGGTCAAACACACGCACACCGGTCAAACACACCTCACGCTGGTCAAACACACGCCTGTCAAACACACGCACACACCGTCAAACACATGCACCGGTCAAACACACTCACACCGGTCAAACACACGCCTGTCAAACACACTCACACCGGTCAAACACACTCACACCGGTCAAACACGCGCACGCCGGTCAAACACACACACCGGTCAAACACACGCACACCAGTCAAACACACGCACACCTGGTCAAACACACGCACACCGGTCAAACACACGCCTGTCAAACACACGCCGGTCAAACACACACCTGTCAAACACACGCACACCCGTCAAACACACGCCAGTCAAACACACGCCTGTCAAACACACGCACACCTGGTCAAACACACGCCTGTCAAACACACGCCTGTCAAACACACGCATACGGTCAAACACACGCACACCGGTCAAACACACGCCTGTCAAACACACGCCGATCAAACACCGCGCGTCAAACACACGCACACCGGTCAAACACACGCACACCGGTCAAACACACGCCTGTCAAACAGACACCGGTCAAACACACGCACACCGGTCAAACACGCCTGTCAAACACCCGCCGGTCAAACACGCACACCGTCAAACACACGCACACCAGTCAAACACACACACCGGTCAAACACACCCACACCGGTCAAACACACACACCGGTCAAACACACGCTTGTCAAACACACGCCTGTCAAACACCGCGCCGGTCAAACACACGCACACCGGTCAAACACACGCACACGGTCAAACACACACCTGCCACACCGCCTGTCAAACACACGCCTGGTCAAACACACACCCTGTCAAACACACGCCGGTCAAACAGACGCCAGTCAAACACACGCCACACGGTCAAACACACGCCAGTCAAACACACGCCTGTCAAACACACGCACACCGGTCAAACACACGCCTGTCAAACACACGCCTGTCAAACACACGCCGGTCAAACACACGCACACCGGTCAAACACACACCGGTCAAACACGCCGATCAAACACACGCCCGGTCAAACACACGCACACCGGTCAAACACACACCTGTCAAACACGCGCCTGCCGGTCAAACACACGCACACCGGTCAAACACACGCCACCGTCAAACACACGCGCACACCAAACAAACACACACCTGCCAAACACACGCCCGGTCAAACACACGCCGGTCAAACACACACACACACCGGTCAAACACACGCCTGTCAAACAGATGCCGGTCAAACACACGCACACGGTCAAACACACGCCTGTCAAACACACGCTGGTCAAACACACGCACACCGGTCAAACACACGCACACCGGTCAAACACACGCCTGTCAAACAGACGCTGGTCAAACACACGCACACCGGTCAAACACACGCCTGTCAAACACACACGCCACACACGGTCAAACACACGCACACCGGTCAAACACACGCCTGTCAAACACACGCACACCGGTCAAACACACACCTGTCAAACACACGCCGGTCAAACACACGCCGGTCAAACACACGCACACCGGTCAAACACACGCCTGTCAAACAGACGCCGGTCAAACACACGCACACCGGTCAAACACACGGCTGTCAAACAGACGCTGGTCAAACACACGCACACCGGTCAAACACACGCACACCGGTCAAACACACGCACACCGGTCAAACACACGCCTGTCAAACAGACGCCCGGTCAAACACACGCCACCAGTGAAACACGCACACCGTCAAACACACTCACGGTCAAACACACTCACACCGGTCAAACACACGCCGGTCAAACACACGCACACCTGTCAAACACACGCCGGTCAAACACACTCACACCGGTCAAACACACGCACACCGGTCAAACACACGCACTGTCAAACACACGCGCACGATCAAACATCGCCGGTCAAACACACGCACACCGGTCAAACACACGCACACCGGTCAAACACACGCCTGTCAAACACCGCCTGTCAAACACACACCTGTCAAACACACGCCCGATCAAACACACACGCCAGTCAAACACACACACACCGGTCAAACACACGCCAGTCAAACACACGCCTGTCAAACACACACACGCCGGTCAAACACACGCCTGTCAAACACACGCACTGTCAAACACACGCCGGTCAAACACACGCACACCGGTCAAACACACGCCACACCGGTCAAACACACGCCTGTCAAACACGCGCTGTCAAACACACGCACGGTCAAACACACGCACACCGGTCAAACACACGCTACACCGGTCAAACACGCACACCCGGTCAAACACACGCCTGTCAAACACACGCCGGTCAAACACACGCACACCAGTGAAACACGCACACCGGTCAAACACACTCACACTGGTCAAACACACGCTACACCGGTCAAACACCACACGCCGGTCAAACACACGCCTGGTCAAACACACGCACTGTCAAACACACGCCCCGATCAAACACACGCACACCGGTCAAACACACGCCGGTCAAACACGCGCGCACGCCCGGTCAAACACACGCGGTCAAACACACGCCACCTGTCAAACACACGCTGGTCAAACACACGCACACCGGTCAAACACCGCCAGTCAAACACACTCCGCCAGTCAAACACACGCACGCCGGTCAAACACACTCACACCGTCAAACACACGCTACACGGTCAATCACACTCACACCGGTCAAACACACGCACACCGGTCAAACACACACCTGTCAAACACACGCCTGTCAAACACACGCCGGTCAAACACACGCCGGTCAAACACACTCACACCGGTCAAACACACTCACACTGGTCAAACAAACGCACAGCGGTCAAACACACTCACACCGGTCAAACACACGCACAGCGGTCAAACACACTCACACCGGTCAAACACACGCCGGTCAAACACACGCACACTCAAACACACGCCTGTCAAACACACGCACGCTGGTCAAACACACGCACACCGTCAAACACACGCACACCGGTCAAACACACGCACTCCGGTCAAACACACGCACACGGTCAAACACACGCACACCGGTCAAACACACGCCTGTCAAACACCCGCCGGTCAAACACACACCTGTCAAACACACGCCGATCAAACACACGCCAGTCAAACACACGCCTGTCAAACACACGCACACCGGTCAAACACACGCCTGTCAAACACACGCCTGTCAAACACACGCCGGTCAAACACACGCACACCGGTCAAACACACGCCTGTCAAACACACGCCGGTCAAACACACGCCCGGTCAAACACACGCACACCGGTCAAACACACGCACCGGTCAAACACACACTGTCAAACACACGCACAGCGGTCAAACACACTCACACCGTCAAACACACTCACACGGTCAAACACACGCCTGTCAAACACACGCCGATCAAACACACGGCAAAACACACGCACACCGGTCAAACACACGCTTTACGGTCAAACACACGCCACCGGTCAAACACGACGCCGGTCAAACACACGCCTGTCAAACACACGCCGGTCAAACACACGCCGGTCAAACACACGCGCCGGTCAAACACACGCCAGTCAAACACACGCCTGTCAAACACACGCACACTGGTCAAACACACGCCTGTCAAACACACGCCGGTCAAACACACGCCGGTCAAACACACGCACACCGGTCAAACACACGCCTGTCAAACACACGCTGGTCAAACACACACGCACACCGGTCAAACACACGCTGCCAAACACACCGGTCAAACACACGCTTTACACCGGTCAAACACACGCGCTTGCCAAACAGACGCCGGTCAAACACACGCACACCGGTCAAACACGCGCACCGGTCAAACACACGCCCTGTCAAACACACGCCGGTCAAACACACGCATACCAGTCAAACACGCACACCGGTCAAACACACTCACACCGGTCAAACACACACACCGGTCAAACACACGCTTGTCAAACACACGCCGATCAAACACACGCCGGTCAAACACACGCACACCGGTCAAACACACGCACACCGGTCAAACACACGCCTGTCAAACACCGCGCCGGTCAAACACACACCTGTCAAACACACGCCGATCAAACACACGCCACGGTCAAACACACGCGCACACTGGTCAAACACACGCCAGTCAAACACACGCCTGTCAAACACACGCACACGGTCAAACACACGCCTGTCAAACACACGCCTGTCAAACACACGCCAAACCGGTCAAACACACGCACACCGGTCAAACACACGCCTGTCAAACACACGCCGATCAAACACACGCCGGTCAAACACACGCACACCGGTCAAACACACGCCTGTCAAACACACGCACGCGGTCAAACACACGCACACCGGTCAAACACACGCCTGTCAAACACACGCACACCGGTCAAACACACGCGGTCAAACACACGCCCGGTCAAACACGCACGCCGGTCAAACACACGCACACCGGTCAAACACACGCCTGTCAAACAGACACCGGTCAAACACACGCCACCGGTCAAACACACGCTGTCAAACACACGCTGGTCAAACACACGCACACCGGTCAAACACACGCACACCGGTCAAACACACGCCTGTCAAACAGGCGCTGGTCAAACACACGCGCACCGGTCAAACAAACACACGCCTGTCAAACACACGCACACCGGTCAAACACACGCACACACAAACACACGCCTGTCAAACACACGCACGCCGTCAAACACACACCTGTCAAACACACGCCCGGTCAAACACACGCCTGTCAAACACCGCCCTGTCAAACAGATGCCGGTCAAACACACGCGCACCGGTCAAACACACGCGGCTGTCAAACAGGCGCTGTCAAACACACGCTGCAAACACACGCACACCGGTCAAACACACGCACACCGGTCAAACACACGCACACCGGTCAAACACACGCCTGTCAAACAGACGCCGGTCAAACACACGCACACCAGTGAAACACGCACACCGGTCAAACACACTCACACTGGTCAAACACACTCACACCACGGTCAAACACACGCCCGGTCAAACACACGCACACCAGTGAAACACGCACGGTCAAACACACTCACACCGGTCAAACACACTCACACCGGTCAAACACACGCCTGTCAAACACACGCCGATCAAACACACGCCGGTCAAACACACGCACACCGGTCAAACACACGCACACCGGTCAAACACACGCCTGTCAAACACCGCCCAAACAAACACACACCTGTCAAACACACGCCGATCAAACACACGCCAGTCAAACACACGCACACCGGTCAAACACACGCCAGTCAAACACACGCCTGTCAAACACACGCACACCGGTCAAACACACACCTGTCAAACACACGCCTGTCAAACACACGCCGGTCAAACACACGCACACGGTCAAACACACGCGCACCGGTCAACACACGCCTGTCAAACAGACGCTGGTCAAACACACGCCACCGGTCAAACACACGCGACCGGTCAAACACACGCACACCGGTCAAACACGCGCGCACCGTGAAACACGCGCACCGGTCAAACACACGCCTGTCAAACACACGCCGGTCAAACACATGCACACCAGTGAAACACGCACACCGGTCAAACACACTCACACTGGTCAAACACACGCACACCGGTCAAACACCGCACACCGGTCAAACACACGCCTGTCAAACACACGCCTGTCAAACACACGCCGATCAAACACACGCGCACCGTCAAACACGCACGCCTGTCAAACACGCGCCGCCCGGTCAAACACACGCGCCGGTCAAAAACACGCATACCTGTCAAACACACGCACGCTGGTCAAAAACACGCACACCGGTCAAACACACGCCAGTCAAACACACTCACGCCAGTCAAACACACGCACGCCGGTCAAACACACTCACACCGGTCAAACACACTCACACCGGTCAAACACACTCACACCGGTCAAACACACGCACACCGGTCAAACACACACCTGTCAAACACACGCCTGTCAAACACACGCCACGGTCAAACACACGCTCACACCGGTCAAACACACGCCTGGTCAAACACACGCCAGCGGTCAAACACACTCACACCGGTCAAACACATGCACAGCGGTCAAACACACTCACACGGTCAAACACACGCCTGTCAAACACACTCACACCGGTCAAACACACGCACACTGGTCAAACACACGCACGCCGGTCAAACACACTCACACAGGTCAAACACACGCACAGCGGTCAAACACACGCACACCGGTCAAACACACTCACACCGGTCAAACACACGCCGGTCAAACACACGCACACGGTCAAACACACGCACACCGGTCAAACACACGCCTGTCAAACACCCGCGGTCAAACACACACCTGTCAAACACACGCCCGATCAAACACACGCCGGTCAAAACACACGCACACCGTCAAACACACGCCAGTCAAACACCGCGCCTGTCAAACACACGCACCGGTCAAACACACGCCTGTCAAACACCTGCCTGTCAAACACACGCCGGTCAAACACACGCACCGGTCAAACACACGCGCCGGTCAAACACACGCCTGTCAAACAGACGCCGGTCAAACACACGCACACCGGTCAAACACACGCACACCGGTCAAACACACGCCTGTCAAACAGACACCGGTCAAACACACGCACACGAGTCAAACACACGCTGGTCAAACACACGCCCTGTCAAACACACGCGCCGGTCAAACACACGCACACCGGTCAAACACGCACACCGGTCAAACACACTCACACCGGTCAAACACACGCGCCGGTCAAACACACGCCGGTCAAACACACGCCGGTCAAACACACGCACACCGGTCAAACACACGCACACCGGTCAAACACACGCACACCGGTCAAACACACGCCTGTCAAACACCCGCCGGTCAAACACACACCTGTCAAACACACGCACACCGGTCAAACACACGCCCGGTCAAACACACGCACCTGTCAAACACACGCACACCGGTCAAACACACACCTGTCAAACACACACCTGTCAAACACACACGCCGGTCAAACACACGCACACCGGTCAAACACACGCCTGTCAAACACACGCCGTCAAACACCACGCCGTCAAACACACGCACACCCGGTCAAACACACGCCCGGTCAAACACACTCACACCGGTCAAACACACGCTGGCGGTCAAACACCACGCACACCGGTCAAACACACGCCACCGGTCAAACACACGCCTGTCAAACACACGCCCTGATCAAACACACGGCACGGTCAAACACACGCACCGGTCAAACACACGCACACCGGTCAAACACACGCCTGTCAAACACCGCCGTCAAACACACACCTGTCCAAACACACGCCGATCAAACACACGCGCCTGGTCAAACACACGCGCACCGGTCAAACACACACGCCAGTCAAACACACGCCTGTCAAACACACGCACACCGGTCAAACACACGCCTGTCAAACACACGCCGGGTCAAACACACGCCACCGTCAAACACCGCACCCGGTCAAACACACGCCACTGTCAAACAGACGCTGGTCAAACACACGCACACCGGTCAAACACACGCACACCGGTCAAACACACGCCACCGGTCAAACACACGCCTGTCAAACACACGCACACCGGTCAAACACACGCACACCGGTCAAACACACGCCTGTCAAACACACGCCTGTCAAACACACGCACGCGGTCAAACACCGCGCACCGTCAAACACACGCACACCGGTCAAACACACGCCTGTCAAACACCCGCCGGTCAAACACACACCTGTCAAACACACGCCGATCAAACACACGCCGGTCAAACACACGCACACCGGTCAAACACACGCCAGTCAAACACCACGCCTGTCAAACACACGCCGGTCAAACACACGCCTGTCAAACACACGCCGGTCAAACACACGCCAGTCAAACACACGCACACCGGTCAAACACACGCCTGTCAAACACGCCGGTCAAACACACGCCGGTCAAACACACGCACACCGGTCAAACACACGCACACCGGTCAAACACACGCCTGTCAAACAGACGCCGGTCAAACACACGCACACCGGTCAAACACGCACACCGGTCAAACACACGCCTGTCAAACAGACACCGGTCAAACACACGCACACCGGTCAAACACACGCACACCGGTCAAACACACGCCTGTCAAACACACGCACACCGGTCAAACACACGCACACCAGTCAAACACACGCACACCGGTCAAACACACTCACACCGCCGGTCAAACACACTCCACACCGGTCAAACACACGCTTGTCAAACACACGCCGATCAAACACACGCGGTCAAACACCACGCACACCGGTCAAACACACGCACACCGGTCAAACACGCCTGTCAAACACCCGCCGGTCAAACACACACCTGTCAAACACACGCCGATCAAACACACGCCGGTCAAACACACGCACACTGGTCAAACACACGCCAGTCAAACACACGCCTGTCAAACACACGCACACCGGTCAAACACACACCTGTCAAACACACGCCTGTCAAACACACGCCCGGTCAAACACGCGCCACACCGGTCAAACACACGCGCCCTGTCAAACACACGCCGATCAAACACACGCCGGTCAAACACACGCACACCGGTCAAACACACGCCTGTCAAACACACGCACACCGGTCAAACACACGCACACCGGTCAAACACACGCACTGTCAAACACACGCACACCGGTCAAACACACACCACCTGTCAAACACACGCCCGGTCAAACACACGCCCGGTCAAACACACGCACACCGGTCAAACACACGCCTGTCAAACAGATGCCGGTCAAACACACGCACACCGGTCAAACACACGGCTGTCAAACAGACGCTGGTCAAACACACGCACACCGGTCAAACACACGCACACCGGTCAAACACACGCCTGTCAAACAGGCGCTGGTCAAACACACGCACACGGTCAAACACCGACGCCTGTCAAACACCGCGCACACGGTCAAACACACGCTACACGGTCAAACACACGCCTGTCAAACACACGCACACCGGTCAAACACACACCTGTCAAACACACGCCGGTCAAACACACGCCGGTCAAACACACGCACACCGGTCAAACACACGCCTGTCAAACAGATGCCGGTCAAACACACGCGCACACCGGTCAAACACCACGGCTGTCAAACAGACGCTGGTCAAACACACGCACACCGGTCAAACACACGCACACCGGTCAAACACACGCACACCGGTCAAACACACGCCTGTCAAACAGACGCCGGTCAAACACACGCACACCAGTGAAACACGCACACCGGTCAAACACACTCACACTGGTCAAACACACTCACCGGTCAAACACACGCCGGTCAAACACACGCACACCAGTGAAACACGTACACCGGTCAAACACACTCACACCGGTCAAACACACTCACACCGGTCAAACACACGCCTGTCAAACACACGCCGATCAAACATACGCCGGTCAAACACACGCACACCGGTCAAACACACGCACACCGGTCAAACACACGCCTGTCAAACACCCGCCGTCAAACACACACTGTCAAACACACGCCGATCAAACACACGCCAGTCAAACACACGCACACCGGTCAAACACACGCCAGTCAAACACACGCCTGTCAAACACACGCACACCGGTCAAACACACACCTGTCAAACACACGCCTGTCAAACACGCGCCGGGTCAAACACACGCACACCGGTCAAACACCGCGCACACCGGTCAAACACACGCCTGTCAAACAGACGCCGGTCAAACACACGCACACCGGTCAAACACACGCACACCGGTCAAACACACGCACACCGGTCAAACACACGCACACCGGTGAAACACGCACACCGGTCAAACACACGCCTGTCAAACAGACGCCGGTCAAACACATGCACACCAGTGAAACACGCACACCGGTCAAACACACTCACACTGGTCAAACACACTCACACCGGTCAAACACACGCACACCGGTCAAACACACGCCTGTCAAACACACGCCTGTCAAACACACGCCGATCAAACACACGCACACCGGTGAAACACTCACGCCGGTCAAACACGCGCACGCCGGTCAAACACACGCACGTCGGTCAAACACACGCCTGTCAAACACACGCACGCTGGTCAAAAACACGCACACCGGTCAAACACACGCCAGTCAAACACACTCACGCCAGTCAAACACACACGCCCGGTCAAACACACTCACACGGTCAAACACACACGCACCGGTCAAACACACTCACACCGGTCAAACACACGCACACCGGTCAAACACACACCTGTCAAACACACGCCTGTCAAACACACGCCTGTCAAACACACGCACACCGGTCAAACACACGCCTGTCAAACACACGCCTGTCAAACACCGCCCGGTCAAACACCACGCACCGGTCAAACACACGCCTGTCAAACACACGCTGGTCAAACACACGCACACCGGTCAAACACACGCACACCGGTCAAACACACGCACACCGGTCAAACACACGCCTGTCAAACAGACGCCGGTCAAACACGCACGCACACACACCGGTGAAACACGCACACCGGTCAAACACACACGCCTGTCAAACAGACACCGGTCAAACACACGCACCGGTGAAACACACGCACACGCGCCGGTCAAACACACGCCTGTCAAACTGACGCCGGTCAAACACCGCACACCAGTGTCAAACACGCACACACGGTCAAACACACTGTCCGGTCAAACACACTCACACCGGTCAAACACACGCTTGTCAAACACACGCCGATCAAACACCGCGTCAAACAAACACACGCACACGGTCAAACACACGCGCACACGGTCAAACACACGCCTGTCAAACACCGCGCCGGTCAAACACACACCTGTCAAACACCGACGCCCGCCGGTCAAACACACGCGCCGTCAAACACACGCACACTGGTCAAACACACGCCAGTCAAACACCTGTCAAACACACTTACCAAACACACGGTCAAACACACGCCTGTCAAACACACGCCTGTCAAACACACGCCTGCGTCAAACACACGCCCGGTCAAACACCGCACCCGGTCAAACACACGCCTGTCAAACACACGCACACGGTCAAACACCGCACACCGGTCAAACACACGCCTGTCAAACACACGCACACCGTCAAACACACACCTGTCAAACACACGCCGGTCAAACACACGCCGGTCAAACACACGCCTGTCAAACACACGCCTGTCAAACAGATGCCGGTCAAACACACGCACACCGGTCAAACACACGCCTGTCAAACAGACGCTGGTCAAACACACGCACACCGGTCAAACACACGCACACCGGTCAAACACACGCCTGTCAAACAGACGCTGGTCAAACACACGCACACCGGTCAAACACACGCCTGTCAAACACACGCACACCGGTCAAACACACGCACACCGGTCAAACACACGCCTGTCAAACACACGCACACCGGTCAAACACACACCTGTCAAACACACGCCGGTCAAACACACGCCGGTCAAACACACGCACACCGGTCAAACACACGCCTGTCAAACAGATGCCGGTCAAACACACGCACACCGGTCAAACACACGGCTGTCAAACAGACGCTGGTCAAACACACGCACACCGGTCAAACACACGCACACGGTCAAACACGCGTCAAACACACGCACACCGGTCAAACACACGCCTGTCAAACAGACGCCGGTCAAACACACGCACACCAGTGAAACACGCACACCGGTCAAACACACTCACACTGGTCAAACACACTCACACCGGTCAAACACACGCCGGTCAAACACACGCACACCAGTGAAACACGTACACCGGTCAAACACACTCACACCGGTCAAACACACTCACACCGGTCAAACACACGCCTGTCAAACACACGCCGATCAAACATACGCCGGTCAAACACACGCACACCGGTCAAACACACGCACACCGGTCAAACACACGCCTGTCAAACACCGCCGTAAAACACACACCTGTCAAACACACGCCGATCAAACACACGCCAGTCAAACACACGCACACCGGTCAAACACACGCCAGTCAAACACACGCCTGTCAAACACACGCACACCGGTCAAACACACACCTGTCAAACACACGCCTGTCAAACACACGCCGGTCAAACACACGCACACCGGTCAAACACACGCACACCGGTCAAACACACGCCTGTCAAACAGACGCTGGTCAAACACACGCACACCGGTCAAACACACGCACACCGGTCAAACACACGCACACCGGTGAAACACGCACACCGGTCAAACACACGCCTGTCAAACAGACGCCGGTCAAACACATGCACACCAGTGAAACACGCACACCGGTCAAACACACTCACACTGGTCAAACACACTCACACCGGTCAAACACACGCACACCGGTCAAACACACGCCTGTCAAAACACACGCCTGTCAAACACACGCCGATCAAACACACGCACACCGGTGAAACACGCACGCCGGTCAAACACGCGCACGCCGGTCAAACACACGCACGTCGGTCAAACACACGCCTGTCAAACACACGCACGCTGGTCAAAAACACGCACACCGGTCAAACACACGCCAGTCAAACACACTCACGCCAGTCAAACACACGCACGCCGGTCAAACACACTCACACCGGTCAAACACACTCACACCGGTCAATCACACTCACACCGGTCAAACACACGCACACCGGTCAAACACACACCTGTCAAACACACGCCTGTCAAACACACGCCGGTCAAACACACGCCGGTCAAACACACTCACACCGGTCAAACACACTCACACTGGTCAAACAAACGCACAGCGGTCAAACACACTCACACCGGTCAAACACATGCACAGCGGTCAAACACACTCACACCGGTCAAACACACGCCTGTCAAACACACTCACACCGGTCAAACACACTCACACTGGTCAAACAAACGCACAGCGGTCAAACACACTCACACCGGTCAAACACATGCACAGCGGTCAAACACACGCACACCGGTCAAACACACGCACACCGGTCAAACACACGCCTGTCAAACACCCGCCGGTCAAACACACACCTGTCAAACACACGCCGATCAAACACACGCCAGTCAAACACACGTCTGTCAAACACACGCACACCGGTCAAACACACACCTGTCAAACACACGCCTGTCAAACACCCGCCGGTCAAACACACGCACACCGGTCAAACACACGCCTGTCAAAACACGCCGATCAAACACACGCCGGTCAAACACACGCACACCGGTCAAACACACGCACACCGGTCAAACACACTCACACTGGTCAAACAAACGCACAGCGGTCAAACACACTCACACCGGTCAAACACACTCACACCGGTCAAACACACGCCTGTCAAACACACGCCGATCAAACACACGGCGGTCAAACACACGCACACCGGTCAAACACACGCACACCGGTCAAACACACGCCTGTCAAACACCCGCCGGTCAAACACACACCTGTCAAACACACGCCGATCAAACACACGCCGGTCAAACACCGCACACCGTCAAACACACGCCAGTCAAACACACGCCTGTCAAACACACGCACACCGGTCAAACACACGCCTGTCAAACACACGCCCGGTCAAACACCACGCCCGGTCAAACACACGCACACCGGTCAAACACACGCCTGTCAAACAGACGCTGGTCAAACACACGCACACCGGTCAAACACATGCACACCGGTCAAACACACGCACACCGGTCAAACACACGCCTGTCAAACAGACGCCGGTCAAACACACGCACACCGGTGAAACACGCACACCGGTCAAACACACGCCTGTCAAACTGACGCCGGTCAAACACACGCACACCAGTGAAACACGCACACCGGTCAAACACACTCACACCGGTCAAACACACTCACACCGGTCAAACACACGCTTGTCAAACACACGCCGATCAAACACACGCCGGTCAAACACCGCGCACACCGTCAAACACACGCACACCGGTCAAACACACGCCTGTCAAACACCCGCCGGTCAAACACACACCTGTCAAACACACGCCGATCAAACACACGCCGGTCAAACACACGCACACTGGTCAAACACACGCCAGTCAAACACACGCCTGTCAAACACACGCACACCGGTCAAACACACACCTGTCAAACACACGCCTGTCAAACACACGCCGGTCAAACACACGCACACCGGTCAAACACACGCCTGTCAAACACACGCCGATCAAACACACGCCGGTCAAACACACGCACACCGGTCAAACACACGCCCTGTCAAACACCGCACACCGGTCAAACACACGCACACCGGTCAAACACACGCCTGTCAAACACACGCACACCGGTCAAACACACACCTGTCAAACACACGCCGGTCAAACACACGCCGTCAAACACACGCACACCGGTCAAACACCGCCTGTCAAACAGATGCGGTCAAACACACGCGACACCGGTCAAACACACGGCTGTCAAACAGACGCTGGTCAAACACACGCACACCGGTCAAACACACGCACACCGGTCAAACACACGCCTGTCAAACAGACGCTGGTCAAACACACGCACACCGGTCAAACACACGCCTGTCAAACACACGCACACCGCCGTCAAACACCGCGCACCGGTCAAACACACGCCTGTCAAACACACGCACACCGGTCAAACACACACCTGTCAAACACACGCCGGTCAAACACACGCCGGTCAAACACACGCCTGTCAAACAGATGCCGGTCAAACACACGCACACCGGTCAAACACGCGGCTGTCAAACAGACGCTGGTCAAACACACGCACACCGGTCAAACACACGCACACCGGTCAAACACACGCACACCGGTCAAACACACGCCTGTCAAACAGACGCCGGTCAAACACACGCACACCAGTGAAACACGCACACCGGTCAAACACACTCACACTGGTCAAACACACTCACACCGGTCAAACACACGCCGGTCAAACACACGCACACCAGTGAAACACGTACACCGGTCAAACACACTCACACCGGTCAAACACACTCACACCGGTCAAACACACGCCTGTCAAACACACGCCGATCAAACATACGCCGGTCAAACACACGCACACCGGTCAAACACACGCACACCGGTCAAACACACGCCTGTCAAACACCCGCCGGTAAAACACACACCTGTCAAACACACGCCGATCAAACACACGCCAGTCAAACACACGCACACCGGTCAAACACACGCCAGTCAAACACACGCCTGTCAAACACACGCACACCGGTCAAACACACACCTGTCAAACACACGCCTGTCAAACACACGCCGTCAAACACACGCACACCGGTCAAACACACGCACACCGGTCAAACACACGCCTGTCAAACAGACGCTGGTCAAACACACGCACACCGGTCAAACACACGCACACCGGTCAAACACACGCACACCGGTCAAACACACGCACACCGGTGAAACACGCACACCGTGAAACACGCACACCGGTCAAACACACGCCTGTCAAACAGACGCCGGTCAAACACATGCACACCAGTGAAACACGCACACCGGTCAAACACACTCACACTGGTCAAACACACTCACACCGGTCAAACACACGCACACCGGTCAAACACACGCCTGTCAAAACACACGCCTGTCAAACACACGCCGATCAAACACACGCACACCGGTGAAACACGCACGCCGGTCAAACACGCGCACGCCGGTCAAACACACGCACGTCGGTCAAACACACACGCCTGTCAAACACACGCACGCTGGTCAAAAACACGCACACCGGTCAAACACACGCCAGTCAAACACACTCACGCCAGTCAAACACACGCACGCCGGTCAAACACACTCACACCGGTCAAACACACTCACACCGGTCAATCACACTCACACCGGTCAAACACACGCACACCGGTCAAACACACACCTGTCAAACACACGCCTGTCAAACACACGCCGGTCAAACACACGCCGGTCAAACACACTCACACCGGTCAAACACACTCACACTGGTCAAACAAACGCACAGCGGTCAAACACACTCACACCGGTCAAACACATGCACAGCGGTCAAACACACTCACACCGGTCAAACACACGCCTGTCAAACACACTCACACCGGTCAAACACACTCACACTGGTCAAACAAACGCACAGCGGTCAAACACACTCACACCGGTCAAACACATGCACAGCGGTCAAACACACTCACACCGGTCAAACACACTCACACCGGTCAAACACACGCCGGTCAAACACACGCACACCGGTCAAACACACGCACACCGGTCAAACACACGCCTGTCAAACACCCGCCGGTCAAACACACACCTGTCAAACACACGCCGATCAAACACACGCCGGTCAAACACACGCACACCGGTCAAACACACGCCAGTCAAACACACGCCTGTCAAACACACGCACACCGGTCAAACACACGCCTGTCAAACACACGCCGGTCAAACACACGCCGGTCAAACACACGCACACCGGTCAAACACACGCACACCGGTCAAACACACGCCTGTCAAACAGACGCCGGTCAAACACACGCACACCGGTGAAACACGCACACCGGTCAAACACACGCCTGTCAAACAGACACCGGTCAAACACACGCACACCGGTGAAACACGCACACCGGTCAAACACACGCCTGTCAAACAGACGCCGGTCAAACACACGCACACCAGTGAAACACGCGACACGGTCAAACACACTCACACCGGTCAAACACACGCTTGTCAAACACACGCCGATCAAACACACGCGCCCGCCAAACACACGCGCACACCGGTCAAACACACGCACACCGGTCAAACACGACACACGGTCAAACACACGCCTGTCAAACACCCGCCGGTCAAACACACACCTGTCAAACACACGCCGATCAAACACACGCCAGTCAAACACACGTCTGTCAAACACACGCACACCGGTCAAACACACACCTGTCAAACACACGCCCTGTCAAACACACGCCGGTCAAACACACGCACACCGGTCAAACACACGCCTGTCAAAACACGCCGATCAAACACACGCCGGTCAAACACACGCACACCGGTCAAACACACGCACACCGGTCAAACACACTCACACTGGTCAAACAAACGCACAGCGGTCAAACACACTCACACCGGTCAAACACACTCACACCGGTCAAACACACGCCTGTCAAACACACGCCGATCAAACACACGGCGGTCAAACACACGCACACCGGTCAAACACACGCACACCGGTCAAACACACGCCTGTCAAACACCCGCCGGTCAAACACACACCTGTCAAACACACGCCGATCAAACACACGCCGGTCAAACACACGCACACCGGTCAAACACACGCCTGTCAAACACACGCCGGTCAAACACACGCCGGTCAAACACACGCACACCGGTCAAACACACGCGCACACCGGTCAAACACACGCCTTGTCAAACAGACGCCCGGTCAAACACACGCGACACCGTGAAACACGCACACCGGTCAAACACACGCCTGTCAAACAGACACCGGTCAAACACACGCACACCGGTGAAACACGCACACCGGTCAAACACACGCCTGTCAAACAGACGCCGGTCAAACACACGCACACCAGTGAAACACGCACACCGGTCAAACACACTCACACCGGTCAAACACACGCTTGTCAAACACACGCCGATCAAACACACGCCGGTCAAACACACGCACACCGGTCAAACACACGCACACCGGTCAAACACACGCACACCGGTCAAACACACGCCTGTCAAACACCCGCCGGTCAAACACACACCTGTCAAACACACGCCGATCAAACACACGCCAGTCAAACACACGTCTGTCAAACACACGCACACCGGTCAAACACACACCTGTCAAACACACGCCTGTCAAACACACGCCGGTCAAACACACGCACACCGGTCAAACACACGCCTGTCAAAACACGCCGATCAAACACACGCCGGTCAAACACACGCACACCGGTCAAACACACGCACACCGGTCAAACACACTCACACTGGTCAAACAAACGCACAGCGGTCAAACACACTCACACCGGTCAAACACACTCACACCGGTCAAACACACGCCTGTCAAACACACGCCGATCAAACACACGGCGGTCAAACACACGCACACCGGTCAAACACACGCACACCGGTCAAACACACGCCTGTCAAACACCCGCCGGTCAAACACACACCTGTCAAACACACGCCGATCAAACACACGCCGGTCAAACACACGCACACCGGTCAAACACACGCCAGTCAAACACACGCCTGTCAAACACACGCACACCGGTCAAACACACGCCTGTCAAACACACGCCGGTCAAACACACGCCGGTCAAACACACGCACACCGGTCAAACACACGCCTGTCAAACAGACGCTGGTCAAACACACGCACACCGGTCAAACACATGCACACCGGTCAAACACACGCACACCGGTCAAACACACGCCTGTCAAACAGACGCCGGTCAAACACACGCACACCGGTGAAACACGCACACCGGTCAAACACACGCCTGTCAAACAGACACCGGTCAAACACACGCACACCGGTGAAACACGCACACCGGTCAAACACACGCCTGTCAAACTGACGCCGGTCAAACACACGCACACCAGTGAAACACGCACACCGGTCAAACACACTCACACCGGTCAAACACACTCACACCGGTCAAACACACGCTTGTCAAACACACGCCGATCAAACACACGCCGGTCAAACACACGCACACCGGTCAAACACACGCACACCGGTCAAACACACGCCTGTCAAACACCCGCCGGTCAAACACACACCTGTCAAACACACGCCGATCAAACACACGCCGGTCAAACACACGCACACTGGTCAAACACACGCCAGTCAAACACACGCCTGTCAAACACACGCACACCGGTCAAACACACACCTGTCAAACACACGCCTGTCAAACACACGCCGGTCAAACACACGCACACCGGTCAAACACACGCCTGTCAAACACACGCCGATCAAACACACGCTGTCAAACACACGCACACGGTCAAACACACGCCTGTCAAACACACGCCGGTCAAACACACGCACACCGGTCAAACACACGCCTGTCAAACACACGCACACCGGTCAAACACACACCTGTCAAACACACGCCGGTCAAACACACGCCGGTCAAACACACGCACACCGGTCAAACACACGCCTGTCAAACAGATGCCGGTCAAACACACGCACACCGGTCAAACACACGGCTGTCAAACAGACACCGGTCAAACACACGCACACCGGTGAAACACGCACACCGGTCAAACACACGCCTGTCAAACAGACACCGTCAAACACACGCACACCGGTGAAACACGCACACCGGTCAAACACACGCCGGTCAAACACACGCACACCGGTCAAACACACGCCTGTCAAACAGACACCGGTCAAACACACGCACACCGGTGAAACACGCACACCGGTCAAACACACGCACACCGGTGAAACACGCACACCGGTCAAACACACGCTTGTCAAACACACGCCGATCAAACACACGCACACCGGTCAAACACACGCACACCGGTCAAACACACGCCTGTCAAACAGACACCGGTCAAACACACGCACACCGGTGAAACACGCACACCGGTCAAACACACGCCTGTCAAACAGATGCCGGTCAAACACACGCACACCAGTCAAACCGCAACAAACAAACAAAGATTATTATCTGTAATCATATCATTAACAATAAGTGCTTTTGGGGAAAGGGATCGAATATTCAGCAACCCAAGCTTTATCATTTGATCATCTGTATTATATCTGTTGTTTATTTGTTGGACATCAATTAAGTTTTTACTGTTGAATGGTCTTGATGTTTTTTTGTATTTACTAATTTGGGGAACAGACACAGTCTCTATGTGATAATATCTAGGTGAAAGAGTCTCTATGTGTTGGGATTTATCTGACTTCTGTAACGGGAGACAGCTAGCAGACGGTCGGGTAAGCCAGTCCGTCTGCTTCCTGACCTGGGCCCCAGTTAGTCAAGGTTTAGCTTTAAGACTATATGCCAAATTACTAGAGAGAAGATAAAGACATGGATGAGTGAGTTTGGTGTGGAGGAACTTGACTGGCCTGCACAGAGTCCTGACCTCATCCCGATAGAACACCTTTGGGATGAATTAGAGCGGAGACTGCGAGCCAGGCCTTCTCGTCCAACATCAGTGCCTGACCTCACAAATGCGCTTCTAGAAGAATGGTCAAACATTCCCATAAACACACTCCTAAACCTTGTGGAAAGCCTTCCCAGAAGAGCTGAAGCTGTTAGAGCTGCAAAGGGTGGGCCGACTCCATATTAAACCCTACGGATTAAGAATGGGATGGCATTAAAGCTCATGTGCATGGAAAGGCAGGCGTCACAACACTTTTGGCAATATAGTGTATCTCCTATTTCATTAAACAAAGCAAAACAGACAATGCTAAAAAGGACCACTTCATTTATATTTTTCAATCCCGTCACCAGTCCCGCACTCTTTTATTTTCCAGTTCAGGTCTCAGGTTAAATTCCCTTCCGATTCTCTATTCATAGATGAGTCCAACCACCCCCTTTACGCGTTTTTGGTTCCAAAAACACCTAAAATCTGTTCTCCTAAAATCTGGCATTCCTGTCACTCTTTTTCACATCGAGGCAGCAATCCCAGCAGCTCTAAAAGGCCTCTCCCAGCAGCAGATCCAAGCTCTCGGTCATCAGACGCATTCAAAAGCTACATTGGTTCCACATCAAGAAAGCCCAGCAAACCCTCATTGGCTATTAAACGTGAGTATTGAACTCCTGTCGGATGCTGCAAGAGCTCTCCTGGTCAGGTGGTTTAAATTATGCTGTACCTTGTCATCGGCTGGAAGGGCCCACCTGTCCAACACTGAGAGCTGCTCCTGTCGGAGGCTAACCTTCCCGGTCAACCGGCCAGGCTCCTTCCCGAAATGCCAGCCTGACAGTTTGCGGCACTCAGTTTTGGGGGTCTTTAAGTCAATCCTTTGCTCATTTGCTTTTTGGGGGAGTACTCTGGGTTTGGGCCTGAACTGAGCTGGATGATGACATCACTGTTTTCGGCAGAACTGCTGATTTAGCAATTGATGATCATTACAATGGAATTGAATCAACGCATTTTCTTTTATCATTGTGAAGCTGCTTTGAAACAATCTGTATTGTATACAGCGCTATAGAAATAAAGGGGACTTGACTTGACACATGAACAATGAAGAGACCGTAATGAACTAGATTTAAAGATTTTCAGAACAAAAATGTAAAGTGTAAATAGTGTTTGTCTAGGGGGTTGCTAAGTTTCTATGCAGTTGCTAGGGTGTTCTGGTGGTTGCTATGCAGCTGCTAGGGTGTTCTGTGAAGTTCTAATGCAGTTGCTAGGGTGTTTTGTTGGTTGCTATGTAGTTGCTAGGGTGTTCTGAGACGTTTCTATGCAGTTGCTAGGGTGTTCTGAGAAGTTTTTATGTAGTTGCTAGGGTGTTCTGAGAAGTTTCTATGCAGTTGCTGGGGTGTTCTGAGTAGTTCCTATGCAGTTGCTATGGTGTTTTGGTGGTTGCTATGCAGTTGCTAGGGTGTTCTGAGTTTCTATTCAGTTGCTGGGGTGTTTTTGATGGTTGCTATGCAGTTGCTAGGGTGTTTTGGTGGTTGCTATGCAGTTTCTAGGGTGTTCTGAGAAGTTTCTATGCAGTTGCTGGGGTGTTCTGAGTAGTTGCTATGCAGTTGCTAGGGTGTTCTGAGAAGTTTCTATGCAGTTGTTAGGGTGTTCTGAGTAGTTACTATGCAGTTGCTCGGGTGTTCTGAGAAGTTTCTATGCAGTTGCTGGGGTGTTCTGAGTAGTTGCTATGCAGTTGCTAGGGTGTTCTGAGAAGTTTCTATGCAGTTGCTAGGGTGTTCTGAGTAGTTGCTATGCAGTTGCTAGGGTGTTCTGAGTAGTTTCTAAGCAGTTGCTAGGGTGTTTTTGATGGTTTCCAGTGTGTTTCTTGCTGTCTGGCGTGAAGGAGTCCTGCAGCCTCGTGTCTCTGTGGTCTGTAGATGCGTCTCGGATCCATCACTGTGCATCTGTGGGATGTGCAGCAGCTCCCTCTCCTCACTCAAGTGCTGCAGGACAACACGCTTGGGCTGGAGGTTTCAGGATTGACTCATTAAACACACGCGAGCATGAGTCTGCTCCGGCCCTCTGCCTCTCAACTGAAGGATATGAAAGAATGGATTGAGTTGAATCCCAGCGGTCTCCGTCGAGAGCTGTTCCCCGTGGAGCAGAATTGCACTCTGAAGTCTGCTGGCATTTAGCCGTGACGCAGAAGCACAGCTGTAATCCCTGAGCGCCCACTTTCACATTCATAGCAACGAGATCATGTGACTCACAATATTCAACAGCACAATTACTTTCTCTGGGCTTGAACGAAACAAGACAAAAAAACCCACACAAATGTTTGAGTGGCACATTCATACCATCATGAGAAATGAAATAACACCCCTGTACACAATTACTGAGAGCAAACGAGTGCGTTTCTGCACTTACATCGAAGCCCTCTCTGCCACAGTGCATTATGGTTCGCCTTCTGAAAGCCACTGACTAACTGCATGACACACATGAGGTTTGACTTGAACAAAAGGACGGAAATGAATGCTGAGGGAAGCAAGCGGGGCGATAGATCAGCATCACTACCACAAGTTCACAATGCAAAAAAATATTTTCTTCCTCAGTATTTTCATCTAAACATTCAATAGAGTTTGTGCTTGAAAAGAGAAATATCTGCCAATTGGGTCATAAAAATTATCCAGTTTTGCCTTTGAATTAAGTTTACTTTTTGTTCTTGTTTTAAGCACAAACTCACTTTAGAATGAATATCTTCAGTCATTTTGCTTCACCTTGATTTAAGAATGTTTAGATTTTTGTACTGGGAAAACAACATGGCATGACTTTATTTCTTCCTTCTCTATCATGAGAAAACAGATGCAATGCATTCAAGATCAGACGGTTTTGAGGGTTAGCGAATGATTTTCGTAGTTTGTTCCTCTAACCATGAGTTTGTTGTGATATCCAGCAGTTCAGGTGTGTTTTTGTTTCAGCTGGAATCATCTGAATATGACAGCTTCATTTCCTGAAAGAACGAGCCTGATGCTAATGACCAAACTACAGATAGTCATTCATTTTATCCCGTATAGTTGTTCATATTTAGACTAAAATGGAAATACACAGCAAAAACCCCATTGTTAAATTAACTCTCCTCAGAGTTTATTTGAGTCCACACTCAAGTGTTAAAAGTAACACTGAAGCAGTGTTAAAGTTAATGAGATAATTAAGTGAATAACTGTGTGATGATTAAGCATTAGTGATGAAGGGTCAAGAGCCCAACTAAAGCACACCTTGATCACCATAATGGCGACTCTTTCAATGAGTCTGCTTGTTAATAGCAGGTGTTCATCACTAATGGCCAATCATCACTCAATTAATCACTTAATTATCTCAACTTTAACACTGCTTCAGTGTTACTTTTAACACTTGAGTGTGGACTCAAATAAACTCTGAGGAGAGTCAATTTAGAACTGGGGTTTTTGCTGTGTATGCCTATTGGGAAAAATAATTACAAACTATATTGATGACCCTAATTTAGACATTAAGTGAAGAACAAGATTTTACTTCGGCAGCATTTCCCCAAACTACTATCATTTCACACACAGATCAGTAGTTCAGTTGTTGTGTTTGCTTGACCGGCCCGACCAATCACGTGCGTTTAGGGCGGGACTGAGATCAGTTTGACTGACCAATGACAGATGTATTCAGGAAACCTGTCTGAAAACACTAATTTTTGCACTTCCACGTTTTCAGTCAATAAAGTAAAGGACACTCAGTAATTTTAAGTTCTTTTATTTTTATTAGAAACGAGACACTTTCACCTTATTGTTCTTAAAACTGTACAATCACAAGAGGTAAAACATACAGAGAGACTCTGTTTTGCTGGAGATTCAGACAGACATCGGGAACCTCACGCGAACACTGGAGACGCGAGGAAGGATATCAGCACACACAGAGAGACAAACAGGTTTATAAAACAAGACAACACAGGGTTCAGTGTCTCAGCAATATGGAGGAATCAAGTAAAAAACTCTAGGGCATTTTCCTGAAACACAGTCAGATATATCTCTAGGCTATTACTCTCTGTAGATATCACATTTTTCTTTCCTGAAAGTTCTTTTAGCAGCAAGACACAGCGTCTTGTGTTGTCCTTCATTTAATAGCTAATATAGTCCGTGAACAGTGTTGTCATAAAGGTTTCTAGAGGCTCTATAAAGATGATATAAAACTCTGAAAATGATTAACAAAACCTGACAAGATTCTCCTGTCAGTCCTGCTTGGGCATCAAGCATCTGTCCTCATATTGCACTGATGCCAGTCAAACGTTTGGCATATCTAATGCACCGGGAGTCTCTCCCGCCGGCACTGCAGAAGTTCACAGGCGGACAGGAGTCCCGTAATGTGCGCTGGGGATTCGTTCACAAGGCCGTAGAAAGAGCCGCTGGTGGGAATGGAGGGAACACAGTGGTCTGATCCAATGGAGCGGAGGAGGAAACAACAGCTCGTCCTCAAAGAGTCCAAGGCTACACAGTCACTGCTGCTCCGCGTACATTTCCCAGAATGCTCACGCTGGGATATTTCATTCTGCTGCTGTTTTTTGGGAATGACTGAACAGTTTCATACAATACTCGAAAATAAACAGAAATATGAAGAGGAGAAACTTGACCAAAATCATAACATGATTATAAGAACAAAGGGATAACATTAATAATAATAATAATAACAGAGGAATCATGACAAGTAAATGCTCAGCTCTTATAGTCTTTTTCAAGTTTTCAGAACAATTATTTCCCCAAAGTTTTATGGAAGCGTCCAGAAATGCTTCACGCAAAGCGCTAAAAACAAACACCACAGCGACAGCGGTTCATCTGTGTCCATTCGGCACAGCTCTCAACCCGTGGAGGCTCATGGGAGACGACCGAAGAGATCGCTCTGGAAGGGGCCCCAAAGGGCCAAACTCGAGCAGTCGACCCTCCTGCGGGAAGATTCACCCATCCCAAAACGGAGCCGTGGAAAGATGGAAGGGCACAGGCGGGAGTCCACGCCACCTCCTGGACCAGATGGAAGAGTGTTGGGAAAAGCTCTCGATGAACCAACCGGAATCTCTCCTCGCACGGAGTTCGGAAAACCTTCAGACGCCTTCTAATGACTGAGGTCAGTGTCATCTTGAGCGGAGAGCTACTTCTGAAGCCGGAGAGACACGTATTCAAATGACAGACGGGTACAGCGCCGCCCTCTCGGGTTCCTCTCTACCTCCCTGTCTTCTACATGCTCAGCCTTTCATTTCAGCTCTCTTTCCCAAATCAAAAGCAGACCGAGGTGTTCAGGGTTAGATGTTGTTCCCTCACACCTCTGTCTGCAGGTCGATGATGTCTTGGCCCACAAGAGGGATGGTGGCTCCGGCCTTCTCCCATTCCACACCCTGGAGATCCAGGGGAGACGCCTGCAGCGGCTCCATGTCCTTTCTCACCCAGGCAGGAGGAGACGCCTGCGTCCGGCTCATGCTCTCCCAGGAACGATCCATGGCTCCCTGCTGCTTATCCTGGAAAGAGACATTGGGAACGAGTTAGAGATGTCCTAGTCAGCAGGGAGTGAGAAAACGTCCTTCACAGGCAGTCAAAAGACTAGGACACTTACGCTATGGTTTGTCTTGTCACTTCCAGCTGAGGAAACGCTCCATCTGACAGACTGCGGAGAGAAAAGAGCTTTAATCTAAAGACCGACCCGAAGAGTTTCCCATAGAAAGTATTCCGAGTCCATTCATGGACACAAACATGGGAAAGTTCCACATAAGACTGCCCGGTTTAGCGGCTCACCTTGCTGTCGGAGGCTGGAGACTCCCTGTCCTTCTCCACGTGATGCATCTTCCTGTTGAGGTCCTGGAACATGTTCTGATGGCGTTTTCGTGTGTGCATGATTTTCTACACGAGAGAGAAAGGACCAATTAATACAGTACTGTTGGAGATGTACGTTTAATTAACGCTGCAAAACTCTGAAAGTGAGTAATTACCTCAAAATCCAGTTCTGCATAACGAGATTTCTGCCTCTGTGAGAGTGAAACAGGCACACTTTAGCATCACATGGTGCTATCATCAGGTAATTCATCAGATGAGGTGTACAGCGGTGGCATTAGCAAGAATAAATGGCATGTCTTACCCCCTCGCTGACCTCCAAAGAGCTCATAGACAGGGTGGAGATGGTTTCGCTCTTGGACATCATGGAGTTCATGGAGTCGAAGGTGTCGCCCAGACTGCTGGTCACGTGACTCTCGCTGGAGATGTTGTGGATGTTCTGGATGGGCGAGTCGCGCTCCGAGTATGATACGCTGACGCGGTCGGCGGGGAGTGTTTTGACAGCGTAGGCGGCTTGCGGTTCGGCGAAGGTTCCGCTCAGATGCATGAGACGGGCCTGCGGGAGCTCGGTGCTGATGTTGTACTTGCTGGAGCCAATGGAGTCATCTTTGGGTTTGGCACGGAGGGTGGAGGTGGTGTTGGGCAGGAGCACATAACCACTGCCATCCGGACAGCAGCTCTCGGCCTGAGCGAGGGCCAAATCCACGTCCAGCTGCTTGAAGAGTTCACTGTCACACACGTACACAGGTTTGCCGCAAGACGGGTCGACCCCACGACCTTTCTCTCTCCGCAGGGTGAGTGTGTGGCTGGAGTACTCGGGAACGGGAGGAATGTGGCTCTTTCCGCTGGGGTTGGACGGAAGGGTGTGGAAGTTTGGGCCAAGGGGCAGGGGAAGCTGTGGAGGGGGCATCTTCTCCTCGGAGGAGCTCTTCATTCCACCTGAAGGGAAGCAGAGAGACAAGTAGAGGTAAGTACGAGGATTATTTACTTATCATGACCTAACTGTAAGAACACATCAAGATTCATGCTCTGTGTGGCTTGTTTGCTGTGTGTGAGCTTCACCTGGTCGGTTTGAGTCGGCATCCTTCTCAAAGTCAGACTGCACACAAGAAACAAAGATGAGAAATTCAATATATAAATGCCGATGTTAGCATGTAAAGCACAGGAGAATGCTTGCGTGTGCATTGCATGTGCGCTCACCATGAGCTGTGTGTGGCCATTCTGCAGGGAGCTGCCGGAGTCGCCATTCCCGTCGTCTTTACGGTCCACCACACGGCATTTCACCGCCTCCTGAACCTGTAACACACACGTTTATGAGCTCTTGCACACTCAAACACACTCAAACACACATGTGCTGCGGTCGTGAGCGTGCTGACCTCTCGGCGCAGGATGCAGTGCACCATAACGATGATGAATCCCTCCAGAGAGTCGAAGACTGCGAAAAGGATCTGAAAGAGTGCGGAGCGGCGGTCCGTGATGGCCAACACAGCCGACATCCAGGTCAGTGCGAGAAGAGGGAGAACCACACAGGAGCTCCACAGCGATGCCCTGCAGGACAGCGCATTTAATACAACATCTGGCTGATGTGCGTGTGTGTGTGCGTGTGTTTCATCGGGTGTGTTTAGCGTTTCTTACCCAGCCCTCTCTTTCAGCTTGACGTCGGTGATGCCGTCCTTGGACACAAGCTTGTTGAAAACCAGAATACCGATCACCATGTTGACCTGAAAACACACAGACGTCAGTGAACGCTCAACACCGCCTGTGCGTATAATCATGCAGTGACTGTGAGCGGCTCTCACCAGAACGACAGCGGCTGCCGGACCCACGAACGAGTACAAGAGACCGCCCTCGAGAGACAGCCAACAGCTGCGGAGAAGAAGAGACACCAGGGTTAAGACTGAACGAGACAGAACAAGACAAGGAGGAAACGGGATGGGAAATACTCACTAGTTGACGGTGCCGTAGCCTTTGGCTTTGGTGAAGCCGACAGAAACGGCGACGACTAAAGCGGGCAGACCTGAGAGCGATCCAGAGAGAGAGAGTTAGACTCCATCATGACAGAGAGGCAGCAGAATCAACAGCACCAGCACACACACACACTCACCCCAGCCCAGACACAGGAAGCGCTTGCGGATGATGCGGTTCCGCAGGCGGCCAGTCACGGCCATGTAGGACTGCCACGCCTCCGTCAGGACCCAACAGAAAGAGGACAGGAAGAAGAAATGCAACAAGGCCGCCACCAGCGTACACATGACCTGAGAGAGACAGACGGAAGGAGAGGTGAGCCGCGTGCCATCAGAGCTGACGGATCAGGGTCAGATCAGGGTCAGGGTGAGGTCAGGTCAGAGTCGCCTCACCTTGTTGCGCACTTGCGTTTGACTGATCAGAATGAGGGCGTTGGAGCAGATGATTGACAGACAGAAGTTGATCAGGATCACTGAACGCTCAGAGCGAATGTACCTGCGAAGAAAAAGACAATCAATGAAATCCAGTTCACCCGACTCAGGGATTTCAGACTGGGGTCCGGGGACAACCGGGGCATTTCAAAGAAAAGGGTTGCAAAACGTTCTTTAATATAAAGCAATGAGGTCAAATATATAATAAAATGCATGAGCTACAGAATCTACAGAACATCAAAGCGTTTGAAAACCCTTGATCCAAACGATTAATAAACGAGTAAATCAAGCATTATGGCAAGTTTCTTACTTCCACACGGAGACGTAGATGATGATGAGGAGGAGGAGGGTGAGGGACGACACCCCGCATCCCACGATCATCGTAACCGACGGTAACAGTGACCTATCCATGTTCTGTGAGGAAACACAGTAATGTCAGTGTGAACACACACACACACACACACACACACACACACACACACACACACACACAGATGTCCCTCAGGACAGAATGACTGGCAGAAACAGGGCAGCTGAAGGAGACGTGAAGGTGA
>JAGHMJ010000818.1:42500-45000 GCA_018749465.1 Paracanthobrama guichenoti
GTTACACTCACGAGTTCTCTGCATCGTTCCATTAGAGCAAGAGGAAGAGCAGGGAGTCCATGCAGACCAATCATTCCAGGAGCCATCCACTACGGAGGTGGGAAGAATAAAGTTGTTATTGAAAGGGCTTGAATTATTGAGGTGCACAGTGCCATCTGGTGTTGAGATGTGGAATAGCGATCAGGCTAAGATTACTGACCTGGGCAGACAGCAATGTTGCAGAACTTGGTCTGTTTGGTAGGTCCGCGGCAGGGTTCTCCGCCATTGCGAGGCTGTTTGCAGGTACGGACGCGATCACGGTATCCACGACCACATGTGGATGAGCACAAACTCCAGGGAGCCCATTCATCCCACAATCCATTCACTGCAGAGGCAGCGACGTTAGTCAATCACTCATCCCGTGACACAGACAAATGAAAATTGACATTGCATGTGTGATCTGAATTACCTGGGCAGACGGCAGTGTTGTTGCATGGTCGATTTTCTCTCAAAGGGCCGGTGCACTGGACGCTGTGAGCGGACATCATGCAGGAACGTATGCGAGTTTGCCAGCCTTCACCACAGCTCACAGAACACACACTCCAGGAAGACCACGTGTCCTGCTGGGTTTCTTCTGCACACACACAGGAGCATAACAGAGAGTTTGATTCAGCACAACACTTTCACTATTCCAGACTGCTTTCTAGTATTGCTAGACACACACCTTTCTGAGGGCCCTGATTTGCCATGATGGTGCCATCAGAATCACGCCGCTGGCCGATGATGGATCGCAGACCTTGACTTCTCTGCCGGACTTGACCTGCACAAATCAACACAAACCCACGTGTAAGATCGGACAGCATGCTCTCGTATTCACTGCGGGGCACGTTTCTGGACATGGAACTGACCAATGCAGGGCTGAGGGTTGCAGGAGCGTCCCTCCTCGACCACGCCCTCACAAACGCCATCCTCAGACTGGCACGCGCGGCTGCGCACCTGGACTCCGCCACCACACTCAGTACTGCACTCGGACCAGCGGCCCCACCCACTCCAGCCTCCTGCAAACACATCACACACAGATACACTGGATGAGCAAGTGGATGAGTAATGCTGAGGGGGTGGAGGAGAGAACATTCACTGCACATGAGTAATGATAATGCTGCTGGTCAACTCATGAGCATTATAGAGGTCTCAGATCTGCCTGTGAACTTAGTGACAATCGATGCAGCATTGTTTTGCCATAAATGTAGGTTTGATGTCAAAGAGGCTGCCTGTGTAACAGCAGGGTGAAAAATCTTTTAGACAAACAAGCGGTTTTGAAACCTTTCTAAACAAAAAGGAGCTTTGAAGGCCAAATGCCAGGACGCCACATGACACAAACATTTGAAAGGGTGAATTGCCTCTAATACCCGAGGTGCTTTTTGGATGTGGTGCTTTTGGAGCCCGGCGAGTTGCTATGACAACCTCAAGCACGGAGCATTGATTGCTTTAGTGGAGGCTCGGGGAGCACGGCTATAGAGCAGAACCACATCCACAAGTTTTTTTCTTGTCAGGAGCACATATAAATTTACTGACACTTTATTAAACAAACGGGCCACTACTGGACCCTTGCATCTCTCTCACACTTACGCATGATCTCTGCGTCGCGGTGGCTGTCTCTGACGGTGGGTGTGCACTTCTCTATGTAGACTCCGCCCCTGTAACAGCCACCTGGCTTCCTCTTGGGCGGTTCCCAGCACTGGCAGGGGGTTATCATGATGCCGCAGGGGTTTCCGTGGGTACTTGTCGCCAGGCAATCTTCCAGCCATTGGCACAGCATCTCGCAGGCAGGCATACTCGGGTTCCTCTTTCCCACGACCAGAAACTCAGCGTTAAACTGGCTGCCATCATCATTCTCCTCGTCTTCCTCCACGGGCTCCATACCGAGACGTGGCGTCACCTTCCTCATCTGCAGGAACTGTTTGCTGGACTCCAGGTAGGCCACAGTGGAGGAAGAGTCACACAGTCGCACCACCTCGTCGAAGCTCTCCATGCCCAGGTATGTGCGAGAGGTCTCCACGAACGAGTCGAACTGGAAGGTCCGGACCTGTCGAGGGGTGCAGGTCTTAACAGGCTTGGTGATCTTCATGTAGACGGTGTAGCGGCGAGGATCGGGGTTCTGCAGGGTCCAGGAGCATGGCGATGACGGCAGGGCAGTCTTGGAGGAGAACACGCCGAAGAAACGGCTCTGCTCCAGGGTGGCACAGGTGGCGGAGGCCGGCCCGGAGGGAGTAGAGATGCCCGGGGCGAACATCACACACATACAGGCGCACAGCGCCAACGGGATGAACCGCCACTCCATGTTCTCGCTTCAGGAGGACGGGTGGACCCTTTGATACGAGTTTAGACGATTTGCCTGGGGTTCTTTGATCTGGCAGGGGTTTGTTCTGTTCACTGCGATGAATACGGATGGAGGGTTTGATTCTTCACTAGATTGATAGGGACATATCTGTGGGAAAACAAACAGAAGGGATTCAGCGTT
>JAGHMJ010000818.1:52500-75000 GCA_018749465.1 Paracanthobrama guichenoti
GTGTGTTTGTTTGTTGTTCAGATTTAGGGCAGATTCTAGGGGGTCTTGAAATGGGTCAACGAGCCCGACTGACCGGAAATTACTGTCAAACACACACAATACGACAGCGCTCACCCGTCAGGACGAGCTGTTCACACACAAAAGAGCAGGAATCAATTCCATGATGGGTTTTCAAACGTGTTTCAAAGAAGGAGAAGAATCTCAGGCCTGTGAGCGTGGGATCACTGTGATAGTGACTCAGAGTGTGTGGGTGTGTGTGTCTGAGTTTGTGTGTGTTTATGTGTGTGAGTGTGTGTGTGTGTTTTGTATGTGTGTGTGTGTGTGTGTGTGTATGTGTGTGTGTGTGTGTGTGTGTGTGTGTGTGTGTGTGTGTGTGTGTGTGTGTGTGTGTATGAGTGTGTGTGTTTGTGTGTGAGTGTGTGAGTGTGTGTGTGTGTGTGTGTGTGTGTGTATGAGTGTGTGTGTGTTAAGTCAAGTCACCTTTATTTATATACAGTGATATTAGATTGGAATATTTAAAATATTTGTCCAGTTCCATATGGTTGAAGATCGGAGCTGAGAGCTCGAGCTGCTGCGTTTTGGACCAGCTGGAGTTTGTTTATTAAGCGAGCAGGGCAACCACCCAGTAAAGCATTACAGTAATCTAGCCTTGAGCTCATGAACGCATGAATTAACTGTTCAGCATTTTGCATCGAAAGGATGTGCCGTAATTTAGATATATTTTTAAGATGGTAGAATGCAGTTTTACAGATGTTAGAAACGTGGCTTTCAAATGAAAGATTGGTATCAAAGAGCACACCCAGGTTCCTCACTGACGACGAGGACTTGACAGAGACAGAGTGTTAGACCGTATTCTAGGTTACTACTTGCAGAGTTTTTTTGTCCAATAATTAAAAATTAATTTTTTTCTGAATTAAGTTGCAGGAAATTACTAGACATCCAATGTTTTATATCAGCTATGCATTGCGTTAATCTTGTGAATTGGTAAGTTTCGTCAGGGCGTGAAGAAATATAGAGCTGAGTATCGTCAGCATAACAGTGAAAACTAACGCCATGCTTCCTAATGATATCTCCCAGTGGTAGCATGTACAGGGTGAAGAGCAACGGTCCTAGCACTGAGCCCTGCGGTACTCCATACTGAACTTGTGATCGGTGTGACATCTCTTCATTTACTGCTACAAACTGATAACGGTCAGATAAGTCTGATTTAAGCCATGCCAATGCAGTTCCACTAATGCCAACATAATTTGAGTCTATTCAAAAGAATGTTGTGGTCGATAGTATCGAATGCAGCGCTAAGATCGAGTAACACTAATAGAGAGATACAACCACGATCGGATGATAAGAGTAAATCATTTGTAACTCTGATAAGAGTGTGTGTGTACAAGTATATAAGTGTGTGTGTGTGTGTGTGTGTGTGTGTGTATGATCAAAAACTTTTCTTCAAAAGCTAAATTGAATTTCCTATTATCGCTGTAAAGCTGCTTTGAAGCAATCTGTGCTGTAAAAAGTGCTATATAAATGAAATGAAGGTGAGTTGACTGTGTGTGTGTGTGTGTGTGTGCGTATGTATGTGTGTGTGTGTGTGTGGGAGAGGAGAGCCCACTCACAGAAGGAAACTCCTGTATGGTTCTGAGGGAGTCCCGTCCCACGCACAGAACAAGAGTCCTCGTGATCACAGACCCTTCAACCGCTGAACAGGACGTTCTGACTCTGACCGCTGAATCTCAGAGGACACACACACACCTTCATCTGAGAATGCCTTTCAGAAAAGCAGGACAAAATTCATGTTGAGACCGTGTCAACTAGACTCTCCCCTGTGACGGCCTCCTTCACTTCACTTTCCCTCTGTAAGAAACCGTTATCAATATGGTCAGAAATGACCAAGCGCTGTATTATGCGTGCCAGATGAGTAATTTGGTGGTCATGTTGTAAAGAAAAACTGCGCTTCTGCACACATATACGTACTCAAACGCTCTTACCTATAGACTCAAAACGTGATGTTTGTGTGCCGTCACTGTTCTCACAGATTCACATTTTTTGAAGTTTACATGAAGATGATAACGGTATCGTTTCAAAACTCTCTCTAAACCTGTGTGGGGGTGTGTGTTCTCCAGTGCCGGCGCTGTTGCCGTGCGGATGAGCGGCCGGAACGCATTGAGAGTTTCTGTTTTAGCTGAAAATATATATTTTTAAAAATGGTCATGTAAGTGACCCAAAGTAAATAACTATTGATTATTACAATGGAAATGAATCAAAACCTGACTTTAGCTGGACAATAACTTTATTCTGGAGCTGATGTACAGCCAACACTATCTCTGTCATTAATCTCCTGTTATCCCTGTGAAGTTGCTCTGACACACTCTGTACTGGATAAATGAAGAAAAAAAAAACTTTAAATATAGAACTCAAGACAATCTTTAATGACAGTGGAAGAGCAGTGTGGGCAGATATTAATAAGTGTTTTTAATGTACCATTATTCTGCGTAAGATCCGAACTGAAGAAGAAGACAGGCAACAACACAAGAAAAGACATATTGTGGTCTTCACACACTCGATGGACAGTAATAGCTCCATCAAGCGTCCTTCATCTCTGAATAAACCTGTCTGTCTGTCCGTCCTCCAGCTGTGCGTCATTCATATTCACGCTGATTCCACAAAATCCACGAAACACACGGATCTCATCTGTCTTTTTTAAGATCTTAAGAGGGTTTATGTCATGTCGACTCTAAAGAAAGATCTCTGTCACAGCTCACAAAGACACTTCAACACACTCACAAACAGCATGTATGACACACAGGGAAGAGAAAAGGGCTGAATCTGAAGATCTTCAGCTCTATATCTCCTGTGATGGCGAGAGAGAAGCCGATCAGGTGCATTGATCCAAGTGAGAGTTTCTTATGGGATGTTTACTTCCCTACTCACCCTGTACAAACACTGAACAACCACAGCCGGAGACTCACAACACTCACCAGTCCATGACCAAACGCACTGATTCACTGATTGAAACATTGGTTTAGGGCTTTATTGCGGCTCATCACTCATCTGCTGTCATTGCTTTATTTCCGTAACTTGATAAAAGTCAAGCCTAGATTTTGTAGGCCTCAAAACAAGATTCAAAACCAAACAACAAACCCGCTTTATTAACACATGCCGGACAGTTTAAACTCAACAAGCACTGAGACTGTAGAAACAAATGAATATAACACAACGAATCAAATGTTAATGAGTACACACAGGTGTATAAGTGCATGAAGAAAACGGCTGAAACAATCCCATAAAATCCCAACATAAAGACAGAAAAGTGGAAATTGTTTCAGTCGGAATGAATTCGATTGATGAATCTGAACGTAGAGTTTCCATGAATTATAAATAAAGTAATTGGGTTGATGTGAGCGTTTATACACTATATTGCCAGAAGTGTTGTGCCGCCTGCCTTTCCATGCACATGAGCTTTAATGCCATCCCATTTTTTATCTGTCGGGTTTAATATGGAGTCGGCCCACCCTTTGCAGCTCTAACAGCTTCAGCTCTTCTGGGAAGACTTTCCACAAGGTTTAGGAGTGTGTTTATGGGAATGTTTGACCATTCTTCTAGAAGCGCATTTGTGAGGTCAGGCACTGATGTTGGACGAGAAGGCCTGGCTCGCAGTCTCCGCTCTAATTCATCCCAAAGGTGTTCTATCGGGATGAGGTCAGGACTCTGTGCAGGCCAGTCAAGTTCCTCCACACCAAACTCGCTCATCCATGTCTTTATGGACCGACGCTTTGTGCACTGGACCGCAGTCATGTTGGGACAGGAAGGGGCCATCCACAAACTGTTCCCACAAAGTTGGGAGCATGAAATTGTCCAAAATATCTTGGTATGCTGAAGCATTAAGAGTTCCTTTCACTAGATCTAAGGGGCCAAGCCCAACCCCTGAAAAACAACCCCACCCCATAATCCCCCCTCCACCAAACTTTACACTTGGCACAATGCAGTCAGGCAAGTCCCGTTCTCCTGGCAACCGCCAAACCCAGACTCGTCCATGGGATTGTCAGACAGAGAAGCGTGATTGGTCACTCCAGAGAACACGTCTCCACTGCTCTAGAGTCCAGTGGCGGCGTGCTTTACTCCACTGCATCCCACGCTTTGCATTGCACTTGGTGATGTAAGGCTTGGATGAGCTGCTCGGCCATGGAAACCCATTCCATGAAGCTCTCTCCGCACTGTTCTTGAGCTCATCTGAAGGCCACAGAAGTTTGGAGGTCTGGAGCTATTGACTCTGCAGAAAGTTGGTGACTTCTGTGCACTGTGACCCTCAGCATGCATATTTTTTTAAAGAGCAGACTTGATATTTACCTATTTGAGGTCCTGAATAGGAGACAACGATCACATGAACCGTTGTGTTGTGCTGCTTATATTTATCGAACTGTAAAAATGGCGTGTCTGTGGAGGAAAGTTTGATGTGAGGACTGATGGGATGTTATTGTGCTCTTCTTCACAGACGATGAGTGGAAGGGGAATTTTAGAATAACACACGTTATTTAATAACTGCTGCAGTTCGTTCCGCGCGTCATTATGCCATTTCTACATCCTTGCACGTGCTGTCTTTTCCAGTTTAAGTTTTTCAATCCGATCAAGTGTTTACATGTTCTCTTGATGGGATTAGAAAAGGAATAAGCCACCCTTTACAATCGAAATTTAATTCGGATCGATTAAGGTGTTTACATGAAAGCTTTTCAGTCCAATTGAGCCGTCAATCTGATCACTAATGGATTTGGTTGCATGTAAACATAGCCATTGTCAGACAGACAGACAGGGAGAGAGAGAGAGACAGCAGCAGAAAGACAGACTTATTGACTGTCAAAAGATCAATTTTCCGACAGACGGTGTTTCCGGTGTGAATGTCCCTGATGTGATTTAGTGAATGAAGTGAAAGAACTGAGTGTGAGATTCATTAGAGTCATAATTATCTGATGGACTCATTTAATCTGAACAAACTGATCTATTCGAAAGCAGGAACAGAAAGAGAGACAACACACACACACACACAAACACACACAACACAAATGGGGACAACCCTAACCCACACACTAACCCTAACAGAAACCTTGCATTTTACAAATGAGGATGTCCAAAACCACTGGTTGTATCAGGTTTAGATCACTACTGGGTACAAATTCCTCCCCAAAATGATGTTAAGTGGTACACACACACAGAGAGAGAGAGAGAGAGAGAGAGAGAGAGAGAGAGAGAGAGAGAGAGAGAGAGAGAGAGAGAGAGAGATTTCACTGCTCATGCTGTTACTGAGAAAGACACACACACACACACACACAGAGAGAAGAATCATCTAGTTACAAGGATTCACCTTTAGAAAAACAGAAGAAAGAAACACAAAGAGAAAAATGAGACAGAGAGAGAGACAGGTTGTGTGCTTTAGCTGCACTTCCTGTTAGTCCAAATATGGGCCGCAGGAAGTGAGGTGAGGAAGAATGAGTCAGCACTGCCTCCTCCCAACACAGTGTGTGTGAGAGAGTGTGTGTCAGTGCTGCAGGAATAAAGATGCAACAGAATGAGAAAGAAAAACACAAAACAAGAGAAGCTGCGAGAGCAGAACAATCAGCTGAACGAACATTGATCATCATCAGTCACTGCATACAAGCCACATACATGATCATATTTATCTTTATTTAGGATCCATAGATTCATATTTACCATGAAATATTGGTTACAGTTTACAATAAGGTTTTGCATAAGTTAACATGACCTAATAATAAAAATACGTTGACAGCATTTATTAATCTTAGTTAATGTTAATCTCAACATGTTTACATCATATATATGTATATAAACATATAAACAAATACATCATCAGCATGTTTCAGACAGACTGGGAATGGAGGAGCTGCAATAATGCACAGAATGTGAAAAATAATGTTAACCTATTGGCAAAATAATGACCCCTTCATAATCAAAAGTATATGTTAACATTAGATAATGCACTGTGAACTAACATGAACAGTAGTATTTTTAATTAACAAAGATTAGTTGAAGATTACTTCTTGTAAAGTATTACCAACATGCTTAACTGACAGCTAGTCTAGGCTGGTTTATGCTGGCCAGGCACGTGTTTAGTGAAGCTGGTTGACTGTGGTAGGTTGAGCTACATAAGAAGCCATCCGAAACACGACAAACGCTGGTGACCAGTAGCACTAGTGCTGTCGACTGATGTCACCGGATGATCAAAGCACTTTTGTAGCAGGTTTATCATAAAGGTCAAGCTGTGAAGATTTGATATCGCAGCGTCAGATCAGCAGCCACACACACTACTTCAACTCTACCAGCTGACGGCTTTGCCACATTCTTCACTAATAGAACAACAACCATCAGCAGCCAATTTTCCACACCACAAACTGACAAAGACATCTTAGGGTGTACTCACACTAGGCACGGTTGCCTTGTACTGTGCCCGAGCGCGATTGTCCCCACTCCCCACTCCAAGGCATCTCAGGAACCGCACTCCAATAGTTCAAGTCTTTTCTCTCAGTAGGTCCTTCAGGGTGTCGTGGAGGGATGAGGTGTCTATTCAATTCAAGCTATTGGAGTGCCTCAGGGCTCAGTGCTGGGGCCACTTCTCTTCTCCATCTACTTGTCATCACTAGGATCTGTTCTTCAGAAACATGGTTTCTCCTATCACTGCTATCATCTAGAGCTACTGGAGTGCCTCACGGCTCAGTGATGGGACCGCTTCTCTTCTCCATCTACATGTCATCACTAGGATCTGTCATTCAGAAACATGGTTTCTCCATCACTGCTATCATCTAGAGCTACTGGAGTGCCTCAGGGCTCAGTGCGGGGGCCACTTCTCTTCTCCATCTACATGTCATCACTAGGATCTGTTCTTCAGAAACATGGTTTCTCCTATCACTGCTATCATCTAGAGCTACTGGAGTGCCTCAGGGCTCAGTGCTGGGACCGCTTCTCTTCTCCATCTACATGTCATCACTAGGATCTGTTCTTCAGAAACATGGTTTCTCCTATCACTGCTATCATCTAGAGCTACTGGAGTGCCTCAGGGCTCAGTGCTGGGACCGCTTCTCTTCTCCATCTACATGTCATCACTAGGATCTATCATTCAGAAACATGGTTTCTCCATCACTGCTATCATCTATAGCTATTGGAGTGCCTCAGGGCTCAGTGCTGGGGCCGCTTCTCTTCTTCATCTCATCACTAGATCTGTCCTTCAGAAAAATGGTTTCTCCATCACTGCTATCATCTAGAGCTACTGGAGTGCCTCAGGGCTAAGTGCTGGGGCCACTTCTCTTCTCCATCTACATGTCATCACTAGGATCTTTTCTTCAGAAACATGGTTTCTCCTATCACTGCTATCATCTAGAGCTACTGGAGTGCCTCAGGGCTCAGTGATGGGACCGCTTCTCTTCTCCATCTACATGTCATCACTAGGATCTGTCATTCAGAAACATGGTTTCTCCATCACTGCTATCATCTATAGCTACTGGAGTGCCTCAGGGCTCAGTGCTGGGGCCGCTTCTCTTCTTCATCTCATCACTAGATCTGTCCTTCAGAAAAATGGTTTCTCCAATCACTGCTATGCTGATGACGCACAACTTTACCTCTCACTCCAGCCAGATGATCAGACAGTAGCTGCTCGGCCTGCCTGACAGACATTTCTTACTGGATGAAGGACTGTCACCTTCAAATCAACCTTGCGAAGACAGAAGAACTGCTTGTGGTCTCGCAGCCCTGGCAACCCAGCACTTTTACCTGTTTACATTTCACTGCCGGTTGTATATTCTGTATATAACTGTGTATGTGACAAATAAAACTCTTGAATCTTGAATCTTGAATCACTTCCTCACAACTTCTCCATTCAGCTAGATTCATCAACCATAACTCCATCCAGGACAGCCAGGAACCTCAGAGTTGTGATTGATGATCAGTTAAACTTCACTGACCACATTACTGCATCAGGAGGATCAGGCCCTTCCTATCGGAGCTACACAACTCCTTATCTAAGCTCTTGTTCTATCCAGACTGGACTATTGTAATGCTCTCTTGGCAGGCCTTCCAGCATCACTGTCAAACCTCTGCAACTGATCCAGAATCTGCAGCAAGAGTGGTCTTTATCGACCTGAAGAGGAACTGGTTGCTAATCAGCGCCCGCATACTTACTTTTTTTACTCTATTCTGTTATGTTTCTCTAGTTATTTATTACAATATATATATAGATATAGTGATATATATAGTGATCATTTACCAAATTGAATAAAGGGGCCTACAGTACTCAAGTAGATCTGGCAGATCTCATACCATCTACACCCAGCTGACAGCAATTCAACCATCTATGTATTCTGACGCAACATATAAACCTGCAGTGTGTAACAGTCTTATGTTTGAGTGTGACGTCAGGATAGTTACTCACAGACTTATTAATAGTGACTCTAAACATGAAACTGAGATATGAGTGCTTCAACGTCAAGCAAGAGACACACTTTAATAACATCAGGACTCGGGACTCCCACAGCACACAGACAGACGACACGAGAACGCCAGCCGATCCACTGCCTAAAAACAGAATCAGACTCAGATATGATGCTCTCACCAAACCTCAGAATGAGACGACAGGAGCCACTGAACAAAACAGATGTGGGATTATTCCCAGAATATGGGAAACACAACAAAACATCTTTTAATGGAAGTCCAATGTAATCAGACTGTTTACCTCAGAGCTGCGCTACGAGAACCTAATAAATATTATCAAAATAGATCATGTCATCCTGAACATTTTAATCAGCGTGTGCAAACAGGAGTTGTTTTTCTCTGCCGTGTGTTGATTTTCTGGATGAAATCACTTACGAGGTGTTTGTGGAGTTTGTCAGATTGATTTGCATATTTTGTTTTAGCACAAGTGTTCTTCACTGTTGATGCTCAAAACACTTTTCATATTCATATTCACTCTCGTTGCTCTTCATAACAGAGATGCACATGAACTGAATGATTCCTCCAGTCAGTCTTAAAGGGATTGTTCAATCAGAAATCATCCTGTCATCATTTACTCGCCCTGTCATCTCTTTCAAACCTGTATGACTTTCTCTCTTCTTCAAAAGATGATATTTTAACAAATGTCTCAGTGTTTTCTTGTATTGTCTTCTGCTGTGTATCAATTCACATTCACACTTATGAACTGAAATGAGCCGGTCTCTCTCTCTCTCTCTCTCTCTCTCTCTCTCTCTCTCTCTCTCACACACACACACACACACACACACACACACACACACACACACACACACACACACACACACACACACACACACACACACTTCCATTATCATCAGAGCTCAAACACATCCTGCAGTGACTCAGAAGTCACAAATATAACCTGTTACACTCAAAAACAAGATCTTACTAAAAATTTCCCCCAATTTCCGCTCCTGATTTACTACCCTGACTACACACACACACACACACACACACACACACACACACACACACACTCCAGCGTGTGTCAGCGGTGCTCCACTTCACCTCCCGCTGCAGGAACAGAAGCCGGTTCTGCTGCCTCATTCCCTCAAACATGGCCTTCATTGACAAGGCAATCCCATAATGCATTAGCACATGCTCCCCACCGGATGAAGCCTAGTTTAAACCTTCACAAATACATTTTCCAATATTAAAATACATTTCAGGTGAATGGAAATTTTTTTTAGATGATTTTTCTGACCACACTGGCAGTTCAGGCCTAAGGCGATTAATAATAGAGCAGATGATTTCTGTCTGAATGTGAGAGCCAAACCTTCACAGCTCGAGAAAACACGCTGGTATTTCTGTGGCGCGGGATCCTGCGTGCGTCATTCACGGCCCTCGCAGATTCACCAGCGCTCATGACTTTAATTACGCAACAGTAAAATACTTTCATCTCTTCACACTTTGACTGTTTTTACCAACAACAGCACCTGCAGTCTGAGAAAGTGAAGACAACACAACACAACACACAGTGGCGATCACGACGGATATCAGACGCAGACGGCGGCGACAGATCGATGTGACACCGGGGTGAGAGTGTGTGTTCTCTCTCTGTGTGACACCGGGGTGAGAGTGTGTGTTCTCTGTGTGACACCGGGGTGAGAGTGTGTGTTTCTCTCTGTGTGACACCGGGTGAGAGTGTGTGTTCTCTCTCTGTGTGACACCGGGGTGAGAGTGTGTGTTCTCTCTCTGTGTGATATTGGGGTGAGAGTGTGTGTTCTCCGTGTGATATTGGGGTGAGAGTGTGTGTTCTCCGTGTGATATTGGGGTGAGAGTGTGTGTGTTCTCTCTCTGTGTGACACCGGGGTGAGAGTGTGTGTTCTCTCTCTGTGTGACACCGGGGTGAGAGTGTGTGTTCTCTCTCTGTGTGACACCGGGGTGAGAGTGTGTGTTCTCTGTGTGATATTGGGGTGAGAGTGTGTGTTCTGTCTGTGTGACACCGGGGTGAGAGTGTGTGTTCTCTCTCTGTGTGACACCGGGGTGAGAGTGTGTGTTCTCCGTGTGATATTGGGGTGAGAGTGTGTGTTCTCGGTGTGATATTGGGGTGAGAGTGTGTGTTCTCTGTGTGATATTGGGGTGAGAGTGTGTGTTCTCTGTGTGATATTGGGGTGAGTGTGTGTGTTCTCCGTGTGATATTGGGGTGAGAGTGTGTGTTCTCTGTGTGACACCGGGGTGAGAGTGTGTGTTCTCGGTGTGATATTGGGGTGAGAGTGTGTTCTCGGTGTGATATTGGGGTGAGAGTGTGTTTCTCTGTGTGATATTGGGGTGAGAGTGTGTGTTCTCTGTGTGTGATATTGGGGTGAGAGTGTGTGTTCTCCGTGTGATATTGGGGTGAGAGTGTGTGTTCTGTCTGTGTGACACCGGGGTGAGAGTGTGTGTTCTGTCTGTGTGACACCGGGGTGAGAGTGTGTGTTCTCCGTGTGATATTGGGGTGAGAGTGTGTGTTCTCTGTGTGATATTGGGGTGAGAGTGTGTGTTCTCTGTGTGATATTGGGGTGAGAGTGTGTGTTCTCCGTGTGATATTGGGGTGAGAGTGTGTGTTCTGTCTGTGTGACACCGGGGTGAGAGTGTGTGTTCTGTCTGTGTGACACCGGGGTGAGAGTGTGTGTTCTCTGTGTGATATTGGGGTGAGAGTGTGTGTTCTCCGTGTGATATTGGGGTGAGAGTGTGTGTTCTCTGTGTGATATTGGGGTGAGAGTGTGTGTTCTCTGTGTGATATTGGGGTGAGAGTGTGTGTTCTCTGTGTGATATTGGGGTGAGAGTGTGTGTTCTCCGTGTGATATTGGGGTGAGAGTATGTGTTCTGTCTGTGTGACACCGGGGAGAGAGTGTGTTCTGTCTGTGTGACACCGGGGTGAGAGAGTGTGTGTTCTGTCTGTGTGACACCGGGTGAGAGTGTGTGTTCTCCGTGTGATATTGGGGTGAGAGTGTGTTCTCTGTGTGATATTGGGGTGAGAGTGTGTGTTCTCTGTGTGATATTGGGGTGAGAGTGTGTGTTCGCCGTGATATTGGGGTGAGAGTGTGTGTTCTGTCTGTGTGACACCGGGGTGAGAGTGTGTGTTCTGTCTGTGTGACACCGGGTGAGTGTGTGTTCTCTGTGTGATATTGGGGTGAGAGTGTGTGTTCTCGGTGTGATATTGGGGTGAGAGTGTGTGTTCTCTGTGTGATATTGGGGTGAGAGTGTGTGTGTTCTCTCTCTGTGTGACACCGGGGTGAGAGTGTGTGTTCTCTCTGTGTGACACCGGGGTGAGAGTGTGTGTTCTCTCTCTGTGTGACACCGGGGTGAGAGTGTGTGTTCTGTTTGTGTGACACCGGGGTGAGAGTGTGTGTTCTGTCTGTGTGACACCGGGTGAGAGTGTGTGTTCTCTGTGTGATATTGGGGTGAGAGTGTGTGTTCTCCGTGTGATATTGGGGTGAGAGTGTGTGTTCTCGGTGTGATATTGGGGTGAGAGTGTGTGTTCTCCGTGTGATATTGGGGTGAGAGTGTGTGTTCTCCGTGTGATATTGGGGTGAGAGTGTGTGTTCTCTGTGTGACACCGGGGTGAGAGTGTGTGTTCTCGGTGTGATATTGGGGTGAGAGTGTGTGTTCGGTGTGATATTGGGGTGAGAGTGTGTTCTCTGTGTGATATTGGGGTGAGAGTGTGTGTTCTCTGTGTGATATTGGGGTGAGAGTGTGTGTTCGCCGTGTGATATTGGGGTGAGAGTGTGTGTTCTGTCTGTGTGACACCGGGGTGAGAGTGTGTGTTCTGTCTGTGTGACACCGGGGTGAGAGTGTGTGTTCTCTGTGTGATATTGGGGTGAGAGGTGTGTTCTCGGTGTGATATTGGGGTGAGAGTGTGTGTTCTCTGTGTGATATTGGGGTGAGAGTGTGTGTTCTCTCTCTGTGTGACACCGGGGTGAGAGTGTGTGTTCTCTCTCTGTGTGACACCGGGTGAGAGAGTGTGTGTTCTCTCTCTGTGTGACACCGGGGTGAGAGTGTGTGTTCTGTTTGTGTGACACCGGGGTGAGAGTGTGTGTTCTGTCTGTGTGACACCAGGGTGAGAGTGTGTGTTCTCTGTGTGATATTGGGGTGAGAGTGTGTGTTCTCCGTGTGATATTGGGGTGAGAGTGTGTGTTCTCGGTGTGATATTGGGGTGAGAGTGTGTGTTCTCCGTGTGATATTGGGGTGAGAGTGTGTGTTCTCCGTGTGATATTGGGGTGAGAGTGTGTGTTCTCCGTGTGATATTGGGGTGAGAGTGTGTGTTCTCCGTGTGATATTGGGGTGAGAGTGTGTGTTCTCTGTGTTTAGAGACAAACCAGGTCAGATCAACAGCCCAGACTCCAGATCCACAAGAGACACACAGATTTCATTCACAATCAACATCTCTGTCTTTTTCAATGGGGATTCATTCTGGGATTGTCAGAAGGACACACACACACACACACACACACACACACACACACACACACACATAGGAATGTTTCTGTCTAACGGAGTCACGTGTGAAACTGATGTCTGTGAGTCCCATGATGTGTGATGATGGAATGGCCTTATAAACAATCTCTGTCATGAATCCATGACAACTGAGATTAAATTAGCACTCGGCCAACGCAGACACACACATGATCACACTGAACAGACAGACTTCCTCCTCTGAACACTGCAAGGCATTCTGGGATCTGGCAGAGTGTCACTGACGCCACCTCATGCTGGAGGGACATTTCCACACACACACACACACACACACACACACACACACACACACACACACACACACACACACACACACACACACACACACACACACACACTCACACACACACACACACACACTCACTCAAACACTCACTCACTCACACACACACACACTCACACTCACACACACACTCACACACACACACACACACACACACACACACACACACACACACACTCACACACACACACACACACACTCACTCAAACACTCACTCACTCACACACACACACACTCACACTCACACACACACTCACACACTCACATTTACTCACACACACACTCACACATACACACACTGAGAAGGTAAGCGCTGCAATCTTCAGCCGTTTCTGCTACTATTGTTGTGAAGTGTGTTGAAGTGTTGCTGTGGGCCGAGGTCACGCTCTCTCGCGCTCTCCTCACATCTGACCATCTGTAATCACCTGTGAATGAGCGGCTGAAATCACCCGGAATAAAGCATCACGGCTCACATTAGAGCTGGCTTTGTGTGTGAGAGTGAGATGATGAGCATCTTTGTGTCTCTTTCTCACCGGTCGTGGTGTTGATATTAAAGAAGGAAATAACGCCGTGACTCGAGTGGGGTTTGTTATTACTCATCTGGAAGTTTCTCTTCCGGCCAGAGGCAGATAATTAAGATCTGTGTTCCCAAGGAACGAGAAAACATCCCAACGAAAACACCTCGCCAGCTTTATTAGTGTGACAGCACATCTGTGTCATTAAACCCCACACATGTAAAACAGCTCACCGGCTTTATGATTATGGCTATAAATACAAGCTTCTTTAGCACAACATGATCCTAATTCCAGCCGTGACGTCAGCGCGCGGCGGTGGTCCTGTTTGTATCCAACTGAGATTCTGGCAGCATCACAAAACAGCTTCGTTCAGCACAAACAATTACAGAGACTGTGCAGAAGCGACACTGATAATCTGAGGAACATCAGCAGAGCTGTGGAGATTCGGTTAGGGTTAGGTTAGGTTAGGGTTAGATGTTTCTGTGCCGATAACATAACAATAATGACTGACATCAACATATCAAACATGCCACATACTGAAACTAAACCTGTGGATGAGACTACAGATGACAGACAACAGGTGACAGACAGACAGACAGACGACAGATGACAGACAGACAGACAGACGACAGATGACAGACAGACAGACGACAGATGACAGACAGACAACAGGTGACAGACAGACAGACAGACAGACAGACAGACAGATGACAGATGACAGATGACAGACAGACAGACAGATGACAGACAACAGGTGACAGACAACAGGTGATAGACAAACAGACGACAGACAGACGACAGACAAACAGACAGACGATAGACAGACAGACAGACAGATAGATGACAGACAACAGGTGACAGACAGACAGACAGATAGATGACAGACAACAGGTGACAGACAGACAGACAGACAGACAGATGACAGACAGACGACAGACAGACAGACAGACGACAGATAGATGACAGACAGACAGACGATAGATGACAGACAGACAGAAGAGAGACGACAGGTGACAGACAGATAGACGACAGACAGACAACAGGTGACAGACAGACAGACAGACAGATGACAGACAACAGGTGACAGACAGACAGACAGACAGACAGACAGATGACAGACAACAGGTGACAGACAGACAGACAGACAGACAGATGACAGACAGACAGACGACAGGCAGATGACAGATGACAGACAAACAGACAGACAGACAGATGACAGATGACAGATGACAGATGACAGACTGACAGACAGACAACAGAAGAGAGACGACAGGTGACAGACAGACAGACGACAGACAGACAGATGACAGACAGACAGACAGATGACAGACAGACAGCAGATGACAGACAGACAGACAGACGACGGACAGACAGACAGACAGACAGACAGACAGACAGATAGACAGACAGACAGACAGACAGACACAAAGACAGACAGATAGACAATAGACAACAGACAGACACACAGACAGAGGACAGACAGATAGACAGACAGACAGATAGACAATAGACAACAGACAACAGACAGACAGACACACAGACGATAGACACAGACAGACACACACACACACCTACAGACAGACACACAGACGACAGACAGACAGGCAGACAGGCAGGCAGACGACAGTCAACAAACAGACAGACGACAGACACACAGACAGACACACAGACGATAGACACAGACAGACAGACAGACAGACAGACACACCTACAGACAGACACACAGACGACAGACAAACAGACAGACAGATGACAGACAGACAGACCTGTGCAGCGCCTATAATCTCATCTGAATTAAAAAAGGAGATGAATGGAAGACCGCCTTCATAACACATCAGGCCACCACGAGTACCGGGTTATGCTGTACGGGCTGGCTAACTAACCGTCTGTGTTCCCGGCTTTCATGGATGAGGTGTTCCGAGGCTGAACACAGCAGGCATGTTTCGCAGGTCATTCAGTGACTCAGGGAGTACCATCTTTACCTGAATTTGGAAAAGTGTGAATCCCATCGCCCCTCCATCCAATTCCTGGCATGCAAATGGTCCAGGGGAAAGTCACTGCTGTTAAGGACTGGCCAAAACCAACCTCCGCCGCCAACTTCAGGCAAATCGCTGGACCATTGACCACACTCCTCTGTAACTGGCCCAAGTCTCTGCCCTGGAATCCAGCGGCCACCAGCGCTTTTCAACAGTTGAAGAATGCCTTTTGTACCGCTCCCATCCTTAAACATCTGATCCTATCTTCCCCTTTGTCATAGAAGTGGATGCATCCACCAGCAGAGTGGTAGCAGTACTCCTTCTTTTCAAAGAAACTGACCCCAGCGGAGAAAAATTGAGTTTGTCACCATCAGACTCGCCCTTGAAGAATGGAGACATTGGCCAGAGGGAGCAAATGAGCTTTATTCTTCACCAGATTCAAGTTTAAAGTCACCTATCGCCCTGGACACAAGAACACCAAAGCTGACACTCTCTCTCCTGTCTTCATTCTCCAGACAAACCTCCAAAATCACCTGATCCTATTCTCCCTCCGGCCCTCTTTGCTTGTCCTATTCAATGGGCAATGGACAAACGGATCGCTATGGCCAGAGAGGAGCCAGCTGCACCAGGAGGTCCTGAGGGGAGCATGTATGCGCCATCAACTCTACACGTTACCCTCATGGACTCAGTACACTCTTCTCCAGGATAAGGGCATCCAGGTTGCCAGCAAACCCTCTCACTCCACCGTGAAAGTTATTTGTGCCCAGTATGACCCAGGACATACAACACTTGGTCCGAGGCTGTTCCACATGCACTGTTTCCAGAACCCAGAGACACCTTCCAGAAGGAAAACTGCAACAATTACCCATTCCCAATAGGCCCTGGTCTCACCTTACCTGCGATCATTCCTGCCACTTCCTACCGTGGGCCGGCTACCAAGCGCCCCTGTTTCCCTAGTCAAGTGAGCCATCAGACGTTCCAGCTGTGAAATGGGAGCTCTAGCGTAGTTCTACCTGGAAGACTCCAATGTCACGTCATTCACTAATTATCTCTCTAGCCAATCATTATTCATCTTCTGTAGTATATAAGTTCTGTTCCCACCCATTACTGCATTCGCAGATACTGACGCCGGTGTTCACAGTTGACGATCCTGACGTTCCTTAGTGGTCGATTGATGGTCCTACATAAAGTTTAAACGTTAATAATGTTTAATTGTGTTTAAATGCTTCCGTGGTGTTTTAAGTCCATGTCAGCCTATCATTCCAAATGTTCATTGAGCGTCACGGCAATAGATGCGAGTTTCTACTGCCTTTGTCACTAATGAGAGCAAAATCTTGCGTTTCAGATTTCAGAAGCATGCGGTCCACTCTTCGCGGATTTCTTCTTTCGTTTTGATTTGTTTCAGCAATCACTTTCATTAGGACTCTCTAGGTCTGTTATTAAAGACATGGCTACAATCTTCATCACCATTCTGGCAGCCTTCGTCTCAGTGATATGTTGGGTGCAGCATTTTACTCCTCTGCTCTTTTCGCATACAGCAATGTCAACTGTATGTCGCGAGCAGGTCTGTACTGAGCAGTAGCACGCATTTGTATTAGACACTTGATTGTGCGACGTGATCGCTCGTTTGTCATCGCTTGTTTGTGCCATACTCTAACTGTAATGCCTCATAAATGATTCGCTTGACACAGGCTACTGTTAATGATCGTATTTTGTTTTAGAAAAGCTCAAAGCAGAACAGAACGGCATTTTAGCCTCTATCATTCTCCCCACAAAATGCAAGGAAACCTCATACATGGGTTTTAAAGCAACATGCACCCAGACTACTGGATTTAAAATATTCAAAACCACTAGAACAAGTGACTTGTGTACTAACATTATCCCAAATGTTTCCAAGAATGTTTAAATCTAGCTTGACGTCGTCATACTCAGTTCTAGTCAGAATATGAGTCTGGTGCTGCTCCATTGGGCTGTGATTACTGGGGCGTGTTTCAACCTGACCAGGAAAGACCTACAACCAATCAGAGCCAGGGAGTAAATGACGAATGTTGAGCGACGCATAGTATTAGTGGGAAGTTCGGATCTTTCAATCTTGTTCAGCAAAATAAACAAATCTTTATTCAAGTAATTTCGTTAATTTCAGCAGAATATGATTAAAATGTCACATGTTAAATTCCCCAACACATCTAGTACTTATGCAAACGTTGATCACAAAAATAAATTATACGCTAATGCAGCCAAGGCCAAACTTTAAGAAATGATTCATTAATTGCTTAGCTGGGTCTTCAGGCTATGCAGTCCGTTAGTTCACCTCACCTCCGAATCCAAGTCGTTCTCTCTTTTGTCACTTCACATTTAATCCCGTCTGTTCCCTGGAAAGACTAGTAACGTCACAAATCTCCTGTCTTCGGGTTTGAGTCGTTAGTTCCATCACCAGTGTCTGATCTGGGCCGTGACAGCCCCAAATGCAACGCATGCAGTCCCGAAAACATTGATTAGTTCACCTCTCGAGTCTTCGGGTTCGAGTCATTCGTTCACCGACTCACAGCCCCGTCGGCTGAATGCAGAAGATCCCGTCCAGAACCGATGGCCTGTAGCGCATGCACGGTCAACACAAAACGAATGAAGCGCTCTCTGAGACAACTCGCTGTTCTCGAGTCATATTAAAGATTAGTTCAAAAAGAACGAATCGTTCATGAACGACGCATCACTAACGTAGTTGTCAACAGAACCCAACTGCACGCACGCTGGAAGTAGAATGTTGCAAAAAATTATTTAAGGATACACAGAGTATTTACTAACACAATCATCATTTTTGAGAGAAATAGTAAAGGTGAAGGCAAATACGAACAAGCTCTCCGTTTAGGATTAGAACGAATTCAACCCAAGCGCTCATTGGTGACGTGGATGATTACGTTGCGTTATCCGTCAATCATCGTATAAAGCCCGCCCCGACAATTTGATTGTTCCGAACAGCTCCTGTTCTCCACAACGGATCAAGTCCAGACCGAACTGCCCGACCTCAAATGTTGTGGGCGGGGCTAAGTTTGGCTGGCATCCAGGCTAGTTTAAATCTAGAGAAATAAGCGATTTCAAACAGGATACGGTCCGTGCGTCCCCTATCAATGACATCATATTGCATTACCCTCGATTTCCAGTTTAGAAACCATGAAAACACCAAACACGCTTTAACATAGTATGTTTTTTATTAGGTGAGCAGCTGTTTGGATACATTCATTGACAGATAACGGATTATTGTTATATAGCTTTATGTTTTATAGTCTTTTTATTTTAAATCTTGTTTTCTTCATTTACCGTGAGTACCATGTTTTACCTGTCATTGCATATTGTGCTGTAAATGCGCTTTATTCCCCCCCAAAAATAAATAAATAAATAAATAAACACTGGTTACGTCTGGCTCGGCACAAACAGACCATATATACACTCACCTAAAGGATTATTAGGAACACCTGTTCAATTTCTCATTAATGCAATTATCTAATCAACCAATCACATGGCAGTTGCTTCAATGCATTTAGGGGTGTGGTCCTGGTCAAGACAATCTCCTGAACTCCAAACTGAATGTCAGAATGGGAAAGAAAGGTGATTTAAGCAATTTTGAGCGTGGCATGGTTGTTGGTGCCAGACGGGCCGGTCTGAGTATTTCACAATCTGCTCAGTTACTGGGATTTTCACGCACAACCATTTCTAGGGTTTACAAAGAATGGTGTGAAAAGGGAAAAACATCCAGTATGCGGCAGTCCTGTGGGCGAAAATGCCTTGTTGATGCTAGAGGTCAGAGGAGAATGGGCCGACTGATTCAAGCTGATAGAAGAGCAACTTTGACTGAAATAACCACTCGTTACAACCGAGGTATGCAGCAAAGCATTTGTGAAGCCACAACACGCACAACCTTGAGGCAGATGGGCTACAACAGCAGAAGACCACGCCGGGTACCACTCATCTCCACTACAAATAGGAAAAAGAGGCTACAATTTGCACGAGCTCATCAAAATTGGACAGTTGAAGACTGGAAAAATGTTGCCTGGTCTGATGAGTCTCGATTTCTGTTGAGACATTCAGATGGTAGAGTCAGAATTTGGCGTAAACAGAATGAGAACATGGATCCATCATGCCTTGTTACCACTGTGCAGGCTGGTGGTGGTGGTGTAATGGTGTGGGGGATGTTTTCTTGGCACACTTTAGGCCCCTTAGTGCCAATTGGGCATCGTTTAAATGCCACGGCCTACCTGAGCATTGTGTCTGACCATGTCCATCCCTTTATGACCACCATGTGCCCATTCTCTGATGGCTACTTCCAGCAGGATAATGCACCATGTCACAAAGCTCGAATCATTTCAAATTGGTTTCTTGAACATGACAATGAGTTCACTGTACTAAAATGGCCCCCACAGTCACCAGATCTCAACCCAATAGAGCATCTTTGGGATGTGGTGGAACGGGAGCTTCGTGCCCTGGATGTGCATCCCACAAATCTCCATCAACTGCAAGATGCTATCCTATCAATATGGGCCAACATTTCTAAAGAATGCTTTCAGCACCTTGTTGAATCAATGCCACGTAGAATTAAGGCAGTTCTGAAGGCGAAAGGGAGTCAAACACAGTATTAGTATGGTGTTCCTAATAATCCTTTAGGTGAGTGTATAGTAGTAATTGTGTGCTTTCGTCTTCGTGTCACTTCAGTAAATATGTCTCTACCTGCATTTATCAGCTACTGTGATATCTGGATTCTGGATTTTGGGAACTATAGAATATAGTGTTTCTTCTCGACTGGACTTTCTGTGCTAGGGCCTCTGGTTAGGGTTATGAATAAAACAGAAATGTGTAAAGCTCAAAACACCAATTCCTCCAGTTGGGCGTTGCATCCAAGCACTCAACAGACATGTCTGTCTAATGTCTTAAACCCTCAACAGTCTTCAGAGACTAACACAGATATGCAGGGGAGTGTTTAAAACATCTGCCTATCAGCTGGTACCGAATATAGCATTGGCTATTTGATATGCAGTCTGCACGCGTTTATCGATTCCCGGCCCACAATGCAAATGACAAGGGCCCTCTTGCAGTGAGCTATTTCTCTTCACTAAAGCTGGCGCACACTGTGCGACTTTAAAATAGTCATCATTATTGCTGCTTTTCAGACCATATGAACATGAACACGACAATGTTTATTTAAAAAAAAAAAGAAAACGGGGCGCACGCAAGAGAACTCGTCTGGAGTCTTACATCAACCCATTCACATTCAGTGAATTTATTTCAGGTTGTGTCACAATGGTCATTAATCGGCTGGGGTGAGCATGTCAAAGTAACTATCAAAGACATCAGATTTTAGTCCAGGGTCAAAGGAATCCTTTAGGATTGCGATTATTTGTCTCAGACTGCCAAATCGTAGCCAAAATCGTGCAGTATGAAAATTATGCTTGGTAGCTTTGCAGGGTTCAATAGCTAGCTATGGTTAGCTAGCAAAGCATTATCAGATAAAACATTTTTATCCTTCTGCAATGGCATTGGCTGAGGTTTCTTAATCGTCTTGGTTCTATGTATTTGATTATTTCTTTTACTTATCTGTCATGCTGTTCTGGTTTGCTCTCTTTTGGGGGTTCTGTCGGCAGGTTCTGACGGTTCGATGGCGTTCTGTCGAGCTGTGGTTAAGAACCCTCCTAACTGCAGATGCAAAGATATCACCAAAGAACTTCATCATTTCATCTATTCGATACTCATACGAACTGTAAATAAATCCCGGGTAGAACTCAGAGCGAGAGGGTGTGGGACTCACATCCAGCACAGAGGGCAGTACGCAGTGATAAGAGCCAGGCCGATGCAAGAAGAGCAGGGACACCCACTTACAGTCCAGGGCAGAAGGTCTGGCTCTCTACCAGGGACATCCGTCTCCAGCTGCCTTCCTGCAAACTGAGTCCCGATTCATGGGACCATTCACCATTCAGCAGCAAATCCATGATGTCACATATAATTTAAACCTACCTCCTCAATATAAGATTGCTCCTGCCCTCCATGTGTCACCATGCATCTCTTCCCCTTTCCTCCACAGGGCCTGGTGCTGATGATATACCTCCTCCTCCTGTAGAAGTCAAAATTAGGCCAAAGCGAAGTTCGTTTCAGGAGTTTGAAACATCAAAGTGAGCTTTCCCAAAAAGTTTGCTCTGGCTGGTTAAACACCTTCAAATTCCCATTTTATAAAGTATCTCAGAATACATTTGTTCACTAGGGCCTTTCCTTGATTTATTTCACTGTTGTATATTGTTATCTTATTTCTGTTATGTGATTTTATTTCTGGTCTTGTGTTTATGTATATTTTATTTTTCTGTATTTCTCTTTTGTAAACGGTCACAGTTTACTATTGGTCAGTGGTGATGATGTAATATGTGGGTGTGGCTCTGAGGCTCCGCCTTCTTTATAGCGATCTATTGTATAAAGTGCTGTATAAATAAAAGTCACATGACTGTAGAGCTGGAGCAAACACATCCACATCTCTATGATCGGATGCTTTCTGAGCGGATGTTTTCTCTCTGTTGTTGTGCGTTTGTTATTGAGAGGAAAGTGCAGCACATATTAACACTCATCTAAATGTGGGCGGAGTCAGGATGTTCGTTAACATATCTCAAACCTACCCCTAAGTTTTTATCCTATTTCTATTATAATTTCCTCCTTGTGTTTTTAACTGTGAATTTGCACTGTCCATGGAGTGGACCTGTTTATATTTCACTGCCGG